>CM038473.1:10457390-10861065 GCA_021464305.1 Kandelia obovata
ACTGTCAATTAATGTTTAAAAAATAACAACTTACAAATTTTTTTTTCGAAATTCCATATTTCCTAAGCAGCAAAAGTATGTGAAAATGGCTCCTGACCTGCTCAACAAAAACATAAACTGATAAAGGGCTTGGTTTTGTGCTCAGAAGGAGAAGGACAACTTTAGTTGTGAGTATAATCGGATGATCCCAGTTCAGCCACACTGTGAGGAAACATAAAATGGGTAGCCAAAATTTTCTGATAAACATCCACAAGGCCCGTGAATCTGGCCACCCATCTGAGGCACTCGAATAGTCCCGGTAATCAACCAAAACGTCATGTCCTACATCATTGGTAACTCATTGCCAACACGAAATTTTGCAATAAACACCAAGCTAGTAACTGAATTGAAGTGTTTTGCTCACCATCCATGGCATGCACAACATATGGTGAGCAGCTCATAGATCCAATTATGCATGATATGCCAACCAAACTTCTTATCCTCTGTCTTTTAACTCCTGAAAGAAAAATCATTACTTTGCAAATAGTTTACAATCAACCAGCAAGGAAAAAGCAGCACCTGGGATTATATTATTAAATGGCTTTGCACTATATCAAAAAGAACAACATTTTCCTGCTGCCACATAACCTATAGATGCCATGTGCAAATACCTAATCATAACAGTTATTGAAGATTAATGACAAAATTGACACAAATTAAGTTATTACCCTAACTTCAGTTCAAATTTCAGCGAGCTACTGCCTAATTGCTTAATATTATTAACATGTACGACCACCTAACCCAAAAGAACAACCAAAAAATCAGAAATTTCGAGTATAGAAATTATTCAAATTGGATATGTATATATATATATAAGAAAAAAACTCTGAACCAACAATGAAGGCATAAATTAACTTACCTGAGAAGTGTTGTGCTACATGTTGTGTGTTAATGTGAAATTTAGACTGAAATTTCGAGTATTTGTTGTATAATGAAGGGTCTAATTCTTTTATCCATCTCCTTAGCTCAATTTTTCCATTCACTGCACCAAAAACTAATAAACAAAAATTAACGCAAATACAATTTTCCAGTTTGTCTATGTAGAAAGCGCGCAAAAGATAAATACACGCGCGCGCACATATAGATATATATATATATATATATATCGAGAGAGAGAGAGAGAGAGAGAGAGAGAGAGGGGAACTTACCGAATCTTGAAGAGTGAAAGAATGGGGAATAGTGAGAAGTAGAAGGTATCGAAGAGAGAGATTGCCTAATTGAATTGAGAAATCTGAATGTGTATGTCATTTCTTGTGTGCTGCGAGTGCTGCCTGCCACCTCTCTCGTTGTTGTGAGGCTTTCGCAGCGCTCGTGTCAGCATGGCATTTTGAGAGGAATCTACAGATCTGGGACGGTGGGGTTAAGAGAGGAGCCAGCTCGCTTCGCTCGGTAAAGAAGCAAGAACACACGACTCATTTAAGCGACGGCGTTTTCCATGGTGGTTTAGAGAGGAGGGGAGGGGAGGGGAGGGGAGAGGAGGTGAAAACAAAAGTAAAAGAAAAAGTGAAAGTGGGCCTAACAGGCTCGAGAGCTGACTTGCAGGCCCATTAGGCCCAGTACTAGTGATACCATACTGTACATTCCATTACGGGCCCCGCCAGAACGGAGGCCGAGCCTTGCTTGCTTACAAAACCAGACCAGCACCATCAGAGAGAGAGAGAGAGAGAGAGAGAGAGGGCTGGTGATGTCAGGAGCAAGAGTGGTGGAGTCTTTAAAAGTAATGCAGCTCAGGCAAACTCTGTCTCGGGACATTAGTCCTCGTTCGTTAGTCTTTCTTTCTCTATCCACAACAAAAAAAATGAATTATGGGAACTTTGGATTGGATCAGATTTTCTATATTTCTTTTGCTCTTTCTTTTTTTTTTTTTTAAAGAAAAAAATTTGATAATTGATTTAGTTTTTAACGGGGAGGATCGTATCATCGGCGCGGATGATATGGTTCATCAAGGGGGATCTCCAAGATTGGTAATCGATTGTCTCAAGTTTACTGATGGAATTTTTTTTTGCTCCTCGAGGCTATAGTAATTAGCCAATAATTACTGAATGGTAAACGTGCCCTGGATTCTATTGCGAAGTCATTCTGGTTTGATTCAACCTAGAATATTATTACCTGCCTTAAAACTTTAACAGACACATTCACCCTAGTATATTGCAATGGGCTGCTTCACTTGAAGCAACATGAAAGTCATTTTTGGGAGCTCGATTTCGCAGCTCGTCCACGTACAGTGCCTGATGACGGTATCTCTAGAAGCATTGTATAGTCCATTTGTTATTGCTTCATAACTTGCTTCTCTCGAATTTTCTAAAATTTACTTAGTTGATTTTTACTCAAGTGATTAAGTGCCCCACAAACTAATCGACTCAGAAATCTAACTCTGGACATTAATCTCTCATTTTCTATAGGTTTTTATGCGGGCCAAGGCGTTGGCGATAAAAGAAGGTACTGGAAAATCACTGGGAGAAAGGGAAGAGAATATAATAAGTTCAAGAAGCCCTGGGGGCCTTTAATATAAATTCCTGACATGCAATCTAGATGGAAAATTTTCCAAGTTTTCCAAATAATCTGAATGATACTACCATCCTTGGTCGAATTAAGAGTTATAGCGCTACCGAAAGCTGCTTGAAAATTTCAGGCCTTGTAGGAGCCCACATGTATGTAATCAAATACCTGATAGTTGTAGCGCTACCCACTTAGGCAATTGTCGTCCTCCTCCTCCTCCTCCTCGTTCCTTTCCTCCTTTCGGGGGCTTTCGTTAAAATTAAATGGCTAGATGCGAAAAACAGAGGAGGATTGCAAGTAACCTTCTTCGCCGCCTATCCTTTGTTGATGGAAGTCTAAAATTTCCGATGACTCCAACGACATACAAGGCCATTTAAAAAAGCAATGAAAATTTTCAATTGCAGGTGGACTACACGCTCTTATTTAATATATATATATAAAAAAAGAAAAACAAGAAAATAAATAACAATGGGCTATTTCTTGTTTTTGGAAAAAACACTAACCGGAAATAGGAATGGATTTTTGTATATATAAAGGCACGCACAAACACAGTGCGACACGAACATAACAAACACATGTTTGATTGTTTGATTAACAATTAACAAATTTTAAACAAGAGAAATATTATTTATGAGAATTTTATTACATATAAAATTAATAAAATTATTTTCTTTTATTTTACCTGTTAGTAATAATAATTAATTAAAAAATTAATAATCAATAATAATAAATAAGAATGAACATCACATAAACAAAATAATGTCTATAACATCTGATAACGTGTGATTAAAAAAAAAAATCAAATAACGTCAAGTTGACATGTTGCACTTGCCGCACGGCATCTTTTCCGTCAATAGTATTTTACTTCAATGAATTAAATAAATGAACCAACAGATGGCATTTTCCTTTTGTTCAAAAATAAATAATAATAATAGCAAAGAAACGATTTTAAAGCTTAAACACCTCCCCACATAAAAAGAAAAGAAAAACGTAACCGTAATTTCCTTGTAAACAAAGGAAAGAAAGCAGCTGTTTGCACACCCACATACACACAGGAACCAGAAGAGAAACGTAGAAACTCCCCACCAAGACTGTCTTGTCTCGCAAGCCTTTCTCTCAGAGACGACTCACAGTACAAAATAATTCAAACATCAAATCTCCAGCACATTCTCCAATCATTTTTAAAACCCCCAAATCCTCCGAAAGAAAGAAAGAAAAAAAGTTAAATAATTAATAATAAAAATCCTCGAAATCAATCTCTGCCATCTTCTCTCCTGAAATTTTGTGAGATGAATACGTCGCAATTTATGGACAAGCAGATAATGGATTTAACGGCTTCTTCATCATCGCCGGAGCAAGGCGCCAAGGGCTTCCTCGATCTGATGAATCGCCCTGAAAAAGACGCCGGCCAAGATGGGGATTTCGATGCCCGTGATGTGATTAAGAAGGAGGAGATCGTTCCCAGCTACGATTTTCACCCGATTCGCCCCATCGACTCCACCGTCGGTTTCGGTGGATCCGCCGCTCTCTCCCCCACTGCTGCTGGCGCTGCCGTTTCCGCTAGGATTTGGAACTCGACTAATGCTATATCCAATTCCGCCGCCGCAGTCTCGTCTATTAGAGTAATTTTATGAACCCCATACGATTTTGTCTGTGGGTATTAAATACTGGCGAATTTGTTCAATTTGACTGTTTTGCTTTCGTTTCTTTAAAGTTTATCTGATTCATTTGTTATTTCGAGCTACAGATTGAATTGGTACACGTTTTAATCTTTTGGGTTTTGTTTTGATTCGGGGGATTTGGGGTTGGGGGCCGGATAGAATTGTGATGGATTTGTGATTTTAATTGTTGGTATTGTGTAGAGGAAATTTTTGATGAAATTTCGTCAGTGGTTGGGAATTTCTGACTACTGGACCTAGATGATAAGACATTGAATTGTGAGTTGTGTGTAATGAATCCCGAGGAGGAAAATGAGGGGAATCTTGTGGAGGCACCTTTGATTACTGCTCATTTATTGATTTGAGATCTGTTTTGCGTTCCAAGTTCAACCTAATTGAACTGATTATAGCAGTTGGTAACTTATGAGATTGTGTCCCTTTGATCTGTTATCATAGAAGTACTATCATTTGGTAATGTTTTGTACCAAGACATTGAAGTTTGGGCACAGCTTTTGTTCTAGTATATGTTTTAAACAGTGGAATCTATGTTTGAAAGACATAGACATGGGTGAGGTAGAGAACTGTGCCACTGAGATTGGATTTTTTTTTTACTATCTCTGCTGTAACTTTAACTTTAATTACCCCTCGTTTGACTATGTTTCTTCTCATTAAGTCTTTTATGCAAGTGCCAAGAGATGAAAGTTATAAGTCCCAAGTCTAAATGACAGCTGCCATTAGTTAACCCTTTACCCTTGTTAAGTTCTCACCTGATATGAGTGCCCTTAGGCTTCCCTGCTTATCTCTTTGTTTGCTTATTCCCATTGTGGGTTGGAAGACTTTGGTCTTTACAGATTATAATGGTAATATAATCATTTTGCTATTTTACAAGTTCATTTTGTGCATTCGTTGGTTTTTACTTATTTCTCCTTCTTCATTATACTCAACTTATTATTGGCCTTCCTGAACTAATTTTTCTGTTCTGGAGATTGGCTTTCCCCAAGCACTGCTTTCTGGGAGGCATAATGACTTGGTTTTATATAAAATTTTGCATTTCATGTCAACAATTGAGATGGTGCTATTACTTTGTATGACCAGAATTACGGTTCTCTTGACTCTGTTGAGCCAGCAAAAGTAATTATGGAGAAGGATCATGATGTTTTCAATGCAGCAGTTGTGTCTGAGGTTGATAGAACAATGAAGAAACATGTTGATAATTTGTTGCATGCCTTGGAAGGTGTTAGTGCTCGACTGACACAGCTGGAGAGCAGAACCCGACATCTGGAGGGTTCTGTGGATGATTTGAAAGTTTCTGTTGGCAATAATCATGGGAGCACTGATGGCAAAATGAGACAGCTGGAGAACATTCTGAGAGAGGTACCTTCATGATAAGTAGCATGTATTTATAAAATGCTTTAGTTAGTACTTTAATATTCCTCAAAAGAAGGTTTCATAAGCAGTTTTGCCCATTGATCATCTAAAGTCAAATTGTAATTGGTAAACTTGCTGCCAGCTTATGTATATAATATTTTTTTGTTATGTCAGAAAAGATTTATGTGGTATTATGTTGACCATCATTTTTTCGCTGTTTTCTGTTTCCATCAATTCCATGCAGGTGCAATCAGGGGTGCAAGTTTTAAAAGATAAGCAAGAAATAGTGGACGCTCAGCTGCAGCTTGCAAAGCTTCAAATTTTGAACTCGGACATGCAGCAATCAAAAGCACAAAACACTGGGCAGAATGATGCTGTGCAGCAAGGGGCATCTTCTCCTTCACAGTCTCATCAACAACTTCCTCCTCCTGTTACTTTTCCTCAATCAATTCCCTCTGTTCCCATTCCTGCTCCTCCTCCTGCTGTCCCCCCTCCACCTATTCCCCAACATAACATGCCACCACCTTCTCCAATTCCAAACCAATTTCCACAGAATCAAGTTCCTTCTGTTCCCCAGCGAGATCTGTACTATGCACCACCTGTTCAATCTCCAGAAATCCCACCTCCACAATACCAGGTTCCTCCATCACAGCAACCTCAGCCCCCTCCTGCTGCTCCACCTCATCAGCCATATCAACCTGTCCCTCAGCCACAGTATTCTCAACCACCCCAGCCATCTCAACCTCAGCCTTCATTGGGCCAGCATCCTGAAGAAACATCCTTCATGCCTCCTCATGTCTACCCACCAAGTATGCAGCAGCTATCCTCTCAGCTACCCACTGGGCCACCTCCTGCCCAGCAGTTTTATGGGGCTCCTTCCCCTATGTACGAGCCACAGTCTGGCAGATCCAGTTCAGGGCTTGCCCCTGGATATATCCCACTAAGTGGACCTGCTGAATCATATCCTCTTGGTGTATCACCTTCTCAATATGGTGGAAGCCCTGCAATGAAACCGCAGCAACATTCTTCTCCCACTATTTCACAGAGTGGTACAAGTGGGTACCCACAGCTTCCAACTGCTCGCATATTACCACATGCCTTGCCTACTGCTTCGGGGATTGGTGGTGGGTCCAGCTCTTCAGGAACTGGAAACAAGGTTCCCATCGATGATGTGGTTGACAAAGTGGCAAGCATGGGATTCCCAAGAGAGCATGTTCGAGCAACAGTTAGAAAGCTGACAGAAAATGGTCAGTCAGTTGACCTGAATATAGTGTTGGATAAGCTTATGAATGATGGAGAAATCCAGCCCCAGAGAGGTTGGTTTGGTCATTAGTTTGTCATTTGATTTATATTGATGATATGTATGGAATTGTTCTTGTTCTTGACCAACATTTGCCAATAGATACTATTAGCTTAGAAAGTGGGGCTATTGCTCCCAGGATGCACTTTTCCCCCCATCCCTTGGTTGTTTTTGAGGTCTCATTCATGCTTGTCTTGGTTGGCTGTCATTGACAAATGTCGAGATCATTTGTGTGTACATAAGATAACCGAAAGTCGTTTGTCATTGTTTCATTTTTCTGATTTTTATGCTTCTTGGTTCTGCACTTACCGGTATCAAGTGAGGCGGTTTTTTTTTTTACATTGTGTCCTTTGCGTATCAACAGATTAGCCAACCGGCGAGAGTTCTTTGTAGGGATTTGCCAACATTTTAGTGAGTTATCATTCCTTACCAATTTGTTGTTAAATTCTTTGAACACAGATTTTTATCCATATAACTTTTCAAATTTTATGTTGAATGCCTTTACCTTTGGTTTTCCTTTCCCCTCTCCAAACTCTATATTCTCTCGCGATTAGTTAGTGATTTGAATCTTGCCAATGTGTGTGGACACAGCCATCGGCTATCTGTAGAACTTCAAATCTCCCAGAAAAAAAAAAAATAATAAGTCTCCCTAGCTTTGTGGGACTCTCATATTCCTAATTATCCACCAAGCCTCCTCTTTCCCCTACAAAAAGAACTCTATTTTGTTAAAGACAAAAGAGAAACGATCTCCATTTTCCGGCCAATCTTACCAAGAAACTCTACGTTGTCCCCAAAATTTTCATCCATTCCATTGTACAAACGGCTGGTAATTTGCCTTGAATTCCGTCAGTTTTTAACAGAAGGAGTGGAGCTGCAGGAGTACTTGGGATTTGAGGCTCTTCATTCCCCTTTCTCATGAAGATTGTACTTCCCAACCTATACCAAAAGAGAACAAAAGGAACTAGAAGGATCTAACATGATCACAATTTTTTATGAAAGAATATTCGTGCTTTCACTCTCACTCTCACTAGCGTTGTTAACAACATGGGTCCTATTGTAAGTGATTTAGTTCATTTTTATTTTTTTTAAGAATTGATTTTTATTCAATTTGTTTGTGAGGTAAGTCAGAGATTAAATATGTCACATAAGGCATGCTCGCTAACCAAATTATTGGAAAATGTGATTACTCTTCTCAAAACTACTTTGGGATAAAATAGTAATTTGCTATTATTCTTATTTCTATAATTTGAAAAAAAAAAATTATCGAATTCTCGTTTGAGTCCTCAGATCAATTTTTCGCTTAATTTCTTTTAGGTACCCGTCGCCCCCGCTCCACTCCGCCCAACTCTCACAAACACGACATCCTCTCGGCGCTCGCTCCAAGCATCAAGCCCCCCCAGCCGAAAACCAAACAAAAACCCACATTCCAAAAGGCCCAAAACCTTCTCTCTCTCTCTCTCTCTCTCTCTCTCTCTCTATAATCCCCAACTTTGATTACTGCTTAATTACGACCCTACCCCACCGCCGGCTACTCTCCGAAATGCCCTTCCGTTGCCGCAGGGCTGCGTTGAACGGCCAACTGGACTTTTAATTTGTAATCGAATGAAACCGTGGCAATCCTCTCCTCTCGCGCAATCCTTCTAGAAGATTCTGTAAGATAAAATTAATCTACGCTTCGTTGTTTTAATTTGGTTCCTGAACTTAGCTGAGAATAGATTTTATAAATGTTATCCTTTGTTTTATGTTTTAATCCCTTAATTTCGATTCAGATTTTGAAATTGCACATCTCATTTATACATATACACATATGTTGCGAGAGTCAATAGGTCCTGACAGGTTTGCTTTGCCTTTATGCAGTTTTTCTTAGGGTTTTACTTTCCATATCCATTCGGGACAAATGTTTAGTGTTATTTGGTGTAAGAAAGCCGTGAAACTGTGTTTCCATCGTCGAGTAGATAGCAGGTTGAATTTGCCACGTTTTTGTTTCTGAGGTGCCCTTCAACTATTTATAATTTTGGATGGAAATGGAGCTTAATATGTTTCTAAGCTGCTTATTGTTATCTGGCTCTTAGGTATACATTAGAAGGTGTTTATGATGAACATCTCCTACATTGAAACAGCAGTGCTTTGCTGCTATTTTCCTTGCTGCATTTCTGTCACATTCCTTAACTTTACTAGCCAACTTTGCTAAATGTCACCGGTATTCACACCCAGTAGCTTCTTGAACTTTTTATGGATTATGGAGAATTTGATTGATAATTTGAGACTGTTCTTGGTGTTTAAGATGGAATTTAACTGGGTTTATAATACACAGAAACGGTCTGGGGGAAGTTTTCATGAAACAATTGTGATGCATCATTTTGCATTATGATGGTCGAGTTAATGATGATATTGCACTCCAGGGTTGTATGAGACTCAATATTCATTGCTCTGCAACTATTGTTTGTAGATGAATGCACCTGTATGCATAATATTGGGTGGCATAATGGTTAAATTCCTTTTGCAAATTTTCTTGAATGAAATCAGAGACGGTCATTACTTGGTGAGAACACAGTGACATAAATAACTGTCCTGGAACTGTTTATCTTTGCACTTTTTGGACAAAATTTGAAACCTCAAACATCATTTTCTGAATTTTACCTGGCAAACAGAGTGATTTGATTGCCAGATCTAGAGGGAATTGGAAATCTGTATGCCTTATGGATACACATAATTTATTTTGACAGTTGACAAATGGAGCTGAAAGGTCAACCGCTGAAGCCAGCAGGCCTTCCTCCTTCTGATGTTAGTGATCCTGAGGAGAAGGAAGTCAGTGATGAAGATGACGATGATCGCAACCACAAGCATCGAAGACGGGAGACACATTCTCAGTCTTTGGAAAGAGATCATCTGGAACAAGGTTTTACAAGGCTGTATAGGAAATACAACAGACCATTTGAAAATGGGCATCCTTTCAGGCCAAATGAATGTCAGGCTAGTGAAAACTGGAAAAACCATAACCTTGTTCCTCTTGAGAACAGCACAAAATGTGAAAAAAGACGCCTTGCCCCAGTGTCATTTCCTCGAATGCCTTTGGATATGAACCAAAGGACCAGGTCAATACAAGCATTTTCTGGAGATCCTGGTCCTGGTAGAGGGAGAGGAAGGGACCCTGGTTCTTGGAATCAACGTGATTTTAGGTTCAGCTCAGTTGATGTTGCTTCTCAAATGGTTCAGCAGGGGTCTATTAACTCAAGTCTCTTTGCGGGAAGGGGGTTGCCAACTGTTTCAAATGCACAAAATGCCTCCTGGAATGCTTTTGGTTTAATCCCAGGAATACCGAATGGTGTCCTGGATACACTTCATCCCATTGGTCTGCAAGGAACTCTCAGACCAACAGTTAATTCTTCATTGACTATGGGCATCCCTCACCAAAGGTGCAGAGACTTTGAGGAACGTGGATTTTGTCTTAGAGGGGACATGTGCCCAATGGAGCATGGTGTCAATCGTATTGTTGTCGAAGATGTTCAGGTTTGTGCCTCTATTACATGTCTTTTTGTTTTCATTTATTTTTTTATCCACGGTGCTTTCATGATTATGATATGTGGCATCTGATTCAGGAGTTAGGAAGAACCATGCTTCTATGGGTCTAATAATGTGAAGACACATGGCTGTTTGTAACTATAGAAAGAAAATCTTTTTACCTTATTAGTTTAATGGCAAAGTTGTTGGTTTCTTTGGGGGATAACAAGATTGTATAATTCATCAGTATCTTTGTGAACAGAAAATTGGTATGGCACTTCAAATGAGCTGGATCATTCTGATTCAATGCAAAATGTAAATGGTTTGTAAGGGGTTCCATGCTTCAGTAAAATAATGGTTGCCAGTGATTATGTCTGGTAGATAAGGAAAATACTAAGCATGTGTTTATATCTTGGTGGAATTGCCTTGCTGAAATCTTTCCTGAGATTGGATAATGCCATTTCGTCTTGATGTTTGTTTTACTAGAATTAATTTGTTCCTCTGGAATTTGCAGAGTCTTTCACAGTTTAACCTTCCTGTGTCACTTTCAACTGCACCACTAGTGGGAATTCCTGCTGTTCCAGGGCCTCTTCCATCTGTTGGTGCTTCTTCGATCACATTGATGAATAGCAAAGGATTGCATGGCAAAGACAACAAGGCTGGAGTGGGAGATGACAGGTTGGGCTTGAATGGTTCATCCTCCAGCTCTGCTGCTATGAGTGGAACAGATTTATATGATCCTGATCAACCTCTGTGGAATAACAGTGTTCCTGAAACATCAAATGCACTCTTGACACTACATTCACCTAAAAATGGTGAAACCGAGTCCATGACAAGTGTTGATCCTTCTGATAGTCATGGTGTTGACCATGAAGGTTTAACTAGAAACACCAGGTTCACAGTACCTTCACAGAGTACAAGTTCATCTGTATGGGGTAGAATTGGTAGTTCAAAAAGTAAATCAGATGTGAAAGAAAAAACAGATCCAATAGTGAGCACCTCCAATTATTTAGAGGATGAACACACTGGAGGGCAGGATGCACCAGTCAACATTCAAGGTACTTCCCGTCTTGGAAAACAGATTATTGCTGACAGTGGTGGTTCAAAAGCTGTGGATCCATCTGTCAGAATACAGAGTGGTACAATGCCTAACGTGCGAAGACCTTCTCAAAAGGCCCTGCGCACTCTATTTGTCAATGGCATTCCACAAAAAAGCAACAAAAGTGAGGCTCTTCTTTCTCACTTTCAAAAATTTGGGAATGTTATTGACATTTATGTTCCATCAAATAGTGAACGAGCTTTTGTTCAGTTTTCAAAAAGGGAAGAGGCAGAAGCTGCTCTAACGGCTCCTGATGCTGTAATGGGCAATCGATTTATCAAGCTACGATGGGCAAATCGGGATAACATACCCGATGATGGCATAAGCAGTAGTAGTGTATTTTTACCTCCCCATGGTGTAGGAGCTACTTCAGTTCAACCCCATCCTTCTATCATTAACAGAGGAAGCAATAATCATCAACCTGCTACTCCAAAGGGTACATATGTCCAGTCCTCTGAAGCTTCTCTGGTTGCAGCTGATCACCTTAAGCCTGTTGTAATGAATGGTCCCAAAGTTACTACTCCTTCACACAAAAAGCTGGAGAGTTTAGAGCAACTGAAGGAGGAACTCTGCAGGAAACAGCAGCTGCTGGACCAGAAACGAAATGATTTTCGACGGCAGTTGGATGAACTCGAGAAACAAGTAATGTCAAGTTTCCATTTAATTGTGGTATATTGATTTTCTAATAATTATATGTCATGTTTATAGTGAGTTGTAGTGCTTAATTACATATATTTGTGGTAGTTATATGTGTTTCATGTGATAACAAAATCAGATTTTCTTTTGTGGCAATTCTTCTTGCAAAGAGTGGTACTGTATCTTAGTGATCCGATCCTGGGGATGATTAATGATATTCTTTGTCTATGAATGTAACAAATACAGCATATTTTTGTCATCTGTTCTCAAATTTTGCTCTTTGTAGGCTATAGGAGTCAAGGGTGAAGTAACGGCTGAGCCTGCTGCTAAGAGACATAAAGTTGGAATGGTTGCTGATGTCACAAAAGGTTCTTCTCTAAGATGCTCTGATTCTTGTGCTGGTGAGGTATCCCCAGGTGCTTACACTACAATGAAGAAGAGCAAATCAGTGGAGAATTTTGTGGCATCCACTCCCATATCAGATACTGCAACTGGGCTGCAAGAATCTGCAGGCTCAAAGCAGCCAAGTTATCCACTAACACCTGCAACAGCTCCTCGTCTGCTGAATAGATACAAGCTGGATAACCGGCCTACAGCATTCAGGATTATCAAACCTTTACCAGCTGGTTTAGCAAATGTATCTTTCTCTCTCTCCCTGTGTCTGCTTGTGTGTTTGTTTCTCCAGCAGTATGTCAAAATCTTACAATCATCACTTTCATTTCATTGTATTCTCTGCTGCTTATGTTGTAAGTAATGGAAGGTAGGCTGATCTCATTTTTTCTTCTAGGCCACTGCTTTGAAGGAATACTTCTCATCATACGGCGAACTCTCCAGCGTGGAACTAGAAGATGTTGAACCCAGTGATGATGGCGCTGATGAGTCAGAGACATTCAGAAACTGCTCAGCTCGTGTGACCTATACAACTCGCCATTCAGCTGAGAAGGCATTTGTGAATGGTAAATGCTGGCAAGGCAACAATATGCAGTTTGTGTGGGTGATATCTGGTAGTTCTCTCAAGGATCCTGGTGCCAGAGAAAATTCTCCACCCACCCCAAAGCATCCTTTAAATGCAGAGGTTCAGCCTGTTGAAGAATCAATACATATAGATTCCAAAGAAGCTTCCGTGGCAGGTGATAGAAATCCTGAAAGCGTAGAAAGAAATGAAGGCGACAATCATATGGAGTTCCATGAAGCTTCAGAGTCTTGCGCAACTTCAGTGAGCTTTGAGAAGTCACCCAAAGCTGAGCCAAGCCCAACAAGATTGTCTAGGGAGGAAGAGACATCAAAGCATGAGCCTAGTTTAACTGCAACTTCCGGGGAGAAAGAGTAGCAATGGCGGCTGATGGTGGCCTGATCGTTTGAACTGTACAGTGAGTTAAAATGTTATTCTATTGAAATTTTTTTAGAATTCCTGCTTCAGAAATTTATTAAACTTGTTCTCCGGTAGTGTTCATTCCATGTACGGGATTTTGTAAAAAAAAAAAAAAGGAATTTTGTGACCTTGGACTGCCACTTTGGATAATTATCGGCTGGTCAAGTGGCATTTACTTTGTTTTTGAGGCTAGACATATTAGGACTCTTTGAAGAACGCTGATGATAATGATCGACGCTTATCATTAAATTGGGAATTTTATTCCTTTTTTGTAATCATCAAATGGTTGATCCAGAAAATTTTTTTTAGTGAATTCAAGTTTTGAGGACCTTTTTTTTTTCATTGGTTTAAATGAAAGCGTTATCATTAATTTTTTTTTTCTCTTTCAAGCAATCATTATGTATGGGTTGCCTAATGCAAGTATAGTCAATTCGTCAATGACTTGGTTAATGATCAATTTCCTATCTATCGAATTCACGGTCCCCTCAAACGAAAACAGTGTGTTATTGTTGTTTTATTCATTTCATTAAATGGTTTTCTTCCTACTGTTAATCTTGATTGATTGGATAGTCAAGCAATTTCAATAACCAAAGCACTCTTTCTTCAAACTCCTGCCAGGAGAGAAGCTTTTGGCTTTAATGGCCGCTTAGATCTCTAAGAGAGCACAGAAGCGTCAAAGATTAAAAAGAAAGAAGTCCCATTTCAGGAGCCAAACGGGACCGTTTGGTGCTGTGATGTGCCAATTTTTTGTGGCGGGCACGACTCCCCTAAAAATGTGCTCTTTTATCAACGATAATTCTGCGGACACGACATTCAAGCTAGCATTTTATGCAACGTGGGGCAGTGTTCGAGCGCGTGAATGTACATTGTTATTCAAGCTTGGTCGACACATGTTACTGTTTCAAAAAGCCCCTCCCCCCTCTCTCTCTCTCTCTCTCTATATCTCGCATATCAGTATATTCAGTGCAAAGGGCAAACGGGCAAGATGGAATTGAAAAAAGCCAGTCATCATCTTCTTCTTCCTCTTTAAGGTACCTTTTTTTTTTTTATCAATTTTCTGTGTTTATTGAATATATGTATCTCTTTAGTGGGTTGTTTTTAAATATTTTCTTGAAGATATTTTGGTTTGAGAATTCTCTTTTCATTTTATTGAATGGGTATTTGGAATATTTTGTTTGCTTCGTAGAACAAAGACTTAAACTTTGTCTTGATTCTTAGATTTCCTTTTTGTCCGCGTGTTGCTTGATCTCCAGTTTTGAAGTTCTTCAAGCGGGCGCTTGAACATATTTTCTGGAGAAAGTGGTTGTCCCGTAAAATGGAAGCCCTTTAAGGCCCAAGCAAAACACCGACTAAAAGTACCTGTCTTGGACATGAACTTTCCAAGACCCCAGACCCAGATGCCATTCACTTCAAAGCAGCCTCTAGGGCTTAGTTTGCTGAAAACAGCAAACAAAATGGTTTTGAACCTGTGGAATTGCTTGTGGCATTGAAAACTGGTGTACAACTTGCTTCAGTTGTGCTTAAGTTAGGAATACCGAATAGCTGGTTGTCAGCCTTTTACCACAGCCAATTCCAGGCCTTCAAGATGAGGACAGTGACTTGCCGCTTGGTATAAGTAGTTATGATTGTGAAGTTGAAATCATTACTAAAGAACCGATCGAAGAAGACTGACCTTCCTCACCCAGAGCCCAAAATTTTGGTCAAACCACCAAAACAGGGAACTTTGATAACGAAGGAGAAAACTTGGATATGCCTGCATCTTTGTCTGGAATGAAGAAGAGGAAAGGCAGTGATGAAGCTGCTGATGATAGGAAAAATATGGAAGTTTCCAACATTTTTCTGATGCTCCGATTACTCTTTGTTTTACACGATCATATCGTCGAGATTTAAGGTCTTCAAAAAAACACCCAGAACCAAGATCCTTACTCAAAGTTTTGAACGCTTTCAAGATTGAAAAATTTATTCGAGAAGCTATGAAAGATTGCTACAAGACATCAATGGTTTACGAAGAAAATGGTCTGCCACTAGGGCACTGAATCTGTAATCAAGTCCATTTGATTTTACACAAAGCCCACGTCTTGCAACTTTCCGTAGTCCATACACGAAGAAAATAATGAAGGCATCACAATTCACGCATGTAACCACCTAATAGAAAGTCGATGGTATCTCCAATGATCATTGGTGCATTCGCGGTGAAAAGTAACATACAGGATTTGTTTGTGCTTCAGAAGTTGAACACAACTGCTCGTTACCAGCACCAGTCTTGTCACCAAACCTGGAACTATCACGCTCATCAAGCCAGACTCAGTCATCAACGGGATCCTGAGGAGTTTCATCAACTCTCCGTTTGATTGATATGACAGGGCAATCGGCATGCTTCTGACAAAACTCACTCACTGTTCCAACAAAAACCCTGCAGAGTAGAATGATTGAAGAGTTATTTTTTATTATTGCGTCACTGGCCTAAAAGAGAAGTTTTAAGAAGTAAAGTAGTGAACACAAGGATTAAGCATACCTCTGAAAAGGGCCGAGGCCTCGACATCCAACAACTAGGAAATCTGGCTGAACTCTTGCAACCTCATGGCAGATTACTTCCTTTGGGTCGCCTTTCTTGATCCAAGCATCACAAGCAATCTACAGCGAATCAAATGGGCCAAAAAAAAAAAAAAAAAAAAAAAAAGCAAAAGACAAAAGCAATAGCTAAGATCACTGATTTTCAGGTTAGGTCAAACTTGTGGGTCGGGTGGGGGGAATCTAGCAAAAGGAGATATCATATACCTGATTCTGATGACATCTGTTCACAAAGTACTCCAGAAGATGAAGTCCTCTTGCCCTTTCCCTATATTGCAAGTTCTTAAAATCCTCAGGAGATGCATATATGCTATCCATATCATTGAAACCTAGTAGAATAGTATACAAAGCCACTGTCAAGTAATGTTCCTCATAACACATGAAGAGCAAGAGAAAACCTGTACTAGAGCATACAATGAGAGAAAAGGGAAAGCGCACATGTTGTGAAGCACTTCCCTAAGGACCTCCAACAAATGTAGGTGCTAAAGGCTTCTAAGTCAGATCAGATTACAAAATCCACCTTCAGAAAACCATCTTGCCTTGGGTATTCCCCACTAAAAGAGTACTTTTGGCTACACAAAAGGATATTGTACAGCGTCCTGGATCCATCAGACCTCATTTTTTTGGGCATTGATGCTCAAGTGCACAGGCTTATGCACAATTATATGTCACCTATAAAGATACAATAAGCTATGATTTGCAGCTCGTTTATACTTTACAAATTCCATTTCACTTGCAGACTAGCTGTAGATCAAGATAACAAGTGATCTTTCAAAACCCACATCAAATGCCAGAATTTGGAATTCCAACTGTTGCCCTCAACACTATAATGCAATTATTTGAAAATGATAGGCAATGACATAAGCACACTACAAAGAAGCAGAGAAACACCACCACCCCAAAAATAGTAGGCAAATTGATTGATAAATAACCTTGTTTATTAATGTCTTTTTAACAGTGCTTTCTCGGCGTGCCTCTTAAATTTCCTAAACACATCCAAGTGTTGTTCTATCTTCTTGCTAATCCTGAGGACTAGTGGGTGGAAATTTAGCCAACCAACACGAAAGTCTCAAAAGCTGATTGATTTCTCACTTGTACCATGAATTTTACTAGACGGATGTAAAGGGTGGTCTATCCAAGAAACTAACTCAGAAAATAGAATCATCCAGAGCCTTCGCTAAACCACCGAACAGCAACTCGAATAACACATTTCCAAACTTTATTTCCTTTCCCTTAGCGTCACTTTCTCAACACCCAATCTATGCGCGTCACAACAACAGAAACCAAAATAGAAGCTTTGACAGTCTAAACAAAACAATAACACACCCTTTCAAAAGCTTTAGATTACAGAAACCAACCCATCGCATTTCAATAAAATTAACTCATATCTCATTCGCAAATCAAAAATTGAAAGCCTATCGACCTCCACTCCCGAAAACCGTTATGCCGAGGGGCGCACGCACGCACACACTCTCTTGGAAACACAAACTTGTACATACAGAGAGATGTATACGTATATGTTATAAGAGAGAGAGAGAACCGTCTTCGTCGGGGACTTGGACGTGGATGAAGAGGAGCTTGAAGCCGGAAGTGTTGGAACGAACGATCTTCTGGAGGGTCCACTCGAAAGCCCGACGGCTACTGATCGACGGGTGTGGGTACCCTTTGATCGTTGACTCGTTGACGGCTATCATCACCCGAGTCGGCTCGCCCTCTTCCATTTCTATTCACTCGCTACCTAACTCACCGATTCACCGACTTGCACTCGGTTCGAGAATTCTCTTCTTTTGTGATCTTCTCGTAACGGAAGGGCGCCCGTCTGCTTCTATGATTATTGAAAACGAGGGTACGCAGTGGACACGTGGGAGAATAGGGATGGTGATTAAGTTGTTAGGGAGGCTAAGGCGTGCCCAGGCGGTTTCCGACACCTGGCATCATTTCAAAGTAACGCGTCACCCAGCGCTCTTCCCCGCTTTTGTCGTCCATCGAACTTGTAGAATTACCAAGCTGCCCATCCTGTCTACATAGCAATTTTAATATTATAACCGCATTTTCATCTAAAATATGTCGTATAGTTATACATGCGCATGCAGTCATGGCATAAAGTTTGTGACTATTGCTAGCTATTAGTGAAACTATTGGGCCGAATTTGTGAATATAAGGTAAATATTTTTAGATTTATTTCCTCCCAAATCTCAGTTCTTTTTTAGCCTCTTTTTTTTTTTTTTTTTTTTTTTGGTTTTGTCGTTCTCTTTCCAGGGAATGCGAGATTCTAAAGCTTCCTTGGACAAGGAGGGAAACCAAGATATAGAGATTAGAATTTTCCCTCCTTCTCTCTTCATATGATGCATTCATTTTCCTTTTGTTTCCTATCTTGTTTGTAGGCGATCAAACAGGAAAAAAAAAAAAAAAAAGTTCAGTACTCTTGTCTTCACTAAAGAGACTAATGATGACGCAATGCAAAAACCTAATAAAATAAATAAATAATAAAAAATAAAGACGTTACAACTTTTCAAGATGCCTAAAAGGTTGTATAACTTTTTATTTTTTTTTGAAATGTCTTTTTATTAACTAATTATATAAAAATTATTAATTTTATTAATTTAAAAACACCTCACAACACACCTAAAATAAATATTAAGTCTTTATATAAATTCAATTCAATTAGTTTAATTTTTATTAACATACTAACTAATTGGATTAGCTTCCAAAGTAATCATAAAAATTCTTCTGTGCTTCAGCCTAAATATTGTGATGATTTTAATTAATAACTAACCATTGTGATGTAATTACGAGATCCTCTGATGGGAAGAGAAAAAAAAAAAAAAAAAAAGACTGCCGAGGTGAAGCCTATAAGGCTGAAAACTTGCCACTGTCCGACATAAAATCAAAGCTCTGTAACTTTTTGGCGCATGAATGCAACTAAGAATAGTCCAAAATCTGGCACATTCGATGAGGGAGTGGGAAAAAAAGAATTAAGTTTTCATAACTTCAACGCAGAGGCCGTTAATAGAACATTAAATATAAAGTGCAGAGAGGAAAAAAATGTGAAACTTGTAATGGACAAAGGACAATTGACTCCAGAAAATGGAACTGATAAATGACACTAAACAAACTTGTCACCTACTAGGGAGCGATGCAAACTAAGATTTGCTTGCAGATTTTATAATCTGTTCTGTCGAAGAAGATAACTCGCCCTTTGATATTGACTGCTGATAATTGATGCTTACCCCAGAAACATAGAGGGTGATTAAGATTTACAGTTGAAATCAACAATGTGCACCACATCCATTTACGACCCTGATTGGCCCTGAACTATCACTGAATACCAGTAAAGGAAACCCTGCCAAAACCCAAATGGCCAAATTGGTACAGCTCTAACCAAACACGCTCTGCCTCGAACCTTGCACTGAAACCTGCTATTTCCCCTACCTCACCAAACCCAGTTGTTGCCATTTCCAGAATTCCCTCTTCTGCCATTCCCTTTCTCAAATCCCCATCCCTGTCCACCGCCACAATGTCACCTTTGCCTTCAACTGCTGCACCGCCTTCCCTGTACTTCCTCTTCCTTTCCAGCTTTTTCTTCTTCTTTTTCATTTTTCCCAAACACCTCCTGCCCATCATCCAGGGAATCTTGACTAATGCAAGAGCCAAAAGATTCACCAAAGCACATGGGCAGCAACAAATTGCAACACAGTCAGCTATCAACACAGCAGTGCATGACTGGCAAGACTTGCCTGTACACTCTATCAGATCTCCACTTTCATCAACGGCGCACCCGTTCTTCCTCGTGGGTCCACCTTTTGACGTTACGTGGGTCCCGTCTTTATGCGAAACTCGATGTCGTTTTTCCTCCATATGTTGTTCTTTTATCAGCAAACCTGCAAAAAAGCTCACGCATACATAATTATCTCTTCTCTCCGTCCGTTTGGTGAGACCCTCCGTACAATCTTTTCATTCGAAAACTCAGGGCTCTGTGTTTTCAGTTATAAGAGTGCTTTAAATTGTTTTACATACGTATAGAAAACGAAAATTTTCATGCATTTAACTAAGCGGAAGAGTACAAAAAACCAAAAAAAAAAAAAAAAAAAAAAGGAAAGCCAGTGCATGAACGTCTTTTAAATGGCAGGTAAGCTCACGCACCTTTTGAAATAGGGAGTATTGGTTTGGAGAGCAACCAAATTGATACTTAACATATTAGTTTTGGATTTTAGTTATTAGCATTTATGCTTAAAGTTGCAATATTCTATGTGATAAAATAAAATTTTTGTGCATCATTGATACTAAAGTCATCTCTATATCTAGGGTGTGATCCAGATCAATTAACAAAAATAAAATAAAATAACTTAAAAAATCTAGTACGAGCAAATTTTAGAGTGCTGAAAGAGCTCCAATGGCGAAAGTATCCTGCAATATCATGTGCTTAAAAGGGAAAATAAGACCATCCAACGCAAAAGGCAAGAGCAACGTTTTAGGGGTATTACGGTAAAGTGGAGTGCCGAGCAGGGTGTGAGTAAGGCCGTGAAGGTGATTAAAAAAGGCAAGCGAAAAAAATAGAATGCGAGTGAGACCAGACAGCCCAGCGATTTTGACGAGTTTGTGAAAAAAGAGTTGTCCATGCAATGTTTTCCATTGCCTTAAACAAAAATCATAACTTCACTTCTGACGCCTCATTTGGCTCCTCGTAACAATTCTTGCACTGTCTTGTGAGAATGGACTCTTCACCCTTCACCACTGAATTGCCAAGGAACCACACCAATTTGTATGAGGTGGTTGCTTGTCGCTCTCTTCTTGAATTTTGGTGAAGTGAAATCACCATTTTGGTTAAAAACTTCGGCGCCTGCACTATTCACGGGGCTGTTATTTAGTGGGCTCCAACTACATTTCCTAAGCTGCGACAGCGACAGTGGTGAAAGCAGCAAAAAGGTAGGGAATGAATCACGTGGACAAAAGCTGGACCTTGGCCCAAACTCAGATGGCCCGTTACTATAGTGAAAACTGATTGCATACTTGGGTATCCTGGCTGGGAATAATAATTTTTTTCGCCACAAGGAGGATGAATATATATGATCCAATTATCAAAATTTGCGGTTGTGGCTGATATTTAGCTAAGAAGACTCGCTGGCTTGGCTTGGCTTGCCTATATAGCCATAGAATTGAGGACTAAATCAGACAAAGAGACGTATGCCCCCACCTTCAAAACCAGATCTCCATTCTACATTGTCATCCTTCCATTGTTTGACCTTTAAAACCAGAAATCGATCCCCTTCATTTTGGAGCGGTTTTTTGGTGGGATTTTGAAGAACGTGTGCAATATTGAAAGTATTTCAGTTATGGAGTACTTGGTAGTTTCTGACAAATTGGGATTGCCCACAACATATGAGCACACCCGAGATTTGCAGAAAAGGGAATAGTGTGGGCATGGTGGGAATACTAAAAAAAAAAAAAAAAAAGTCATGAGAGGCTCGAATTCGTGAAGATACGAATTTACCACATATAGCCATTGCATTGCCATCGAAAGTAAGCGTCTGCATTTTGACCACAGGTGAAGATTCATGAGAGGCTCGAATTCGTCCACCTATAGCTAGGTTCGTTATGCGGAAACCTTTAGTTTCACCCAGACGTGAAAATGAAACTTTGAAAAGTATGAAGGTCATGATTTTTCTGTAATGCAGTTGTACATATTGCAAAATGAAGCAGAGGCAACATACCTTGGGGTGCCCAGGGATTCGTGAAAAAGCAAAGACTGCCAGCAGCTACTCCATCTTCAATAGAATTTCTTTTTCTAGCTATCCATGCAATACAATGGGTCTAAGATATGAGATATCCAAGAGCAAAAGAGACAAAGAAAACAGTGCACCGCGAAAGAAGGAACAAAATACAAGCTTGATGTGATCTAAAAATTTTTAAATGCGGGCGTCTGTGGGTAAGCTATCACCCTGTGTGTAATGTATTCTCTCTGCCTCTTTACTCTATTTTGCCAATTGGTAATCCTTTCTTAATAGCAGCAACCCCAATTTCTTATGCCAGAAACTCTGGCAACACTGAATTAAAATATTATGGAAAGCGAGTGGAGCATCAAATGCGTTGTGTGTTTTGCTGAGTCCCAATGACAGAGAATATAGGGAATTGTCCCCCTTCACTCCAAGCTCTTTTTCCATTGTTTCTTGGTATTTGTAATTTTCTTTTTCTTTTTTTGGCACTTTCACAAGTCGGAAAATTTTTTACGGAGGACAATTAGGTTCCGCACTAGCGTCCGCGAATCTCATCCACTGATTTGTGTTCCCTTTCCCGAAAATTTAAATTCATTCAGATTTCGATATGGTTATGTTCAAGAATCACATGTAGACCCGCCCAAGGAATCCAATTCATAATGCATCCATGATCACGAATTGAAATCAAAACCGGAATCATAACATGACTCTGAAGAACCAAATTCCAAACGTTTCACTATAATTCGGTTCTTTTCTTTTAACAGTACAAAAAAGCTAAGTAATAAAGATAGCGTACTTGTAAGTTAAAATTAAAAGTCATTGTTGATACGTTAATTCAATTTTATTTTTTTTAATAATAATAAAAAAAATTTATTACCTTAATATTATTGAATTTAAATAAATATTATCTTACATAAATTTAATATTAAAGAACTTACATTGAATCTAAGTCTCTTTACTAACTATAATTTGGTTTTAATTTTTTCTTTCAGAGGAATCAAAACCAAAACTAAACTCATAACATAGAACATGGAATATCAAATTTACTTTTACATATTCTTCTCCGTACGGTGCGTGATGGGTAACCAGATTTGACTGTGTACATATATGTACGTGGAGAGTCAACATACAAGAAACCCTATGCGGAAAAAAAAATAAAAAATTAAAATTGTAGTCATTAAATTATTTAAATCCTCCGATTGTCTTTCATCAACATAAAAAAGAAAAAAAAAAAGGTAGATTTTATGCCGTAATGTATAAGTCGACATAACATCAAGAAAAATTTTAATTTCAAATGTCACATCGAGAGAAGTGACTTGAGACTCCTAAAAGGCCGAAAGCCAAAAGCAAATACTTTTAATTTGCTTGCACTAAACTTAACAGTATTTTGTGTCCTTATTATTATGATTATTATTATTTTAAAACAAAAAAAAAAACTGCTTTGGAGTAATGTGCCAACAAAGACAGATGAAGTGACGTGCTGCTGGTTATTTATTCAACGAATTGCTCAAATTGATAGAGCATAATGAACATGTGCCATCTACCAAATAAACTATCGATCTATTCACTCGGACTTTTCGCTTATAGTTTTATTGTAGTTAAGTAGTGTCACAGCAAGTTATTTATATATATATATATATATATATTCAGAAACTCACTTATCCATGAATTACCTTATGAATTATTTTTTAAAAAAAATTATAAATTTTACACTCAATTTTTAATGATTATAACTAAAAATAGAATTATAAGTTCATAACCACCAAAATATTTGCAAGGGGCACGAGGCATTTTCTATTCATTGTATTAAGTACGTCTTCCAAATATGCAATGAAATGGAGATCATTCACATCGGAATTGAGATAGTTAGGACAAATTATCTTTGTCACCGTCTGCTGATATTAGTTCAGTGTTGGTCAACAAAATAAAAGGCATGCCCACCACCAGAACATGATCTCTTTCTTTCTTTACTACATACACATTTTGTCAGGCAGCATGGTCTAGACAATAAATATCTCGTGATTTGATTCCTAGAAAACATATCTTTGTATGATTCGTTTATATTTATAGATAAAGCGGTGGGGGCGAACCCAAGTGAATGGTAATAAAAGTCAATATTCGAACTCGTAGGAAAATCTCTTTTTGGATACAATTGGGCCATGGCACCAGAGCCATTATTTATGGGCCGATAAAGCTAATGAATTGAGAATTTAGATCCGCCAGCCCAATTTCCAATCCCATGTTGACGGCTCCGGGAGAAAACCTCCATTCCGAAAAAGCCCACAAAAGAATCTATAAAGTCTCACCGTCTCAAGCAGGTTTACGACTACCCCTTGAGACCTTGAGAGAAAGAAGAAAAACAAAAAACCCTACAGCCCATGTCACAGCCGCTCTCTGGTTTACCACTGTGTTGTATCCTTTTCATGTTTCTCTTACCCTTTCTCTTTATTGTTTACACTTGGGTGCCTTGGAAGTTCAGTTTCTTCCACCTAATTTTTCTGTTTGTGTGATTTTGTTTTGCTTTGTGTTTTTTTTTTTTCTTTTTTTAGGTGATGTCTTGAGGTAGGTGGGCAAAGATGATGAGTGCTTTTGTAAATTTCTGACACCTCTTGTATGAGAAGAGCTTAATTTCAAAGCTTTTCGCTGAGCATACATAGCAACTCTCTGAGCCCTTTTAATTTCTGTTCTTCTTTCTTTTTAAAATCGCTGCTTGTTGATTTTCTTTTCAAATCCAGAGAACAAACCCTTCCTCGATTTTCCTTTACATACAGAAGGGGATTCGTACATTGCCGTACTTTGTAAGACTAATTCCAATGGAATGGAAACAAGATTACAAAACAAATGACGAAACAAAGTTGATTTTCTTGAGATGGAGAACAGGCGAAAGGGAATGAACTTGGCCTTTAGGATAGATGTTTGCAAACACTGTCATATTTACGTTTGCCTCTGAGAAAATGTGTTAACAAAAAGATGTCCCTTAAAATAAAATAATTTGGATGATGGCCTTTTAAAAAGAAAAAAAAAAGGAAAAAGAAATAAAAACTACGTTTTTTTTTTCATAAAAATATAATATGACTCCATATTATTGCATTTTTTATGCATACTATTATCAAAGATTTTTTCCCCTTTTCCTGTGGATCCATGACCTTAAAAAGAAAAAAGCCACTTAAAATCGCCCCTTTTTATTTTATTGACAAACGTTCTTTATAAAACAATACATGCACAAAAATTACCACAATGTCCTCTTTCTTTCTTTTTTCGATAAAAGACAATTTTTTATGCTTTAAAATAGGCATAAATTTCAAAAATTTATTTTCTTGAACTGCATTTTAATATCAATTCCAAAGAAAATAAAAGGGCTCCTTTTTCAAAGCTGACTAATTATATAATAGTTTACATTATCAAATCTATAATCGTATATCTTATGATGACAAACTAATTTAGTAACGTTAAGACTGAGATACTACTTTGATATAATAAAATAAATTAAATTATAGATATGAATGAAATTTTTTGTTATATTTAGAGCCTTGAATATGTTTTTCCCTATCAAAGAAAAAATGCTTTACAATTTTTCTGACAAAAAAAAAAAAAAATCATTGTTCTCAAGAGAGAATAAGTAGCAATTTTAAAATTGGGCCTTGTTATAAGGCCAGAGTCTCACGATCCTGGGCCGAAGAATCAATATGGGTTGTCTTGTTCATGATGGGCCATGATGATTCATCATTCATGATGCATCGTCTTCGAATCAAAGAAACCACCAATCAGTATAGCTTGTTCAGAACAACTGGTTTATGCATCTTGTATTAAATATATATATAAATTAAAAGTCTTGTATTTAAGTAGTAATTGAAATTATTTAAGAAAAAACAAAGGAACCAAAAAGAGAAAAAGAAATTATAATTTACAAAAGAGTGAAATTTCAGGTATTTTTAGGTCAATATCATTGTCAGTTTTTCCAGCAAGTCAAATGTGATTATAAGAACCTCCCTCTATTGCACAAAAGCTCGGAGCGGGCACGCACACAGAGAGAATGGTATTGGGTAGTTTGGTTCAACAATTTCCAGTTTCTCACAAAACTTTCTCGTTGGACATTAAGGTAACAGTAAGCTTGAAATCAAACAGCTGTTGTTCTCTCTTTCTCTCTCTCTCTCTCTCTCTCTCTCTCTCTCTCTCTCTCTCTCTCTGTGACTGTGTTTGCTTTAACGACAGTTTCGATCTTCATGTTGACCGCATGTAGAATGAAGCTTTGTCTCACTGTTGGTACTTATTGTAGAATCTTTATGATTAATGGGTTGCTCGAATTTTGCATAATTAAGTCCTTGAGGTTAAGTTT
Source organism: Kandelia obovata (assembly GCA_021464305.1). NCBI lineage: Eukaryota > Viridiplantae > Streptophyta > Magnoliopsida > Malpighiales > Rhizophoraceae > Kandelia > Kandelia obovata. Next base: position 10,483,484 of record CM038473.1, read on the forward strand.
TGGGATGGGTTTACAAGCCTTGGGCTAAAATAGATTACTGGGGTTGCAAGCTTGCGACTGTTCGTTATTAGCGTATATTGATAATTTCATCCAGAGCATTTGTTTCATTTATGTATATAGTATCCTAAGTCGAGGATTGAAATCTTCTGGATCAGATGTTTTGATAGTGATTTGTGATAGATATTGATTGTTCCCGTTTGGGCTAAGAGCCTAGCACTGGTCTCTTAATGCAAATTCTTAGGGGTTCGAAGTTTTAACCTTTCATCTTACCGTCCCCTGCCTTGGAACCAAAAAGAGAAGAAAAAACCGAAAAAGAAAGAGATGGAAATTGATCATTAAGTTCAAACATTAGAGTGCTCTTTGATTTTAGTCATTAGCAGTAGGGGGATGATTTCTGCAGTGGATAATGGGAAGCTGTTGCAGGGAACTTAAAATGATTGAGGAAATATGCTTGGAAATTAGGCCTTGGATTTGGTTTCTGAACTTTGTGGTCAGTTTAGCACTGCAAATCCTTAATGGGTCTCTGTCTAGTCTGGCATCTATTCACTGTCAACAAGGATGTTTCAGAACTAGGCAAGGCAGATAGTGCTTGTGATGGCCTTCTGTATTTCTTGACATGGTGTCTTCGATAATTTTCTTCAAGTTCCACTGTTGTGCTAAATTTTTTATTTGATTGCTCTGGGATAATTCTGCATTCAATATTCACAATTACATCCCTTTTGCTTAACAGGGGAACAAGACAGATGTAGTCATTTGTGGTTACGACGACCATATATTTGTGAGTTTGAAGATTCTGTTTGCATAGATTTTCTGCATCTACTTGTTTCATGATTACATTTCTAATGTTTAAAATGCTTCTCAGGTTATTGCAACCCAAATAGGAACCATGGGGACCCTACTTCAAGCTAGGTCCACTTCTTTTTCATATTTTTAGCTCTTTTTAATATTCGACCATTGGGGAAAATTGATGGACACAAGATAGTATGATTCATTATCTAGAGGTATAGAGACCATACAAAGGTTTTATATTATACTTTACTAATAAGAGCTTCTACCATGTGACTATATCATTGCTGCCAGGAAGGAGGAAGGGTTTTCTGTCCATCCAACTTTCAATGTATCTGTTATATTAGGCAAACGAGATGAGGTGAGCAAGCTAGCCTGCAGTTCTACCTGTTGGTTCGATCTTCAATTACTTTTTATATCAGTTCAATGTCATATATGCAGCCAATGCTTGTGGCCTGTGCGCGACAACTAATTGAACACATAAGGTATGCTTCTATCTTAAATGTCTAGCATTTGCCTTTTCTCTTTGTTCAAATTCTTTGACACTTGACATCTACTTGATTTAAATGTGACAGCATGTCCAACAGCTGTATGTGTTATTAGAGGATGGTTCACTAATGTTTAACATCTCCTGTTTGTTTGTAGTAGCTCTGGTTCCTCCAGGTCGTTGGTGCTATCTCTTGGTCTCAAAGACCATTCAGTGGTAATAATTGACCCTAAGATTTTGAACCCACCAAGCACTCGTTGCTAATCATGTAGCTCCTCTCTTATGCAGGAGACTCTTAAAGGGATTGTTGCTGCTGTGATTGACAATCGAGTTTGGTAGCATACTCCAACTGGGGCTTATTGCTTAAGCCCTGCTTGCGGCTTTTGCAGATTTTAACCATGCAATAGATATCATGATCACATATGAAAGCAGAGTACTGACCTGCTATTTTGGTTTTGGTTTTACTCGTTAGAGACAGTTATGTCATAAGACTAATCTGGGATGATGTGGATCCACGAATTGTGTTTGAACCGTCTTTGAGGAGATGATAGGGCTCAAAGCCATGCCTTTGAATTCAAGATTATTGTCGAGTGTTTTGAGCTGGTAGCCAGCGATGATGGTCAGGAAAAAGGAAGATATTGCATACGCATAGCCAATGAGATCGTGCGAGACTCATTGTTATAACAACAAAATTAGTGTCACTTAAAATCGCAATGGGTCAGTAAGAAAAAAAAAAAAAAAAAGTTACACATAAATTTGGTAAAAGTAAACTATGTGATTAGAGAATGTTTCCTTTGGCTAGTCTACAAGGTTGGTAAACACATCAAACAGAACCTTTCCGATCTAATTAACCGGGAACATGATAAGCAATGCCAGGCGGGCCGCTGACTGATGACTGTGGGACCGTTTTTACCTCGAATGGGCCTCCAATAAAGCAAAGTGGGTTGGCTACGTGTCCCATTGCTACATACCACAATACTCTCTCCTTTCTAGATAAAGTTAGGAGTGCAATTTTATTTTCATAAAAACAAAAATAAATAATAATAATAATAATGTATTAAATTTAAAACCTCCAAAAACTCGAATTACCTTATTACCCCCAAACGGATAGAAAATGAATCAACGAGTGAGTCCGATCGGCGAAAGGTTGGTAGGCGCTAGAGGTTGAAGAAACTCTTTCAACTTTGGCGGCTACTTTGATATGCTCCGCCGTTCGAATACGACGTGCAGAAGGCTGGAGGCCGGCGAGAACATCGGGGTGGGCGCCGTTGTAGATTTCCGGTATATCTTAATTCATTCCTTTTCTTTCGTAATTATCTGGTAATAATTTAGGGTTTTTTTTTCAAAAAAAAGCTTCAAATTTGTGGTCTTTATACGTTTGAACTAAAGATTATGATATAATTTTTATACACAGGAAAAAGAGAATTGAAAAAAAGAGGCTATTGATTGGCATCTCTTTGTGGGCTTGATTTACAATATGTTTCTTGTATCTATAATTCAGTGTAGAATAAGTACTCCATATTTAATAGCTTTTTATTACTTTTTGGCGTTGATTTAGAAAGAGAGGAAGTCGGAGCGATTTTTGGCGTTGATGTGGAAATCCATGTTATAGTTTTTGGGTTGCAATAAATTTCGTCTAAATCTGCTTGAATTTGATGCACTGTCAAGGTTCTGTTTTTAGGGATGGGTTTTTAAAATCTGAAGGTGTCATTATTGATAATCTGTTGTTTCTCTTTCAACCCAGGTTCTAGGTAATTTCCACTTTCCGTCCAAACTGTTGCTGAGGAGCAAAAGAAAGGGTTTTTTTTAATCTCTCAAGAAACGAAAGGAATCATGAAACTTTCATTCTCAATACCTTCGAAATCTACACCAAGACTTAAACCCTCTAAAAATGAAGACCAAAGTGACGCCAAAGAAGAGGAAAAGCAATTTGTGACTGAATTTGATCCCTCAGAAACCCTGGCTAACTCTGGGAAAAGCAATCAGAGCAGTATAATTCCTCCAATGGAGAATGAATGGCGGCCCCACAAGAGAATGAAGAACCTTGACCTCCCACTCTCCCTCAAGGAAGACACTGATATCCGTTTTGAGGTGGAGACTCTCTCTTCCAGTGATGCTGGTGGCGGGGAAAGGATGTCCTTTGGTCTCAATCTTCGGCAAAGAACCACTGTCAACACCACTGTGGAAGATGGAAATGCAAATGGAAATGAAACTCGAATTTCAGAAACTCAGGATCCGTTATTGGAGAAATTTTGGTATGATTTGAAGCGATTGCCAGAGGATCGGGGAATGGAGGAGTTCAATGATAGGCCAGTGGAGGGGTTTGGAGCAGCCTTGTTGGCTGGTTATGGTTGGCATGAAGGAAGAGGCATTGGTAGAAATGCCAAGGAAGATGTCAAAGTCAAGGAATACCACAAGCGTACTAGCAAGGAAGGGTTAGGTTTTGGTGCACAAGATTCAACTATTACCACCGTTAAGAAAAAGAAAGATAAGGAGAAGGTGAAAACTAGAGAAAAAAGTGGTGATGGGTTTTTTGTGGGTAAAGATGTGAGAGTGATTGGTGGTACAAAAGAAAGTCTGGTGGGTTCTAAGGCCACCATTGTGGAGAGATTGGATGCCTATTGGGTTGTTTTGAGACTTGAAAAAACTGAGGAGGAATTTAAGGTTTGTGTAATTGATATTGCTGATTTAGGTTCAATTGAGGAGGAAAAGTGCTTGAAGAAATTGAAGGAGTTAAGGATTAGAAATGTGAAGAAAACAAAAAATGGTGATAACAATGAGATAAGTGCCTCTGGTAGCAGAGGGAGCATCAAGAGAGATAGACGTGATGAAGCTAAAACTGACAGAACTGATAGAGATAGGCGGCCGGGCGTTTCATGGTTGAGGAGTCATGTTCGGGTGAGGATTATTAGCAAGGATTTGAAAGGGGGTAGATTGTATTTGAAGAAAGGGGAGGTAGTTGATGTGATTGGGCCATATGTATGTGACATCTCCATGGATGAGGGTAGGGAGTTGGTACAAGGAGTGGATCAGGATCTTCTTGAGACTGCATTGCCTCGTCGTGGGGGTCCTGTTCTTGTTCTGTTGGGGAAGCATAAGGGGAAGTATGGGAATTTGGTCCAGAGAGACTCGGACCAAGAGATTGGGGTTGTACAAGAGTCTGAAACCCATGAGTTGTTCAACGTCAAGCTCGAGGAGATTGCAGAATATACAGGGGATCCAAGTTACATTGGATATTGATCCTCTTCCAATGGATTTATTTGTTTACTTCCCTTTTTAGTTATTGACTTTTGAAGAATTTGCCGTTGTTATACTATCTTGGGTTCTTGTTGCTTCAATTGATACATTTTACGGGATTTTTGCCCCATAGTGATTAGCGAATGCCCAATGTGAACACTGTAAGGCTGATTATTATTTAGGTCATTGTAGGGTGCAGGAAGCCCCAGAGATCTTACCTTAGAGATCCTCGCTAGGATCGTTTTGAGATGTGAAGGGTTGTATCGTAAAATCAGATCGTATAAAAATTAATTAATATATAATTTACAATTAGGCATTTTGCACTGCTTGAATTGAAAAATAATAAAGATAATTATAATTATTCCTGACAAAGATAAAAAAAAAATTGTGTAATGAGATTTATGATATATTTTTAGTGAAAAAAAAATAATTAAAAAAAATCATAAAATATGAGAATAGAAAAATTGAATTGTAATTCTATCAGTTGTGCGATTAGAATCCAAACTCCAACAAAAATTAACTTCTATGAAACCTTGGCAAACTTTGCTCTATTCAAATTACTCGCTCTCTCCTGTCTGGACACTAGCATTGGTACAATGGTTGGCGGATCCAACGCTCCCAAACTTTACACTAGCATCAGAACCACACCGATCAAAGAAGTAGGGGTGTGTGGCTGTGGGGGTTGGAGAGAGAATCAAACCAGATCTTAATTACTAATATTAGGTCAATAAATTACAACATTTCGCACAAAATATGAGACTCAAGGAATGGCAACTCAAAATTTTGGTTTCTGCTTTGAACACCTTCACACATATGGTACACAAGAGATACAAATCATTAAGGCGGCCCTCAGAAGAACTTGGCAGATTTTCAGGAATGTGTATCACCAAAAAGAATAATCAGATCTCTGACGTATTTACATCGAAGTAAATTTCATCGCTTTCCTTACAGAGCAAAGCATTCAATTGTCTTTCGAGCTGCAAACAGACAAGGCAGACAAGAAACATACCATCATCACAACAGTGTCAAGTGCAGTGATAAGCCAATACAGTGATCCAGATGTACTGCATACTGGTAAGGGAAATAAAGCAGAAAGCAGATCTTGCCCCAACTTTTTCTATCCTTCTACATTTCCCTGCCATCCTCTTGATTTAAAGAGCATAATATACATTGTCCTAGCCATGTAAATAATAAAATTTGCCTCCCCTAGGTGCCAGTGTGGGATCATTTGCCATGGGAGAAAACATGGAGAAATATCCTGTCTTTCTACCATTTTAGCAAATTAATTGGTTATGAAAACCATTTGAACAATTGTGGACACAAAATCAAAACTAACTTGTACAGATAAGTGCACTTTTCTGACATTGCCAGGTGTCACAGTAGGTGCTTAAGAATAGCACATCTGAAACCGAAGTGTAGGTGAAAGACCAACCCCTTAGGGCTATATAATAAGGGAATAAGCAAGTCCAGTAAATGCATACCAGGGCATTTTGCATCTTCTGTCTCTGCAATTCCTCAACAAGGCTTCCAATACTGACACCAGAGATAAGATTTAGACTCATGCCAAATTGCCAAGCAGCAAATGATTTCACAAGTAGTTCACCTCATACCTCTGTTGTAGACTGGTCACCTGAGCTTGCAGCTCCTTCTCCCTACCAGAACTGGGAGATATCTGCATGATGTGCAGAACTAAGATCATTAAATCACATGGGAAGCAACATGAACAAAAAGGCACATTATAGAGGGAAAAAAGAGCAGTTACATTACCAGACAGAGAAAGCAAGAAAGAAAGGAGAAGTTTCTTTTTTTTCTATAGGAACAAGAAAATATAAGCTATTATCATTTAATTTTACAGAAATCATAACAGTAAATATGTACAATGTTTTCCTACTCGTAAGGGCCAAATAAGTTTTCTTCAAAAAGAAGAGAAAGACCAGTTAAGGGTTCTTAAAACACAAATAGGAAGAAAAAGGTTAGATACCTGCAAAAGGTCACTCGTGGTTAGCTCACCCAAATCCATATTCCTGCCTACGTTAAGAGAAAGGAGTAGGATCAAGATAACGATGGTGTACATGGATGAGTGGTGGCACATCAATAACTAAATGATCATAGGCATTACCAGAGGTTTGCTCCAGATGCTTAATCAATTTGAGAATTTCCTCCTGTTAACAATCATTTGAGCAAGTACTGCAACACATAACAAATCTAACACAAAAGGAGAAATACCCAAAAAAGACATACCCTCTGCATGGTATTCTGCTGCAGAATACATAGCAGTGATGGAAGAACTGCAGCAACTGTTAGGCTTAATGTTGTTGGATTTGTTGAGCCTCCGCAAACTGGATTGAGATAGCAATTTGTAGGACCCTATGTGAGAACAACAATGGCAATGGTTACAAAGCCATAGCCTAAAAGATAAATATCTAAGTTCCATCCTTATCATCAGTCCAACATCACAAAGACATTGACCTAAATAGTGGAATATGTTTCATGCCAAAAACAGGGAATTAATAAGAAACTATAACACTAAACTACCCAGGACCAAAAAAATGAATCTTATGGGGTACAGATTTAACCCAAAGCCTTGGAAGCTTTGTAAATAAAGCAAAAATTGGGCATCAGAATAATCATAAAGCAAGGTGAGGGAAATAGTTATAACCATTGTCTGAATCCAAATGTACCTTGGGGCTAATATCTGCTGAAGTGACCTTGAAGCGTCCTTTACGTACTACTGCTCCTTCTGATATATCTTCTGCTTTATCAAGAGGTGAAATGCAACATAAGTAACACCTAAGCAGCAAGATGATAAAAGTTAACAAAACCAGAAGTAATATACCAGATGAGGAATTATTGGTCTCTCTTTTCTGTCGCAATGGCAATGGACCACTATGGTATCGCTCTAATTGAATCCTTTGTTGTAGAAGATCCCTACAGAAAATTTGCCAACAGAACAAGATTGCACACCATTGTTCTATAAAACTTAAACAATCTAAAAAATGAAGAGGAACAGTATAATCAATTCTAATTAAAAAGAAACTCACATGCTTTCTTCACCAACAGACTTCTTAGGAGATGTATTATCTGTCATTAATGGACCACTAAAAAACTTTTTATGCTCAGTAATGGCATGATGTCGTAAAGCACTACATTGCCCAGTATTTTCATCCTCATTTTGTTTGCTTTCTTGTTCCAAAGCAATTACTGGTGACTTCATAAGACCATGATGTTCCAGCTCCGTTCGGGCACCATCTTTCCAATTTGGACTAGTTTCATCCACAGCTTCCTCACCAACATCAAAACAACCTCTGCAAATTTAACGACGACAAAGAATTAAACCAAGTTTAATTGGAGACTGCAGCAAATTCAAAGGTCTCATAATTCACAAATGTGATAGACTAGACATAAAGACAGAAAAATCATTGTTCTTGGTGGTTTGGGTTCATTTTTTTAGTGTTGGGGGGTAGGGCGCATGGAAGAGGCATGGCTGACAACCTCATTAAACTCCAAAAGTTATTATCCACTACCCTTACAGCCAGTCACTATTACTAAAGTAAAGCAATTGGCTAGCTTAAGGCCATTGTTCACTGCATACTTCTATTGGAAAAATGCAGGAGAATAAATAAACAAAGAGAGTCGTACTTAAGTGCTTGAAGAGGTTTGACGGGAAATGAAGGAAGTGAATTCTCCAAATCAGAAATATCACTGAATCCATCCTGAAAGAAAGGGGCTATATGTAAAACATACAGGAGAACAACAGACTCTAAATTTCCACATTGTATCTGGAAATGAGGCAAGAAACTATAAGAATATGGCACAAAGGATGATACCTCATGACTGGGGACAGCATCTGTATAATTAGAGTGCTCTGGGGATGCCATCTCAGGTTCAAAGCCAACATTGTTGTACCCATCCCTATGCTTCTCACTCACTTCTTGATGTTCTGTATTTGACATCCCATCATCATCTTGAATCTGCAGGCAGCACAGAGCTGGTGATAATAAAGAAAATCAAAATGTAGTATGAACTCAATTTTGTATGAAATCATGCTTAAGTATAGTTATAGCAAGTTGGCAACTGAAACTACTTACAAGGGCAGCTTGACTTTTCAAATCATCCAGGTTGAAATTCCATGCACTGATTCCTCTTATGTATTCTTGCTGCAGCATGACATTAAATGTCATAGTGGGCAAGCAAAGCTCAGAAACTGAAAGCTACTTGATAACACGCCCCCCACCAAAAAAAAAAAAAAAAAGGTTCCAGTGGATAATAAGGGTCACCAAGCAAAGATTATTTCAAATTTCTGATCTTTCAGAAACCACTCTTCTCAACAAATGTACCTTTCATAGGCCCAATAGATATTTCTAACGAATGGCTGGGGACAAAAGCAGTTACGTGTTTGCATTTGTATTAGATGCTATAGTTTGCTGTCAAAAAAGACCATAGCATGCGCCCTGACTTCATTTGTCATTAATCTTCCATGGCCCAATTTTCATTGATGCTACTATCCCCCCATATCAAACAAGCAGCCCAAAAAATTGATATCTAACTGTTCAATAATAGTACAAATGAGAATGGAGACAAAGAGTGCAAGTGAGAATGTAAATACTGACCTGCGATAATTGCTCTTTATCACCATGGAGGGCCTTATTCTGCACAAGAAGATCAGCTTCATTTTCCTGAAAAAGAGAAAGAGTAACAAATTGTACCAGAATTTTTGCATTATTTTACAACACAGTTTGTAAACAAAAATATATGGTGTGGGATGAGGAAGAGACCTTCAGCTGTCTAAACCGTTGTCCTAAAGGTGTAAGTCCATCAAGAATTGAGCGAGCAACATATTCATGGGACCGTGCATGTTTGAAAAAATGGTGCTTCAATAGCTTTTCTGAAGGAGGACGTTTCTTTGGATCCTTCACTAAACAAGCTGCTACCATCTCTTTAAATGACTGGAAAAGTGCACCACTTTCAGACATATTTACAAGAAATGGTAAAAGAAATATTACAAATAAAGTACACAAATCTTTAATTTCAATGCAGCAAGAAACACAAACCTTTGAAAATCTCTTATCTCTTTCATAGTCAAGCCCTGGGGGTGCATTTTGCAAGGTCATCAGCAAAACCTGGGTTATGATAAAGTCAACAGATTAAAATGAGGGCCAGTAAGATAGGCACCAATGAGAAGTTCTGATAGGAAGGAATTGGGTTGCCCAGTCAGTTGGTTATCACACGGTCTTGCGGTTTAGAGGTCAGCCGAGCCCAGGTTGCTCTCTCTCTGTCTTTGACTGATAGAAAAAAAGGTATAGAAATACTTTGCATGCATAGAAAGTATCAGACATTAAGCAACTTACTTTCATGGGTGGATACTTGGAGAAAGGAGCATGGCCATGAGCAAGTTCAAGGGCTGTTATACCAAATGACCAGATGTCTGCTCTGTTCAAAGGATAAAATTTTACAAACATTTGAAAACATAATTTAGCCACTAGAGAAACGAAGAGCAGTACCAGTACAAAAATTGAACCATACATTCAGAGCTGACTTACTTAAAGTCATATCCATGCAACTGCTGCATAACTTCTGGAGCCATCCTGAGAAAAAGCAGCAGGAAAAGAAAAACTATTTATGTTTTCCATAAAATAATTTTCTTGAAGTAGGAGTTGGTGTCAAATACTATGAGATCCAAATTAGGGAAAAATGGATTGATCGTCACCAGCATGGAGTCCCAACGAAAGTATTTCTGGATCGCTGCCTATCTCCAGTATCAAACATGCAAGCTGACACTCCAAAATCTGCTAACTTAACCGCACCATTAGAATCAACTAAGATATTCCCAGCCTGGAAAGGTAAGGAAACACATAAGAATAACATCAAAAGATGATCATCCAATAGATTAGAAGAATCAGCAACACAAAGAAATGTCTTCATCAATGATTGAACAAATATATAAACCTAGACTGCTAGTTGCAGCATGACACAGAGACAAAATGCAGAGAGAGGAAAACTAATAAACAATAAGGACAAGATACAAAACAGCAGAAGCATGAATCCATTTCTAAGTGAAAGTAATATTTTCTTGTTCTTTTACCAATTATTAAACAAGTATTTTATTTTGTTCCACTCGGAGACAATTTTTTTACCATTACTTAAGGTGCATTAACATAAGAGAGCTCCAGTCAGATAGAGATTCATTTCTCCCACGGGTGATGTGCATGCCCACACGAATGAGAGTATGCAATATTGGTTAAACTCTCCTCCAAGAAATTTTTATGATTTACAACATCATGTTCCATCCATATGGCATATTAATGACTAAACTCACTAATTAATTGCTCCTGACAGCAAGTAGAAATCACATAAAGGAACTGAAGATAAAAAGAGACACATGCACGAAAATATACCTTAACGTCTCTATGGATGTGTCCCTGGCCATGAAGATAAACAAGAGCTTTCAGGGTTTCACGCAATAATGTAGCAATAACAGACTCTTCAAAACCCTCTGGATAAGAAGATTTCATTATATGAAGGCAGGACCCCCCAGCCATGTATGGCATCACAACCCAAAGGTTGTGGCCAGCGGTGAAGGAGCAATGAGCTCTCAATACATTTGGGTGATCAATCAAGCTCATTGTCTGCACCTCACGTCGAATGCCATCCTGCATCAATTGTAAAAGAAAATTCTCTATTATCCTACTGATATAATTAATCAGAAGACCCAGCAATTCATGCCCTAGAAATATGCATCAGATACACAGGTAGATATTATCTAAGAATGATGTATAAGCATGTGATAAGTTGTTAAGTTGTAGATATCACAGATTACTCATCATAAGAGTTAGTAAAGTGCAACTGTAAAAGAATCATGCAACTACATTTCGATAAACTCAACTTGAACTTTGGAAAGTTGCAATGAAAGAACTAATGATATATATTCTCATTAATAATAGTAACTACATATATGAGACATCTCTATGTACTTAACAGACATAAAGCAAATATGTAAAACTGATTCCTGAACTGATAAGAGTAATAAGAAAAATGCAATAGCTCTATTCCTTCTGTAAATGTCCAACAAAGAAATGGTAACAAGTAGCCATAGCTTCTAAAGCTCCAACTTCTAGTGAATACTTAATGTACGTACCAGGTCATTATTGCACTTTTCAAGGTCAAGAACCTTAATAGCAACTATCTCATTTAATGGAACACAAAGAGCCCTGTACACACTGGCACTGACACCTTCACCAACTTCTTCATATAACTTGTAATCTTTTGCATCAACAGGAAATCTTTTCTCCAGAACTTGCTCCATGGTTTCCTATTGAATAACTCCATAAACACCTTCTTTGCTGCTGAATGTTCCAGTGAACACAATTAACACATGCATGAAGAAGGTGGAAATTAAATGGATGTGTGGTTTCTTCCAATTTGGCAGCATTTTTCCTTCTTCAAATTAACAAATTGTATGACTCCAGTCGCCTCATCAAGCCAATGCTATCCAATTGTTCTTATTGCATGTAGATCCTACCACAACCCCAAATTATACCAGCAGATCAATGTCCCAATAAAAAATGTAATGCTTATTCGAGTCAGCTACCTAAATCAACTATCGCCCATCAGATTACGGATAAGATCAGGAGATATGCTTTTACACCTCCAGAAACCACTGGTACATGTGTAAGCTATGCATGAAAAAGTTGATAAAACAATATGCCTGGGAAAAACTTTAGCAGCACCTCGTACACAAGCCCAAGTTGAACCTGAAAGGGTAAAAAAAAGGTCCAACATCAAACACTTTCAATCTTGTCAGGGGAGACAAAAATAAAAAAAGAATACTCAGAACCTAATATCACCCACAGCAATAATACTATTTCACACATAAAAAACTGCCCAGCCCCAATCCAATGTCAATATCCTCATAACCTTGCTCCCAAATATGTTATTATTATTATTATTATTATTTTGTTAAAAAAAAAGAAATAAACAAGCGTAATTTTCCAATCCGATTCACAACCCGAATTCTCTCGCATTATCAAGAAAACACCAATGCAATATGAAAACCCACGAATTGAATCAATCAACCAGTCCCAGATAATCAAATTAAAAGCCAGAAAATTCACATTTAAACCATCATATATCAAATTGGGAATGGAAAAAAAAAAAGGATGAAAAACTTTACAAAATTGACACAACCAATTCCGTGGAACCCAATCTCACCCAAACCAAAACCTCAAAATTCTTGACAACAAAAAGACCGATAAATTCGGGATTTTTTTATTCAACACGAGAGCTGATATCCGATATCTGACCTACCTCAGGCTTTTAATATCAGATGCAAAATCCCGAAAACGGCGTCGGGTTTAGTTGCAACACAGGATATCTTCGTACTTCCAACTCAAACGATGAATCGAAACTATGGACGATGATTCTTGTTGCCTCAGCAGATCTCTCTCCCTCTCCCTCTGTGTTCGTTTTTTTTTTCTCTCCCCTTTTTTTGGTTTTTTGAATCCAGCAAATCTCCAGTAGATTTCGAGGTGGTGGGCTACGGATGGAATCGGTTTTCCGTTTTTTTTTTTTTTTTTTTGTTCAGCTTGTGCTTATGTATTTTTTTAAAATATTATTAACAGCAGATCATTATCATCCGCAACGAGAAATTTTATTTTTTGCGAAATTAAATTTATATTTTAGAGAGAGAGAGAGAGAGAGGAGGTGGCTTAAAATTAAATACTTAAAATGGAAAACAGAAAAAAATAATAATAATTTTGGCATAAGCAGGTAGGTGGCTGCAGGCAACTGGTGAAGACATCGGCAATTCCTTTCGTTGGGGGATGATGGCTGCCAGACAAGCCTAGTTGGGTCAACCGCGAAACGGATGTCTGACTTTGTGATTTTCCAGTTGGAATTTGGAAAATCCTAATTTTATATAGATGACACCTTTGCTGGGTCACACCCGCCTGGCGTAGCCCAGACACAGAATTTCCTTTGAGGGGTGACTTCAGCTTAACGTTACTTCGTTAAACTAAAGTTGTTTTGAATTTTTTTTTTTTTTAAAAAATAATAATAATTTCAAAAACTAATCAAATCTAAAATTAATTTAAATATAATATAATGATGACTGATTTGTAATTTTTTATTTATTCTTAAATAAATTTGATTTTTTATTCGTATTTATTCATTTTTATACAATTTAACAATTTTAGTGATAAAAATAAATTTAAAAAATATAAGATATTATTTTATTTTTACTGACATCGTTGTAGTATCAGCGAGGTAGACCTGCATCCTGTGACAATAAAAGTTCAAAAAAGTGACTTTTTCTAATGCGAGTACCTCCAATAATTGTAGTCTTCATAATAAATGCTCAAGTTTCTTGTTAGATGGATGAAGTTCAGATTAAAAATATTTATTGGGAAGTAATCTTGAATAATTATTTGTAATAATTTTATTATTTTATTTTATTGGGTACATCATTAGAGAATTTTATTTTATTCGTTAGGATGATATGACCGTGGCTTTCGAGCTCTTACCAGGAAGGGTAACAAAAACATTCTTACTTGCGTCATTAGTTTTCCTGACGAGGGTTCAAATTCGTGGAGACACAACATGACGTGGTTGGTTCAACAGAGAGAATCCGATTTTGATATTATTTTGATATATCTTGATAAATGAATATTAAATTTATTTTCGAGGCCGTCTTGGGAAGTGGGCTTGTTTTTCGGCAATGTTATTAGACCTGCACATGGGCTTTAGCGCGATTCCGGGGCACCGTAAAACTCAGTCTGAAACAAAAGTCGCAGGGCTGAAAACTCTGAAGTTTGGGCCTGGGACCCGGGCATGGCCACCTGCGAATCTTTGTCGTCCATTGTTTTTTTACAACAGTTGGTCGGACACAGATTTCTATTGGTTGGTCACGCGCAAGTGGCATGCAATGCAAAATTTGGTTTACAGTTGATGTGGATTTAATATTTTAAACTCGCTGGAGAGGACAACGCACCACTTACGTGAATTGACTTAGGTGGGTCTGTTTTGCTTAATACCATTATTGGGTAAGTACTTGCAGAGTTAAATTTTGTTACGATGTTACAGTAAACCATTCTTTATACAGCGTCCCCAGATTACACGAAAACGTAGCTTCTGTTTTGCGGAAGGGCACACGCAGCCAACATGGCTATTTTTGGCGGTGAAAACCTTACCGACAATGTCCAGTCCACCGAAACATTTTTGAATCAAAGCTGACGTTGCCGTACAGGTCACTGCAATGATCCTAAAATTGAGGGCAATGCCATTTATGCGGAAGAAAAGGGTACCAAGGAAGCTGTTTACTGGCTCAATATATGGTTACCAAGGTTGCATTTCTAGTCAAAAAATAAAAAATAAAAAAGAACAACCGCTTACTAAGAAGAAGACAAAGTTGTTTGTTGTATAACATATTCAAGTTTCGTCTAGAACGTATGTTGTGTTTAGTTTGAGTTATTGACAGATGCCCACCATCAACGCCCAGAACAATTATGATATTTGTTTGGTGGTCTAAGTGTTATTCACTGTCTTTACTAACAAAACCATAACATTTATGTACTTCACATGTAGAGGAATTTCCCTAAAGTATATCCCACCATCATTGTAGAACCATGCCCATGGGTCAATTGGTCGTTCCTTGCCGGAGCAATTGCAATGTCGTTGATTATTTTCCCAGCGCGGGCCAACCACAATGATATCAATGCAAATCCTTTTCGTGCGCGTGCGTGGTACAGTGTTTGTTTGTACATTATACTCGTGGAGATTGGCGGCCCTAGAAACAGCGTCCTTTCCTGCGGGACCCAAAAAAAAAAAAAAAAAGACTAGGGGTTATAGAAGAATATTAGCATTCTTAGGTTCTCAACACTTAAATTTATGATTTAAATTTTATTTATTATTTTCAATTTATAATTTAAGCTCCTTCTCAACATTTAATTCCATTTTTAGGTTCATATTTTTTGTTTGGTTTCATTTTTTTCCTCATCTAAAAAAATAGATGGGGGTGAATGAGATAATATCTTCAGACTTGACCGGCGTCGTTTTGAGGGAAGTAAGCCGCTAGCGGACCCGGGAACAATAAATACGCGGGCTATGATTCATTTACAAGCTGCTATCGTCCACGTGGCGGACAGAAACCCTGCCAAATTTTCCCACTCGGGAATAATCACATGCTTAGCGTCCATTTTTAAAATCTCCTTGCTTATTATAGCGGCAAAGCTAACTGCTAGCTACTGCACTCATACAAAGTTCGCACATCCTCTGCCTCTCTCCACAAGGAAGAGATCTATAGAGCTTCCATTCAGGGTAAAGAATTGTCTTAGATTGTTCGGTTTTTTTTTTTTTTTTGGGGGGGGGGGGAGTGGCTTCAGGATTCTTGGTCAAGCTACAAATTTGTAGCTCTCCTGCGACCAAATTTCAAGTGAATCAAACCAACCCTTTATTATTTTTTAGTAGAATCTGTGATGAGATTGAATGGGGACTTCATGTGTTGCCCTTATGCTTTAGTTTTCTCTTGAAGTTCCTCTTCTCTCTAGCTGAAGCCTGAGACTTGGAAGCATTCAAAATTTTTCTCAAAGTTTTCAACTTTATGGTTCCAATTGATGGTTTGGTATATCTGCAATTTAAGAACCAAACGTTTTTCAAGCCTGCTTTGTTTTCGGTACTCCAGGGTACTTGGGATACAAGGTGATGGGTATGTCCTGTTTTTGTCAGCAGTTATGGGTCTTAATGTACTTCTGTAGTTCTTAAATATTTTGGGGAATAAAAGGACCCATTTTAGATAAAATTGAGGCAACAGAATGACCAAGAAAGGCTTACATTTTAGCAAGCTATATTCTTTCTCGTGTTTTAAATCTTCCTTTAGAGATGATCATGCTCAAATTGGGCAAAAGGGGTATTCAAGAGTGGTGTATTGTAATGACCCTGATAATCCGGAGGCAATTGAGCTCAACTATGGGGGAAATTATGTATCAACTACCAAGTACACGACGTTCAATTTTATACCCAAGTCATTGTTTGAGCAGTTTAGGAGGGTGGCAAATATATATTTTCTTGTTGTAGCTTTAGTTTCATTTAGTCCATTGGCACCCTACAATGCTGTTAGTGTTCTTGCACCTTTGCTGGCGGTGATTGGAGTGAGTATGGCCAAAGAGGGTGTGGAAGATTGGAGGAGAAGAAAGCAGGTAACATTTCTCTTTATTTATTTATCCATTTTGCATCTGGTCTGTTCTGTTGTGTAAGTGCTGTCCTGTCCAGTGTAGGTGCTTAATATGTCCTCAAGTTCTTTGCATGTGTATGACATCGTGAAAGGAACCAATATAAATTGCTAATTGCTGAAGGGCATATCCCCTTTAATAGTTGGTAACCTATTTAGGAGGTCTTCGCCACTAGGAGATTTAAACCACAAACTTATATGCTTGCATGCTGTCTTGCATTGTTTCTTTCATAATTTATCATATTTGATGCATAATCTCATGAATGGTTAGTTTTCTGTATCAATTTTTTGCAATTTTAATCTTTATGGGTTAAACCTGGAATGATTTCAGGATATAGAAGCTAACAATAGAAAGGTCAAAGTGTACAGTAAAGATTACACTTTTCATGAAACTAAATGGAAGAAACTTCGAGTTGGGGATGTTGTAAAGGTGTCTAAGGGTGAACATTTTCCTGCTGATCTGCTTCTGCTTTCCTCAAGTTATGAGGATGGAATCTGTTATGTTGAGACCATGAATCTTGATGGAGAGACTAATTTGAAGCTGAAGCATGCATTGGAGGTGACATCACACTTGAGCAATGAAGAATCTTTGAAGACATTTAGGGCCATTATTAAGTGTGAGGACCCAAATGAAAATCTTTATTTGTTTGTTGGAACACTGGAGTACAATGGGAATCAGTACCCCCTTTCACCACATGAGATTCTTTTGAGAGATTCAAAGCTCAAGAACACAGATTATATTTATGGTGTGGTTATATTCACAGGGCATGACACAAAGGTGATGCAGAATGCTGTAGATCCTCCTTCTAAGAGGAGTAAGATTGAGAGGAAGATGGATAAGATAATTTATATCCTTTTCAGTTCTTTGATTGTGATATCATTGATTGGATCTTTATTGTTTGGAATTGAGACCAAAAGAGATATCAGCAGTGAAAGGTACAGAAGATGGTACCTGCGACCTGACAACACATCTGTGTTTTTTGACCCCCGGAGAGCATCACTTGCTGCATTTTTTCATTTCTTGACAGGACTTATGTTGTATGGATATTTGATACCGATATCATTATATGTGTCAATTGAAATAGTAAAGGTTTTACAGAGCATTTTCATTAACCAAGATCAGGAAATGTACCATGAGGAGAATGACAAGCCAGCTCATGCACGCACTTCTAATTTAAATGAGGAACTTGGACAGGTCAATACCATACTGTCAGACAAAACAGGCACTTTGACATGTAACTCAATGGAGTTTGTCAAATGTTCAATAGCAGGGACTGCATATGGCAGGGGCATGACAGAGGTGGAAAGGTCCCTGGCAAGGAGAAGGGGTGATGGGCTACAAGAACTTGATGATACTTTGTCTTATATACCAGGCTCCAATGGGGTCACCAGTTACCCCAAGAAGTCAGTCAAGGGATTCAACTTTATAGATCAGCAGATATTGAATGGGCAGTGGGTTAATGAACCTCATTCTGATGTTATTCAGAAATTCTTTCAAGTGTTGGCAGTCTGCAATACTGCAGTTCCTGAGGTCGACAAAGTGTCAGGTGAGATTTTTTATGAGGCTGAGTCTCCAGACGAAGCAGCCTTTGTCATAGCTGCAAGGGAGATTGGATTTGAGTTGTTTGAAAGGACACAGACAAGCATCTCATTGCATGAGCTAGATCCTGCAACCGGTAGTAAAGTTAATAGGTGAGCTATTCAGGGAATATATGTTTCTTTTATTTTGATTGAGACAATTGTCTTGAGTCATTACTTCATTCATTTACGAGATCAGAAACTAATCCTAGCTATTTGAGATTGAGCATTCACAAAGTCAACCTTGGTGTAAACTGTAAAGTTGCTTATTCCAAATTGTTCCATATGAAGAATTTCTTTTGTTTATCCTGTCCGTTAACTGTTAGAAGAATAATTATGCACATCCCACTCCTCCCCCTCTGCCCCCCAAGTTTGAACAGGATGATCAGGAATACTTCCTCTCTGCAAGTTCAGCATCTAGTTTTGAACCTTATGAAAAAACTTGTGAAGCCATTGTTATTTGATGCCATTAAAACAAAGACAGTTTGTGGAATTTGGCAATGAATGTTACAGTGATAATTAGAATTGCATCACTCTCATGACAATAAACTGAGTATCTTCAGCAGGAACAGCCATTAATGTTCAACGGCTGATAATTCAGGTTAGCCCTCATATGTGAGATAGAAAAATGACTGGAAAAAGGCATCACAGCTATGCTTCGTTCTTCATACCCATTCTTTATTTCTGATGTTCGTTTATTTTTTTTAAGTGATGAGATGTTGTTTCCATGTGCTAGAGCATACAAGCTTCTTCAAGTCCTAGAGTTCAGTAGTTATCGTAAGAGAATGTCTGTAATTGTAAGGAGTATGGATAATCAACTCTTGCTCCTTTCCAAGGGTGCAGACAGGTTTGAATTCTGACACAAGAGAAGGCATAGTGCTTTTCGCAAATTTGGCCGCCTAATTCCTTTCTTTTCATTTCTCCACATGCATGTAGTGTGATGTTTGAAAGGCTTTCAAAAGACGGATGGATGTTTGAGGTTGAGACCAAGGAACATATCAAAAAGTATGCTGAGGCAGGTTTGCGAACCTTGGTGGTTGCATATCGTGAACTTGGTGAAGATGAGTATAGAACCTGGGAAACTGAGTTTATGAAAGCCAAAACAACTGTAACTGCAGAGAGAGAAGTGTTAGTGGATCCAATTGCTGATAAGATTGAAAGAGAATTGGTTCTTCTTGGTGCCACAGCTGTTGAGGATAAACTGCAGAAAGGGGTAGGTATTGAATTCAGAAAATCTATTTTACCTGATGCACGTCTTGCTAATTAATGCACCCACTTGATTGTATGATTCTTTAATCTTAGGTTTCAGAGTGCATTGACAAGCTTGCACAGGCTGGAATTAAAATATGGGTTTTAACTGGTGACAAGATGGAGACTGCAGTAAATATTGGGTATGGCTAAATCTGGGGCCTTTTTCTTTGTATCCTCCACATCATAACTATTGTATTCTCGCAGATATGCATGTAGTCTACTGAGGGAAGAAATGAAGCAGATCTTCATCACCCTGGATTCACCAGATATTGAAGCCTTGGAAAAACAAGGGAATAAAGAAGAAATTTCAAAGGTACAGAATTCTAAAGCTGGTGGCTCAATATGTTTTTCATTCTGTGAAGTGTGAAACCTTTGTTTATGTTAGGCTTCTCTTGAAAGTGTAATGAAGCAAATAAGAGAAGGAGAGTCACAAGTTAATTCAATTAAAGAAGGCTCAATTAAATTTAGTTTGGTGATCGATGGGAAGTCCTTGGGTTTTGCGCTAGACAAGAAGCTGGAGAATAAGTTTTTGGAACTAGCATTGGCCTGTGCTTCTGTTATATGTTGTCGATCTACTCCCAAACATAAAGCACGTGTGAGTTTCATGATATGCTCAAACGTCTCTTATGGCTGTCTTTTCAAACTTGAATAGATTTCAAGCAATCTTACCTGATATATAGGAGACTTGCAGGTTACAAGACTGGTGAAAATGGGAACAGGAAAAACAACACTAGCAATTGGTGATGGGGCTAATGATGTTGGCATGCTTCAGGAGGCAGACATTGGAGTTGGAATTAGTGGTGTCGAAGGAATGCAGGTCAACATGCTATTTCACAAGTTCCTCGTAAGAGGTCAAATTCTTTGATATTCAGTACCTTTGAGAGTCATACGCTCAGTTTCCAACGCGTTTGATATGAGCAATTCAAAGTACCATTGATTCCATTATGTGCTGATATTATCTTCTTTCTTCAAAACATTTCTTAGAATTGATTTCAACTATGATGCTGAGCTACTTGCATTAGTTATTGTTTGACTACAGGCTGCAATGTCAAGTGATTATGCTATAGCTCAATTCCGCTTCCTGGAGCGTTTGCTACTGGTACATGGTCATTGGTGTTACAGACGTATAGCAATGATGGTATCGCTATATCTTTGTTTATCTGTTATCCTGATGGAAGTGCACAATAACTAAATAAAAGGAAAACAGTCTGCTGTTTAGTATCTTTTACAATTTTTTTGTTCTTTAAGAGAGTAGAAATTGGTTTGGAATTTGAAGTAGCTAATTTAGTTCTTATTTGCAATGATTTTTTATTGCTGGATGCAGATATGCTATTTCTTTTACAAGAATATTGCATTTGGATTTACTTTGTTTTGGTTTGAGGCATATGCTTCTTTCTCCGGTCAGCCTGCTTATAACGACTGGTTCATGTCTTTCTACAATGTCTTCTTCACCTCACTTCCTGTAATTGCTCTGGGTGTCTTTGATCAAGATGTTTCTGGACGGCTTTGCCTTAAGGTAGGCATCTCTTTTCCTTATAAAATATTATATGTATTTGAACAGTTTTTTTTTTTTTTTTTAGGCAAGCATTTGAACAGTACTAGAAAGCAATTATTGAAGAAAACTGAGATATACTTCCCATTATGATTTCCTTTTAATTATTGGTACTTTCCAATAGTACTTTTGTACATTTTGATTCTTTCTAAAGAAGAATAAACACTGTTTAATATTTATTGATTGATCATCATTGGTTCACAGTATCCTTTGTTATATCGAGAGGGAGTGCAGAACGTCCTCTTCAGCTGGTCCCGCATTCTAGGTTGGATGTGCAATGGAGTTCTGACTTCTGTTGTGATCTTTTTCTTCACGACCAACTCCATGATGGATCAGGCTTTCAGGAAAGATGGTCAAGTAGCCGACTACCAGATTCTGGGGGCCACGATGTATACATGTATAGTTTGGGCTGTAAATTGCCAAATGGCACTATGTATTAATTACTTCACTTGGATACAGCACTTCTTCATCTGGGGAAGCATAGCCGTCTGGTATATATTTCTGGTGATATATGGTTCCCTTCCACCAAGTTTTTCAACAACAGCTTACAGGGTTCTTATGGAAGCCTGTGCTCCAAGCGCTTTCTATTGCCTTGTCACTATTCTCGCTGTCATTTCCTCTCTGCTGCCTTACTTTTCCTACAGGGCATTTCAGTCCCGATTTCGACCAATGTATCATGACATAATACAAATACGACAAGCAGAAGGCGCAGAACCCGAAATTTCCAAGGAGTTGATAGCTGGGGTCAGGTTATAAAATGGACCTTCTGGAGGAAAACATAAGGCAGATGAACTACTACAAAGCAAGTAAGTACGCAGGAAGCATCTCAGCACTTATCGTCATTGCAATTCTTGTTTCTGTACATTTGTGTAAAGAGCCAAAGCATAGTGGATATCTGATCCTCCCAAGGCATGACATTGAATTGATTCCTTATAAAATTGGCTATGCGAGTAAAGTTGGCGTACTAAGTGCAAAATTTCTATCGATAAGTACAAAGAGCTACGCATTGGTCTTCTTCTTCTTCTTCCATTTTTTTTAGTGTTTTGGTTTTAATTAGTAAGGAGACAGCTTATCTTATTGGTTAACAACTCTACTGCTTATGCACCCATCCCTTATATTTTTGCAACGTGAAAATCACGGGCCAAATGCAAATTTGCAAGAACTTGGGTTTAGGTTTATAATTCATTTACTAGTAAAATTTGATGCACATGGCATTAAGTCTTAGAATAGAGCTATTACATGCATCGGCCTTGTACTTTTGTGGTAATCTACAATTTGCAATTCCATGATATTCACGGAAAAAGAAGTATCTGAAAGCGGAGACTTTTTTTAGGCTAAACTAGAGCGCATTGCAACAGTAAGTCAGCGCCATATGGAACGTGCCTATAAACAATACACTTCACACAAGCGCCAGAAAGACGGCAACCTTGACCATCATATATGTAAGACGAGCGGTCGGGTTAAACATTTTTCTGAGGTTAGTTTACGATCAAGCTGCTAGTTCTAAGTGGGTCGAGCCATTATCTTAGTCGTCCAAGTGATTTCTTATGGTATAATTGCAGTACTGCATGACGAGGCATGGTTCATTGCTCATCTTCCCGACAAAATGCATGTTGACTGGAAATGCACCCTGCATTAATCTACGCCATGATCGAGAGATACAAGCATTGATAAAAATGGGTCTGATTTAAAGAAGCAAGGAACGTTTATTACTCTGATGATGAAAGTGCTGCTTGATGATGACTCTCATGTAAAAAACCGGTTTCACCACTTGCTATAAAGGATAAAGGACCCAAGTTCACGAGTTTGTTTTCAAGAAACTGGTAATGGCAATCTCACGCCAGTATAGTATAAATAAGAAGATACAGTAATATACATAATATTATCAAGCTGTAATCATTTATGTGTGAGATAAAAAAAAAAAAAAAAAAAGCCCACACAAATTCAATAAACTAGTCTTTTTTTTTATTATTTACTTATTTTATATTTACAAGATTTTCAATGTCTTTAGTTTTTTTTTTCTTCTTTTTTCTTTGTTCAAAAAATAAGCAGAGTGATCTATAATCTCCCAAGGTTGATCCGCCTCCGATATAACGAATCGTGTTCAAAATGGGTAGAAATACTTTTGTTACTTACCCTGTTGCTACCAGCCCTCAAACTTCTTGCCATCCAGGCAATAGGAGGGTGGCACAATTGGCATCTCTGAACAATTGATGAATCGTTTTAGGAAACTTCATTTGTTTTGGGTAGCAGTATACGTTTTCAATCCGATAAAAATTGAATTGAAGTCAGTCAAAACTATTAAAAACAGATTGAATATAATTTATACTTTTAGTAAACTCCTTTCAACCGTTTAACAGTTTAGCTATGATTTTGAGATTTCAGTCAAAATCCCACTTACACTACCTTATAATATCAATTGTCAAAGTCCAAACGTGTATTTAAAGTAGACATTCATTACACCTAAAAAAATAATAATCATAATAAATCTAATTATCTCCTACAAGCCACCCATACTCTGAACAAAAACATGTTGTTGATAATGAGTATAGTGTAAATTTTCGAATTAATTAAACTAATACACAGTTATTAATAACGATTTGATTTGATTGATTTTACTCTTATTTGGATTCAGTTGTGATTTTGAAGATTTTAAAATTGCTATTAAAAATTTAATTTGAATATCACTATCAATTCGACTCAAAATAATAATCTGCTTGCTTCCCTGGTTTTGGACCTACCAATCTTGTACCCGCATTTAAATTTATACCCCGTGCCATATAAAGACGAGGCATTATTCACTCAAGTGCAATGCCACCACTAGAATTCCCCTGGAATACAAACCCGGAGCCATTGCGTGCTGTTTCTCGAACCGTGGCTTGAAATTTAGATAGGCAGATTGCAAATATTGTTTATCGTCTAAATCCTGTCCCACTAATATAAGGAACAAAATACGGTATCAAAATATTTTTCATGAACATAAGTATATTCATTATCCAAAATATTAGTTGTACATTTAAATGACCGTATATTCAATTTGTTATCAACATAATGATCGTTTCACATTTATTATCATTTAATAAATATTATTGCATTACTCGTCTATACGTTTATATAACATTTTCTAATTAATAAATATTTTAAATATATTCAATACATACATAACGATACAATTATGATGTATTAGTTTGTCCAACTCTTTAGCTACTGTTCTATGATAAAGTTTATGTACTAGAACATATAAAAATAAAAATAAAAATAAAAAGAAGAAGAAGAAGAAGTAAAATTTAAAATTAATAAAAAATAGTCAATCGCTTCAACACAAAGTAAAATTAATATATATATTTAATATTATTGATTTTTAAAAAACAAATATTTAAATTTATAATTTTATTATGAAAAAGAAATACTTCAACTATTAGATAACAAAAATGGTCGGTTATGACGGTTTCAGTTAATTTTACTTGAGAATTATTTAAAAAAGCAAAACATTTTAAGAGCATGTGTTACAGCAGCTTTTCCCGCGAAGGAGGCCAGGGGAACCAACAGCCGAGGACCACACAAGTGTGAACTGTCCGCAAGATCTTGCGGATCACGTAACGCAATTAAATATATAATAAAGATAAAAACAAAACGAGAGCGGTCGGTGTGATGGGCCGCCAATCAAAAGAGAGTATTAAAATAAAGGCTAACCATTTAGCAGTTTCCGAAACAAAAAGAGGAAGTGACGATAACGCTCCTAAAAATGTCAGCAATTGTTTTACCCAAAATAACACAACCGCCCTTTCTTTATCAGCTAATCAAACTTGGCCTCCAAACCCTCTTTTTATAAATGTACAACTCTCTCTCGTTTCGGTCTTCATTCAACATTTTCTTTCCTCTAGTCGTTTTGTTTCCTTTTTCGGTCTCGGGATGCAAGACCATAGCTCCACGGTGTCGTTTTGCCCTAGCTTCAGCGCGTACTCCTCTGATAAGCTTGCAATTACTGCCGACCAAGTCACCGAAACGGAACAGAGAAATGATTTGAAACAGAGAAATACGGTGCCGGTGGATCTAAACGACGAAGATTTTGAGTTCGTTCCGTTGAAAGCAAGTCCCGATGCATGGCAGAGTTTCCCGCTGTTCAACGTCGATCTCCTGCACGATCATCCTCGACGGAGTCATCGGGAAGGTAACGACGATGACGTGTCGCCTTCCGGTGAATCCAGGCTAAGGAAGCAGTTCATCGACGACCATCGAGATCGTCGGTCGCCCTCCTCCTCTTCTTCTTCTTCTTCGTTGTCATCCGATGCCGACGAATTGGAAGGAGTCCAGCCGGAAACATACTGTGTGTGGAGACCGAAATCGTCGTCTTCCCCTTCTCCGTCGCCGGCGAGATGTCAGAAGAGCAGCTCGACGGGATCGTCGCGGAAACATCGGTCGTGGCGATTTCGGGATTTGCTTCGGAGATCGAGGAGCGACGGGAAGTACACTTTGACTTGCTTGAGTGAAAATCCAAGTAATTATGGCAACAAGAGTGATAATAATAAGAGCAAAAAGGAAGTCGAATTGGAGAAGAACAAAGCAAGAAGCAAGGCACGTAAAGGCATTAGAACAACACAGGCGGTAACCACCGCAAACAAGGTGTTCAATGGGAGGAGTAAGGGGATGCAAGGCGGAGAGAAGAGAAAGTCTTATTTACCCTACAGGCAAGACCTGTTTGGCTTCTGTGTTTACGCCCATGGCCTTAGCAAGGCGCGTCGCCCATTTTAGTCCCTTCTCCCCCCACCTAAAAAAAATAAGGAAATTGAATATATTCATGAATATATGTATATATATCTATTGTTTAAATTTTATTATTTAATCTGTTGTTTGTAAACAGTCTTGCAATTAATTAATATTATATATATATATATTAAAAAAAATTATTATTTAATCTGATGTTTGTAAACAGTCTTGCAATTAATTAATTTGTGTTTGTACACGTAGTAGTTATTTGTTGGCTTTATTATAGGGCATATAGGGAGAAGTTAGGAAACTTAAACCCGTAGATTCTGATATTTATCATTCTCCATCGGGGGTTGGTTTAACCAATAGATTGTGACATTTGACATTTCTGAAACTGGTCGGAGGTAGGAAGTCATGTAAGAAGTTCTGATGTAGGTGCACCTCACCGGCATGACATTCAAAGCAACTGGCCCAGTTCAGTTATTAGATGATAGGTACGGGTCACGCAGAGAAATAATCAGAGGCTGACAAATAACCAATGAGCATGGCAGTCCCATTAAGATGATGGCACTCCATCTCAGACTAGGGCTTGGGGGGAACTCTATCCGTTTCCCCTTCGGAATTGCAAAAAGCGTTCAGGTACCAGTCATGCCCATCTGAAAAAACCTGACCGAACGACTTGGGATTTACATATTGTGGAAAATTTTGGGTCTCTATCTTGAAACATTTGGCTGAAAATTGAAGCTCTGCATAGTGAGTCCTATTTATTAGAATTTGCCTGTCTTTCGACCGAAAGATCATCTGTCTTTATACTTTTATATGTTTGTATGGATACCGTGGGGACATCCATTAATGTACCGATTAATAGGGAGGTGGAACCTAAGGTGATTATATCTACTCAATTTTCCTATCTTTGGAACGTACAAGGGAAAGTTTGTGTTTGTTTTGTGTGTTTATTTGGGAAAGTTTTCCATGTGCCCATTTTTGAAGTGAGCTGAGCCGTAATAACTCGAGTTCTAGCCTAGCCGAAGATCCTGCGCGTAGTGCAGGACTATGCTTGAACAGAACAAAATTGGACTGTACTCGTCTTTCTAGAACAGGTCCGCCCGATTATATTCAACAGTAAAAATCAGAAAAGGACAAAACCGGTCAAACTTGAATCGGATAAATTGACCCATTTTGACTTTAGAAAGCCAGACGTCCATCCCCGAGAAAAGTAGGGTCTGAGGGTATGGGTGTTGTGAGTATACAATTGAACGGGATTGCAACTAAAATGGAGGCAACAGAAAATGATAGGATGCTTTAGAATCCCAATGTAAAAAGTTGAAAACTAATAAAACACTCGCTTTTGAAATATTAAAAGCATAAATTTTGGGGGCCGGTTCAGGGCTGTGCCGTGCGGCTTAGGGAACTTCTTTCTAAACCGGCCGATCCAACCGCATCTCCTTACGCATAAATACCCAAAAGAAAGAAAAAAAAAAAGGTGATACGAGGATGTACACTAGAATGGAATCCTACGAGATATGTCACCACTTTTCCAAACAGTTGTGGCCTATTTTGCTGGAACCAAAAAGAAACTAGAATCTCCATATCCTTATCTTATTGTCATTGAGTTGTATTAGGCTGGAAGGCATATTATTTTTATGTCAGTCTTAGTTTGGTTTGCTCGCACTTGGCAGAGTTTCCAATTTTTGTACATGCCGCAAGATCCAAATTCCGAAACATGGTCGGCTTTGTACAGGAATCACAAGTTGGCATCAGTGCTGCTTATCTATGGCTGTCGCAGTCTTTTGTTTATGGGAGGCTGATGGGCAAGATATAAGTCAGTAATTCAATTTAAGATTCGAAAGTTTTTAGCAGCAACCTGCTCATTTGTTTCCCTGATAACATATTTTGAAGGCAGGCACGTAAGCATCGCGACTCGGTAGAAGCTTGGGGTCGAGCTAATAACCAACATCACAACAATGATTTTATGGGGACAAGAATACCAGCGTGAGTAATTGTGAATATCCTTTACTGAAATAATAAAAGATAGTTATGGCTTAGAGTTATGGAGGTTCTGCCAGTGACATTCAAGTGAAGGTGCAGCTGGTAACTATTGCATGCTAATTAGTTTGATTTTAAGAGCTAAGCTACATTGACATCCCCTTTGGACCACTTATTCTCATTCTAGAAGACTTGTCGAGGAAGTGCAACTTATGGACGGTTTGTCTATGAAGTCCAAAGCCTGGTATAACTTACTGCATATTACTCATTAAAACCTTACGCATACATGCAGGCTTACGTCGATAGTTCAATGAGCTAAGACTGATAATGCATTGATAAAGACCAGGCAATCATGAAATTGAATCCAAAGCACCAGCAAAAACTCGCATAGTTCCTTAAATAACTGAAGAACTAGATTCTAGAAACCGCGGAATTATTCATAAATTTCAGTAACGACAGTATTATGACTCGAATGGAGAAAACGATGGAATCTCCGTTGCCAATGGCAGGGTCAGTTTGTAGTCAAAGAATTCCATCACTCATCTCAGTTTTCCAGGAGTTTGTGTTCGCTGCAGATGTGCTGCAACTGTACTGTCAAAGCGGCACCCCTGATAACCAGTCCGCCCAATGGCCTATATTCTGGAAAGATCACAGGAATACCCATCAGAAAGATCCATGGTAAGGGAACCTATCTGAAGAGAATCATCAAAAATCCAAAATGGGTTAGCGTAATTATCCTCGAATTTTGGTTCTTGAGTGTGTGAGCCCTCAATGTCTCCCGGGGGATCGTTGTGATCAGGTGTAGTATCACTGGCTGTGTCGGCGTTGGCAAATGTACTTGAATCTGACTCCACTGTTGTCTTGGACAGCTTCCCTGCCCCGCAGTTTTCTGAGTCGGATTTACCAATCTTGCTACTTTTCTCGTTTGATGCCAAGCCTACCATTTCGCTCTTTAGCAGCCAGCATTTTTCTTAAATGAGTATTCCGGTAATTCTTGACTTGATTGTCAGTCCATCCAGGCACCCGTTTAGCGATCAATGCCCACCTAAAGAAAAATACAAATAAAAAAAAAAGAAAGAAGAAAGAAACAAAATGAATCCGTCTTGTCTCGATACAGGCAGAAGCAGTAGAAATCATTGAACGTGCCGAACTAACTAATAAGTTTCTGGGTCACGCTAGTGTTGCTGCTGTTTGAAGCAGGATGTCCATTTAACAATGCTAATGGGTTTCAACAACAGAGACATTTAAATCAGCAGAGCCAATTTCAACAGAAAAAAGAAGAAGAAGAAAAAAAAACTGTTTCCAAGGAGGCTGTGGAGTCTAGCGATAAGATCTTCTTCTTCCTCTGTAAAATGGCCTCGCTTCACGTTCGGACTCAGGTAATTCATCCATCGTAGCCTGCAGCTCTTCCCACATCTGTTCAAGCCTGCATTTTTTAGCACAGGATGGACATTTGGAACCCCCACGGGTGAGTCTACCAAAAAAATGATCCCGTGTCCATGGGCACACTGTGTCTTGTTAGTATCAAGTCTAGATTTTTTTTTTTATATATATTTTTTTGAAATATATATAGCCATTCTTTTTTTTTTAATTTTTATAATTTAGTCTACAGTAATTTTATAGGCATGACTCAAAGAGTCAAAATAGTGCTACTTCATAGCTAGGGGCACTTTTATAATTAGGATATCCCTATCTTTTTCTTATACCATAAGTTTCGACTTTTACTTTCTTTCCTTTCCTTTCTTTTCTCTCTCTCTCTGTTTTTTTTTTTTTTTTTGAATAAATAAAATTCAATTCGATCGAGGACCTACTAATAGCTCCACAATTGTCCAATAATGACCCATGTGCTCTAGTAAGCACTCCGTCGTCAATAAGTTGTCAATTGGGAGAAATATGAAAGTCTTACTTTGCCTTTAAACTCCCAAAGAGACATCTAAGAAGAAAATGAAGCAGCTTTTCTGTTGACCTCCTTCACATCAGGTAAATGACGAGCTCTGGATTGGACTTGGGTAAGAACAGTTGGGCCGGTGCACAATCGTCCCTGCTTGCAGACCCGGGCAAAACAAATTTGCACAGTTATTTATTTATTTATTTATTTTGTCCTTTCTGGCAATAGCAGCTCTGCTAACGCAACTCCACAGTCCACATCATCAAAAGTCAACTTAGCATGGAAACTAGTTTGACACAAGTCATCATACATGCTATTTAAGAAGAGAGCTTGCTCCAACGAAAGGATGGTCCCAAATTCTCTAGAATTCTTTCCAAGATTTTATATATTGTACATTTCATAATTGAACAGAAACAAATAAAAATAAAAATGAACAGAAACTACACATTTTTTTAAAGTGTCTAAAAAATTTTAGATGATGTATTAAAATTGTTGAATTAAAGCGATCTTACCCATTGATTGAGATGTTGAAAACTATATAAACCTCGCTGCTTCTCATTTGTAAAGCATAGAATCCATCAAACATTTTATCCAACACTTGTTTACTTCTTCTAGTGTAATAGATTTTATTCCTTCAATCTCTCTTGCCTGCCGTCTTAACAATGAATATACATGACAGTGTATTCTTGATAGAAATGAATATATGATGACCATAAGAGTCTGGATTTATACAATCGATGGATGGATAATTCGTCTTTAATACAATAGACACAAAGGTTCAGTTTCCAGAGTTCATCCGACTATCAATGCAGCAATTTCCACGAGAGATACAACACGTTTTATCCCACACCTAATAACCACGATAACGGCATGTCCTCCATCTACTTCACCGAATATACAGGCCAGAGCATCCCCACACTATGATTCATCAGGCTTTGGTTCTAGTATAACAGTAATCTTCTCCTTTTGATCACCACGTACAACCTCTACAGTAACCTGGGAACCACATTTATTCAATCTTCCTAAGTAAATTACTATCAGATTAACACAACCACCCTCCATCTGTCTTTCCCATTGCACCCCAAATAAATTTATGAAAAAAAAAAAAGAGAGAGACTTGCAACATTACCTGATCACCCACTTTACATTGGTCAAGAATTCTGTACAAGTCACTACCATTTGTAACCTTTCTTCCATTCACAGATGTTATGATATCACCCAATATAAGCCTCCCATAGGCATCACGTTTTGTTGGTTGCAGGCCCTGCACAATAATATTAGTGGATAAACTGAAGCAAACAATCTGAACAGCCACGATGCTGAAATCAAGACCGCCAAGCCAAACATATTGTCTGGGAAGCAGAACCTTAGGTTCAATCATACACATAGGTAAATAAAATGAACAGAAGAAATTATGAAGCATACCGCCTTTCCGGCTGGACCATTTAGAGGAGCATCTAACACAAGAACACCACTTAATCCTAGCTGCTCCACAGATTGATCAGGTGCAAACTTTATTCCTAAGATAGGTCTTGTAACTTTTCCAAACTTCACCAACTGATCAACAATACCACTTACCTGGATTCATGAAAAACAAGGCTCACTAATTCCTTCCAAGCATGAAAAAAGAAAGTTGCATCTCGCCTAAATTAAAATTCCAAGGTCAATGTGATGACTCACTGTATCAACTGGAATTGAAAATCCAACACCAGAGGATGCACCAGAAGGAGAATATATGGCTGTATTTATTCCAATAAGTCTTCCTGAACTGTCAAGAAGTGGGCCTCCACTATTACCAGGATTTATTGCGGCATCTGTCTGTATAACATCCTGAATTGGACGGCCAGTAGCAGCAGAACTGATTTCTCTGCGAAGCCCACTGTAAGATACAGATACAGTGCATTAGCAAAACACCGGTTGGTACGTATTACATATGAAAGAGAACCAATGGAAAATATTTGGGAACCATAGACCATGGAGCGAAACATAACAATAAAATTTAATTGTCAATTATAATTTTAGGCACTGCAAGAAATTGTTCTGCTTTTAATCTGAAAAACATGAGATGACAACATGAACAACACAATTAGTTTCACGAAAATTTACACATGAAGGCAGAGTTTAAGTTCATACAGAAAAATCATAGTACATGCATTAAGAAAATATTGCTGGGCTTTTACCTGATGACACCAGTTGTAAGTGTGTGGTCAAGCCCAAACTGCAAACACGCAAACATCCAATGAGGAAATCATATTATGGTTTCAGATAACTTTGAACTAAATAACAATGAACTCCATTTACATTATATCCAAACACTCTTGGGAACTTATGAGTTACGTTATAAGTTAGAGACAGATCCCCTTTATTCCTGCAAAGATCAGTATACACTAATGCAAAGGTACCCACAGAAAGCATCAACTCTTGTGATACAGTCAAACATAATAAAAGTGACTACTGTTGGTAACAAAGCTGCTGCTCACTAGAACATATGCAAATATGCCATAGTATAGAATGAGCTCCAATAAAGGTGTTAATCAAACTCACGGGGTTGCCAATAGCATACACCTTCTGACCAACAAGCAAGTCAGCAGAGATACCAATAGGAATAGGCCTTAGTTTCTCTTTAGGTGCATCAACTCGCAGCACAGCCACATCCTTGTCTTGGTCAAATCCAACAACTTTTGCATCATAAGTTGCCTGGTCGGCAAGTGTGACCCTGTGCAAAAAATCACATCAATTTCAATGCGAACAACATGGACATTCAACACAAAGTGAAATGAAACATTTATGCTTCTATTCTTAGTAATAACAAGGAGAATCTCAAATATTATAGCGAAAAGAGTGGTCTAACAGATATTGATGCAATAGTTTTCAAGGCATGAAAATGTTAAGGCCAATAATTTCAATATATCTATGCCCTGAAATATATCATTCTTCCATATTTTGGCAATAGAAATGTGAAAGAGCACCATTTAGTGCACTATTTGGACTTAGCACTTGAAATAAAATGAAATTAGTTGCAGTTTACTTTTCTGCAATTAACCAAGGGCCACATTTTCAACAGCTGTCTATTAGAAAACCATAGATGTAATCGCAATCTGGTAAAGAAAATATTACCAAGATTAGTAATACATAAAATTGAAACTGATAAAATTCGACTGACTTGAGATCAGAAGCGCTGCGAATCACATGATAGTTGGTGACAACGTGGCCTTCTTTGTCCCACACGAACCCCGACCCCGAGCCCTGCGGCACCTCCAACACGTCCAAAGTAAAGACATCCTGTCTACACAATCAAATGCCCACAGATTAAAAATTCCACGCACAAAGAAGCCAAACAGCAGACACACACACACACCATCAACATCAAGCGCTTGAATCGCATTAAGGGCTAACAGGCACATACCTGACCGCCAGATTAGTGATGTAAACGACGGAGGGAGTGTTCTCTTGGAAAAGTTGAACCGTAGCGAGCTCATCGGACTGCAACTTCCGCGGCGTGGTGACGACGAAAGCGGAGGCAGGATCGACGTCGAAGACGAAGAGGGAGACAGACAAAGAAATGGAGGCACAGAGTACAAGAAGCGAATCTATAGCAAGAGAGAGAGGAGGACGAGGCGGAGGGGAAGAAGGAAGGGTTTCGGGAGACGAGAGATTTTTCGGGATAGTTACGCATCGAGAGGAGTGGACGCCGCGGAGGATACGGAGGACTCCCGAGTCGGCACGGTTGTGGATGAAGAGAAGCGGAGTTGCGGAGAGCGGGAGATGCGATTTTCTGATTGGATGCCGAGAAAATTTCGAACGGGAGGTATAGAAGAGTGTGGAAATGAGTGACGAGGCAGCAGCAGCCATTTCACCTTTTACTTTTTCTCTCTCGTCTGATTAGGAAAGTCCCTGGTTCGTTATATACCTTCCAGTCCACCATATGAACCCGTTATTTAGTTGCAATTACTTTTTTTTTTTTATTGAATTGGAAAGTACTGTTTCTCCATGAGATTAATCCCGAATTTGACCGGGTCCAACCCGGTCCGGTATGGGAAAACTTTTGGCCCAAACCTATTAATTTTGCCACCTCGATGGACAACGACAAAAAGTCCACGGATACGACTGGGTAGTGCCCATGGCCTGGCTCAGGCCAGATGCAGGCTCGTCTCGGGGCCGGGTTGGAGCACTAATTATAAAAAATTCATTTTTAAATTTGAACAATAAATAAATGAATAAAATTTCTGAGAATTTGTATTTTTTACAAGTTTTAACAATAACCACATGTTTACCGCCCCATGCAGCAACATGGTTGATAATTCAGTGCGCTTTTCTTTTGCATTGGTTCAGATTCAAATCTTTTTATTATATTAAAATATAAACTCATTAATATTCAAATTAAATATAAATAATACCTACTAAAACTCAATAATACTTAAATATTAAGTCTTTTTTATTGAAAAAGTTGAATCAAAGTGTAAACAAATGACTTTAACTTTGGCTTACAGATTGGATAACCAGTATACATGTGATGTATCCTTTTTTTTTTTTTTGGGTTTGAGAAAATAACCACTTGTTTATACACATGCAAAATGTCAAACTAAGAGAACCCAAAAAAAGCATTTGTTTAATATTTCAATACATTAAAAATATATGTACTAAACATAATCGGGCCAGGTCTGGGCTTGCCATAAGTCACAAGGCCCGACCCAATATTAACGACTGGCCTTCAGTTTACCAGCCCTAATGACTGAAGGCTTCAGTTCAAGTCCGACAATTTTCCAGTGGAGCCTATAAGCAACTTCGTCCATCTCCAGCTCTAATCCTAGGCCCAGCTATCGAGGTTATGCAAAGCTAAGCCCAAATTGAATGCTGCCGAATGGACCTGGGAAATATTAACTCATGTTTAAAGCCTAGAAAAAAAAAACAAATAGAAAAATAATCAGTTTCAAAGAATTAGTAGAAAGCTTTCCGATGTAACAAAAAAGAAAACAAGAAAAAATAATTTGTCGAAATGATTTATTGCTATTTTGTTTTGTTTTTTTTTTTTACACGGGAAAGGTCCTAAAACCGAAAAATCTACAAAATTTTTCCCAGGGGTCTCAATTCCCTGGGCAAGCCTTCAAAGTTTCCTTCAGTTACATCCGACTGTAGCATAGGCCGCTTCCCATGTTTCAAGATGCCCTCTGCCAGGTGCTCCTTGCTTGGTGTCAGCATTATAAAATTCGGATCAGCTCTTTGGTAACTGCATTATTAAGAACAAGAGACTCTCTCGTCAGATTCAAATTCACATTACATAAATGCAGATATCTGTATTGGTGACAATAGATGATCAGAAACCAAATGAACCTGGCTTCTCTAAGATTTTCCACACGGATACCAAATCCATATGATGTCTTTCGACTTGTTTGATCTCTAGTGGCTGCAAAACAATCTAATTTGTTAGCTATGATATCACCTGAGAGAATCAAGCAGCTGTACAATGATATTAAAGATGCTACTGAACCTAAAAAAAGGGAAAAGTTCATGGCAAACATCCGTAGAAGTTCAACAAATAAAGGCACCTGAAATATTGAAAGTAAACGAAGGTTTCCACCAGGACTTGAATGCCAATACTATTGACGAGCTGAGAGGCCCCACCTTTCCCTGCAATTACATAGTATCACAGAGTATGATGCAGTCCACTGTTACTAGAGCAAAAATGTATCAGAAGCAATACCTTCACTAGGAAATTTTTATTGGCCTGCCAGGATGCGGCAACTTGAAAGGTGGAATCTGGGACATTGTCTGGAGTTTTGATATCATCAACCCTTGAAAGTATGATCATACGAAAATCAGATAGTGTCACAGAGACTAAAACAAGCTTCGTAGATGGAATACCTTGTCTGCAACTCAAACCCGAAGTCAATGTAATTAGTGATTCCAACTATTTCTTTTTCCTCGAGGGGGTTCTTCACCTGTATAATAGGAGCAGTTCATGGCTTTGTAAAATATTCAGACAATGTTGCAATCTTTTCAATGCTTTCATTCGCCATAAAAGGCTGGTTATGGTGTCAATCACTAAATTCTTCTATACTCAAGGCCAACAGCAATTTATGTGATTTATTAACCATTAGGTACAGAATTTGCAGCAATTGAAGCTACACCTTTCATTTGGGAGAATGTTGAACAGAAAGGGAAAAAAGGCATAAAGAAACCATTGCCTTGCAAACTATCAATAAAAACATGTTAACAAATGGATAATTCCATGGAAATGACAATTTCATATGGAGACAAGAAACAAAGAAAGTACCCGTCTCTGAACCACCACATGTTGATAGAGCGAAGCAATGAACTGCAGTTGAAAAAACACAAATCTTAGTGGAGTGCAATACCATAGAATCTATCACAACAATTAGAAGGCAGCAGAGCAATAAATCAGTCATTACAAAAGGCAACCCCCACTAGTTTGCAAGCAAAAATAAGGTGAAATCAATGTCTTGATTTTTCTAATTGCTGTTCAAAATCCAAAATTAGCATTGATTTTAATAAAGTTATCAAATAGTGGAATCTTATTGTAGCACCCATTCAACTAAATAATACTAGAGAGATCATTAACAGCTCTTTACCTACAGCATAAAAACCTATCATACCAAAATAAAGGAATGACTGTAGATCTACACACAAATAAAGAAAAGTGCCAAAGAAACAGACCTGAGAACTTTTAGCAAGTTCAAGCCCAAAATTGAATGAAGGACTCAAGGGGCTCCCTGATCCTACTCCATAGCCAATCGCAGCACTCCAATTCATTAAATTCTTATACTTAGCATCATCTTTGCTTCCATCTAACAGCATCAACATAGTGTAACTTTGCATTCAGGAGCATACTAATACATGCACAAGCTACCACTTTAACAAATAATGTTTGGGAAATGCACAATATTGAGTGGGATAAACACACGTTTAAAGTCTAAAGCAGTATAATTTCAAGTATAAACATTTGAAGAGAACTGGAAAAGAATAGAGATATGAAGAAGAAAACAAATAAAGCAAGAAAACTAACTTATATCACATAATGATATGCCAAAATAGCATAAAAACCATTTAAAAACATTTGTTTCCTATGAATCCAACATGCAAAGGCTTACATTGGGGGTCATATTGCACTCCAACAGTCAGCCTTCCCATCTTGCTTACTAGCCATACTCTTTTTGGCATCTCATCTTTCACTGAAAGTAACAGAAAAAATTATCCAGTATAAATCTGCAAGTTCTTCATCAAGAAAAATGCATGTAAGGAAAGCAGAGCATCTCCAAGCTAATATTGTAACAAAATAAGAATGAGACAATGGGTATTCCACAAGAGAGGAAGGAAATGCGATATTTGATTAGGTGAACTTTATTAACACAAAGTACTTCTATCCAGCCAATCAAAACATAGAAGAGATCCCTTGCCAACACATCTGTATCTATCTCCATTTGACCACTCTTTCCCTCCCCTCCTCTCTGTAAATCCCTTAGACATAATACAAAAGGCTGGTGTTGAGGTCATGGTACATGCGTCATCTTCTTGGCCATGAATTTAGAGACAAATGCAGAAAACGGGTAAAATGATAACCTGGGGAACATGACTAGCACAAATGCACAAGCACAAGCATGTCCACGGATGAATATCTAAATTTCATTCATGTCATTTACCCGCAAAGGGCATGATGGTGGCTCCAATCGACAAATTGCCTGAGCCATATCTGAGTCCCATAACACCATAATCTTCAGAGAATGTCCTGCAGAATTAGAAAGCAATATCCAGAGAATTCGTTAGGCAAGTAACATATCAACTTGAGGACCAAAGTAGGACTGTCACAATAATAGAGATACACCTTTTTCTCAACAGTAGTGGAAAAATGCCAAATGCTCCGAGGCCATATCTTGAGTAATAAGCACATGACCGCATTTGCAAAATCCTAGAGCCAGAACAAGTATGGTATGTCAGAAACAAGGTCAAGAAATTAGTAAACAAAAATGATGACATGTAAATGTTTTGCTTACGGATCAGAGGTGGATACAAAGAGGTCCATGAACGTATGGGGATCATCCACATCACTGCTCATAAAAAGAAGTGTTAACACATTATTTGACAACTATATTGTGCAAAATTCAGAACTGACAAGTGGCACATTCTAATCTTACAATACCTCTGCCAGCGAAAATATGCATTGCCCACAATTTCCTCCTCGGGCTTATGTTCCAGCGGACCTGAAAACTAATCCGGTCAAGAAAATAAGACATTGCTGTTTCCTAATGATCTCAATTCCGTTATTTCAGGCAATCTCTGCATAATAAACTGAAAACAGATATCCAAAATGAAAAAGAAGTATACTGTTGCAATCAAATCCACATGAGGGTCATCGATTGGCTTTAACATAATTCTGGTGCTAAAATGCCTTGCTTCTTCAAAATAATCCTCGAAAAGACATTTCAAAGCCAGCTTCCCAAACAACAAGTTATATGACGATTCCAACATCCTGTAAGACCTCAAAATGAGACCGTCCAATCTCAGAACAAACACACTAAATTAAAAAGTAAAAAAAAAGGAGCAAGCCACCACTGACAATTACACAGCACCTAAAAGCATTATTAATTGTTAGCTTCATACGAATAAAATCGTAGATTTAATTGTATTATACTTAAATCCAAACAGGATTAAGTTATAAAAAGTTCATTAAAAGAAATTTCCAATAGCCGGTTAGCTACCGAGCCAGCAGTGTAGGTTTCACGTAAAGAGAAGTTCAAATTCCAGTTTCTTTCTCACTCCCCGACTCGGACCACAACGCTTGATGAGAAATTTAAATAATAATAATAAGTGAAAGAACCCAAACAAAAAAAAAATGTAAAGTGAACGAATACTTATGTACCTGGTGCGGGCGGCGAGCGGAGGGAAATCGAAGAGAGGTGGAACCAGCACCATCGGCGGTGGTGGCTCCTTGTTCATCCAGTTCCCCATTTTTCTTTCTTGTTCTTTTTATTTAATTCTTATCAATTTGCAGAGACGAAGGTCCAAATCAGGAGAGAGTGAGGGAGTGAATGTAGAATAGCACAACATTAATATTGAAGCGTTGTGACGGCGATTCTGGAGCCGTGGATTTCCGAGTCATAATCGGCCGCGCATCCCGGATTCACGACGGTTTCAAAACTCTCCCGTCTTAAAAACATGGCGTTTTTCCCGGTTTAGCTTACGTGGCAACGATTTGAGATGCCAGCGTAGCGGGTGTGGTTCGGCTACTCAGAACTGCCCTCAAACCCGATCCTACTCTGGGAGGCCCAAACAATTCTTGGTCGGACGCAGTTGTTTCTGGACCGGGGAAACCAGTGCATGGCCCATTTTATTAGAAAAGAAGTATTCTCCAAGGCCCAAACGGCCCAGATCTAGCTTAAGTTTAGGTTTGCTGGACCAGCTTTGTGTAACTATAAAAGAGCGTTTACTGCTAGTAACCAATCATCTCTTAATAATTTCGATCTTTTTCCCCCAAAAAATCGTTACTTCAGGCTGTTTATTTTTAGTAACTAATCGTGGGTAGGTTTTGTTGATTCCATGAACTTCCGCTGCGGGAGCTATTATGGATATCATATCAAATTGGGGCAAGAAAGAGATAGTGAATGGGACTGTTTATGGTTTAAACACTTTTGTTAGATCGTGTGGGCCGGCCTTGACCTGAGTTGGCGTAACATATCTTTCGGTCTTTTCCAACTCACTTCAGTTGGCATCAGTGATCTGATTAAGCATTTCATTGGAAGTTCTTAATCATCCATGAATTTGCTCCAGACCGTTTTTATGCCGAAGTTATCTAGATGTCATTCAGATGAAGGTGTCTAGAGTGCCTCGAAAGGTAATGGAACGCATTGGAAGCATTCCAATGGCGATTTGGTGCACCGACAAAAGAAAATGAAACCCCAACATTTCTTTAGTGTGAATATTAGAGAATACAATGGGAATTGACAGGGGAAATCTCAACAGTTCATGACCGCTGAAGCGCAAAATGCTGCTTCCTTGACCCCACCAACCCCACCCTCCATTTCCCCACAAAACCCTTACAATCTCGATATAAAACAAAGATATATAAGTTCAGTTTATTTATGTTCCTCAATACCAACAACGGCCCAACAACAAACCAGCCAGCCGTCCATTCTAGAACGCTTTACAGGTATGATATTTACATCAACAGAATTATGATACCTCAGTGACATCGTCTTCCACAACTGGAAGATCCCTGTCAAGGAGGGTTACTAGTGATCTGGATTTTCTGCTCCTGACCCTGCCTACTTCTTTCAATAACTCGGCTAACCTTCTCTTCTCACTGTCCACGTCAGGATTTGCTGTTCCCAGCTTCTCCTCCCTTATGCCAACAACATATTCCAAGATTTCAATGGCATCGTCTAGCCTGTAAATTAAATAATTGGTCGCAGCACAGAATTACATGGGAGAAAGAATTTACGGCTAACCTAACAAAACGAAATGTATGGCAGAAAGGGACAAGTACCTGCCCATTGCATCATACGTCCCAGCAAGATTGCTATAGACCCCTAATGTGTCAGGATGATAAGGTCCACATTCCTTCTCCAAAATGCTTCTTGCTTCTTCAAATAAATCGGCAGCCTCATTAATTGCATGCTGCTGCACGCAGGCTAGACCCAATTGGTTCAAGGCTATCCCAAACATGGCAGATTTCTTCTCACCACTTGCTCGAAACTTTGAAATTGCATTTTTCAAGGTTTCATAAGAGTCAGAATAGTTCCCCATCATGTAATGCATGACCCCCATCTGGGCTTCAATTCCTGCAATTGTACTTTTTTGACCTGGTGTAGCTCCATATATCTTCAATGCCCTTTTTAGTAACTTGAGTGCCTGATCCAATTCATTCATAGATTGATATATTGCCGAGACATCAATAAAACCGCTGGCTATCTCTTCTGCAGGGACTCCAGGATTATGCTTTTCATAAATCCTAAGTGCATTTTCGCAGTAAGATTTGGAATCCCTGAATTTTCCTATCCTGTTATACAAATCAGCCAAACGGACAAAAACAGAAGCAACCGCCGGATGATTCTCTCCTTTGCTAGACTTGAACACTGTAAGTGCTTTCTGATAAGCGAAAACAGCTTCGTCATAACGTGCCAAAGACAAATATGCATCACCGATGCTGCAATCAGCCGAAGCCGCATCTGCATCCTGGCCATGTGATGCCATCGCCATGCTTGCTAAAACATAATGCTCAAGAGCAGCTTCAAATTCTCCCTTCACTTCACAGATTAATCCCATAAGTCTCCGATCCGCTGCTTCTTCAAAAGAAGCAGGACTACCTTTCTCCCTGTGGATTTCAAGTGCCATCTGGCACAGCTTCTCGGCCTCATCGAATTGCATTGCTTGAACATTAGCCTCAGCCACATATCGGCATGTCTCAGCAACTCGAGGATCTGTTTCTCCCAGGACTTGCCTCTGGACTTCCATACCAGCT
The DNA here is from genome assembly GCA_021464305.1 of Kandelia obovata. Taxonomy (NCBI): domain Eukaryota; kingdom Viridiplantae; phylum Streptophyta; class Magnoliopsida; order Malpighiales; family Rhizophoraceae; genus Kandelia; species Kandelia obovata. Next base: position 10,524,649 of record CM038473.1, read on the forward strand.
GTATAACACAGAATTGAATTCTCAATCTGGCCCATCATTGCATAAGTATCGCCCAATTGCATGCACCCAGCAAATTTAGCAAGCGCATGATTTTGGCCATCCTCTATAATTGGAATTTCAATGGAGCGCTCTAGTACAGGAATTGCCTCGTTATATTGGCCTAAGCTGCAGTATACTGATGCCAGAACATGCAAAGACATGACATGCTCTAAATTTGGATGTCCATTTGCGCGTGCCTCAAATGATTTTGTTGCTCGAAGAGCAAATTCAAGAGCCTTATGTCGATTTTCACCAGAAGAGATCATATTCCTTGTTTGTTTAAGCAAGAAAGGTCCAAGGTCAGCATTAACTGACTTTGACTCATTAAGATTCTCAGCTCCATTTGGAATCTTCGTCCCATCAGAAGCAAAATTTCTCTGGTTCTTCATGGGGGGAAATGCATTCTGTTGCCTCATATACCTCCTTTCAAGTAGAGGCTTCTCAAGAGAGCACCTGCTCTTAGAACGTGATCTTACGGACGCGACAGAATCTGATTGCAATCGGAAAAGCTGCTTCTTGAGACTTGCAGATCGGGCTTTTTCTTTGTCTGCAGGCTTCAGTTCAGTAACCCCATTAGCATTCTTAGGAGTGAAACTACCATCATTGGCTTCTTCTTTATGCACCTTCACCACCTCTTTTGTCATCTCCACCATCCCAATATCTCCTATGAGATGGCATAATTCAGAATCAATCCTTGATTCCTCACCATATGAGAGAAAACTAGCTCTAGAGAGCGAGGGCTCAGAGCTCTGCATCTCACAGACATTGTGATACAATTGCTCGATAGAGGTGTCAACTACTCCATCAATGGCGAGATCAAGGGAATCGCTGCGAGGACTCTCTGCGCTTAATGTGCTTCTTGGTGAACTTTGCTGGCTAAAGCTTCCCTTATAATGTGAGTCTACATTAGTATCATGTACAACTCTTTCTCCATTTGAAACGTCCATGGCTAGTCCAGGCATTTCCCTGAATAACAATCAATTATACTTTAGAAATTAATTAAAGCGTGTTCAGATTCTGAGATTATAACAGCAACTGACCAGAACAGAAAAGGAGAAAAAAAAAAGATGAAATGCAACTATCATACAAACAACAAAATCAAACTTTTGCCGGAATGGACAGACACAGAATTACAATTCAATGCTGCAATGCACAAGGCATGAATGGAATGTAATGCATAATCATAATGAAAATTGTTGACAAAATTGTTTCTAGAGCCAAGGGCCAATATACTTATTCTTTAAGTTAAAATCAACTATCACCCTGCACCTTTTGTTTATGGTATTAACAGAAGAGCAGCCGAACTTAATTCTGAGGCCATTGTATGTTAACTACACGCAACCAATGATTCCATTCAATGAACCAAGTTCCAAACCCCCCCCCCCAAAAAAAAAATAAAACTCTTGTATAAGAAGATTAAAAATAGGAACATAGAAAAGCAGCTCAGCAATCATAAAGAAAGGAAAAGATAAATGAGTACCTTGCTCTCCTATCAAAGAAAAAAGGAAGGCCAGAAAAAAAATATTTTCTTCCTTTATGTTCTCTGGGGTCTTACACATATGAAGAGCTGGGACATGAGTATTTCTCTGTGTTTGCCTATATATACAAAAGTTGAAAGCGAAGGTGGTGGCGCTCTAAATTCTAAATACTAAAAATGATGTTTAAAAAAATAATAATAATTAGAAAATTATATTAACTTATGTATCTCCTGATTTGGAAGCATTTAAAGTTTTTTTTTTTCATTTGTTTGTTTGTTTGTTTGTTTATGAGTTATTATAAACCTCTTTTATACGAAAATAAATAAATTTTAAGAGCAAGAATCATAATTAACTTTTATAAAAAAAATTTAAATGATAAAAAATATAATAATAATAATATTATTATTATTACACACGGACAGATATAAAATAAAATATCATAGGTGTTAGATGACTGAAAAAAATTATAGGTGTTGGGTCATACAGAGATGGAGTTTTGAAGCAATAACAAAGGCGACTTCTCTCCCACCCCACCCCTTCTATCTGTCTCCGTTTGTGCGCCAGAAACAGCCAATTTTGATGATTTTTTTTTTTGTTTAATTTAGTGACACTCGAACAGCCGCTTAATAATTGGAAAACTCTTGTTTTAAAAAAAAAAAAAAGAAAAGAAAAGAAAAAAGGATAAGCCAAACGTTACTCTAAACCGTTACTGCAAGAGCCACTATAATTTGTATTAAAACTTTCCCACTAAGTAAAGTGACCTGCTTTAGAATTATTTAAAAAAAAAAAAAATCCCAGCATGAATAATTTTTTGAAATGGGAGGTCCTAGCATTAGCCATTCGCTCAACCATGGTTAACAATAGCATGAATCAAAAACCTATTTGCGCTGATCCGACGGTCGAGGGATATTTGGCGAGCTTAATTAAGTCTCGTCAACGGAAAAAGAGGGTGAAAATGTTCAAGCGACGAGGAGGACACTTACCGTCACTAAAAGCCTTTATTCTTACACGTGGGCCAACGAGATTCCGGATTTGATCGGGCAGTCAAAAGTTTGCCAACTGTTAGCGTGCTTTGTCGTCATGGGGGGGGTGTTTGCTAAGACACTTTTAAAACATTAGGGTCTGCTTGGGCCGGGACCTGGCTTCAGACAAGTTAGCGGACATGTTTTGTGGACAACTTGGGACCAGAAAATTAGCTATTTTAGGACCTCCTCTGTAAATTTTTTTGTAGAGATAATTCACTACCTAAATATTATTAAATATGAATAAATATTTTTGATATCAAATTTTAATATCAATATATTTAAAATTTAACTGTACATATCAAAAAATTATTATGTCCCTTTTTATATATATATATATAAAAAAAGAAATCATTTAAGTTCGAGGAGGAATAATACCAAAAATGTAGTGGTCTACGGGAAAGGACTCCAATTTAAATTCCAAAAACATTGTGGGGCTTTCGGCCCATAGAGTGTGAGAAAATGCGATTGGATCGCCGGGTCGTTAGGCTTGTTTTTTCAGTCGAACTTAAGCCCTCTATAGGTGCCCGATAACCTTTACTTGTACAGTTTATAAACAATTGTTAAAATTATGGTTCCAATAATTTATTATTTTGAAAGAAAATGAAAAGGGAAAAGAGAGGAGAAAAATAAATAAAAAGGAGGAAAAAAGCAGGAAGCTTGATAGGATTCACAGGAACCCCAGTGAATGGTTTTAGTTTTTGTTATCTTTTTAGTTTGACTTGAGCCAAGTTGTTGTGGTTCTATAATCTCACCTTGTCAAGGTTCCACGTACGATCAATGCCATATCGGTTTCTGAAATGAGCCGAAGAGAGGCTTTTTGGTGCGGCTTTCTCCTTGTATTCCACTTAAAGAGATGAGAGAGAGGGAAGAGAAATTTGAAAGATAAAAATAAAAAAAAAAAACAAGTTGCTCCTCTCACCAAGATTATAATCTAGCCAGTCAAACATTGAAATACTAGTCAAAGCAAAAGAGGGAGAGAGAGATCCCATCTGCCTACAAAGTACAAAGTTGGACCACGTAAACAGAATTATGAAGCGCCACTTGTGCATTCTCCACTTCCATTATTCTTAAGAACCCTAAATAAATAAATAAATAAATAAAAAGTCTGCTTTTCCATATATGCGTACCAACATGATCTTCCACACTCCACATGGCTGCCATCATCATTATCAGGAAAGACCCAACCAAATAAAAAAATTTATATAGTAGAAAAAAAAACTTCATAGGAACAAAACAAAACGGAGTTGTCATAATCTGACCAATCTTCTGGATCCATGGTTATGCAAGCATTTGTCATCATTGACTTACTTTTAGCAACAATCATTTATGATTGCATATTAGCGAAGAGGCGAAGTGTCACCCCCAAGCGATTTAATTGGAAGTATACGTTTAAGAACCAGAAATGGTTTGTGTCTGTAGTAAAAGATAAGAACTTAAACAGTTATAACTTACGAAAATTCTGTCTAGGATGTCTTGTCTATTATTAATCTCACTACAATCAATAACGAAGTTTGAATTTGAAAATTTCCATATCGTGAAAAAATGGTGGAATACACTTCTTAGCCGTTACTACAATAATAATTGAAAAAAAAAAAAAAAAAAAGAGGCCCGTTAACAAGAGGGGAATTAGGAAGACATGAAAGTGGGAGAGAAGAAGGGTTAGCAAGTTTGGCATAACGATGGAAAGAGTTACTCTGGTTAAAATCATTTTTGCATATAATAATTAAGGAGTGACTCTAATTAAAATTAAACTTAATTATTTCTGCAAAAAATATCAGTTGGATTGTCTGTCAATAGAAATAATCTATAAATGCCGTTTTGATTTCGATAAGATCTTGTATTGATTTCGTAACAAAGTTTAGTGCCATCAACTTCACCATGTCAAGCAAGTTGCCGTTGGCACATGGCAACTGACTAATCTTTTTGACTACGGCTGTTCAAAGAATCTAAAAATTTACAGGAGTCTAACTCGACCCATATCTTGTTTAAAAGGAAGGAAAACTTTTTGAAGATTGTATGCGTCACATCATAGTGGGCCCATCAACAGCAACAGTTGGTTGGAAAAGAAAAGAAACTGTCCCTTCAGATACCCATCCTTTATTTCCAGGGTATCTTCACGGGTTGAAAGACGAATCTGTTGGGGCCAGTTCTTGATCTTAAAGTTGGTCTCGCTGACCCCACTTCCCCCAGTCTCCAGACGCACACACGCACATTCCTTGGAATGGGCTAAACACAAAGATTAGCCATTTTAGTCTCCTCTTCTGCTCTCCACTCTCTTGCCGACAGCAACCAAGATTAACTTTGATCAGCACTTCTCAAGGAAAAAAAAAAAAAAAAAGAAAGGCCCATGATCAGCGATCAAATGATTGGGATTAGGGCAAAAAAGTCACAAGAAAGCGGCATAACCCAACACCACCATAGTTGACACAGCTATACCGCCATGTTCATTGTCTTCAAATCTACAGACCCTTTGGAAGGGCATGCTCATTGATGCCCAGAACAGGCGACCAAGTAAGCCAACAGCGGCCGTGCTTGGTCACGAATGTATTGAATGGACGCGTTGGGCTCACAAATGTGAGTGCATAAAATTGTATTCTTTCCTATTTCAGTTGTAATTCATGCATTATCTGACAACTCATGGATCACCTGACAATGTCATTTAGTTGTAATTTTTTATCAATTGTAAAGTTGGTATATATATATCCCACTAGGCATGTTCACAGGTATACAATCCAAATTGCAAAGCAAAACCACGATGGCGAATTTCTTTTCTCCTGCTTTCCCTTTTTCACTGTTTTACTCAGTGGGCGATTTCAGGACCCCAAAATCCAAAAGCGTATATATTCTTTGCACGTATTCCATCTGATCGGATATCGTTTGGAAATAATGTTCGTGCGCAATAATAAAGACACTTTCCTATAAATTTCTTAATTCCAAGTTCAAGCGTTTGGGAGTTCCAACGACTCTTGGGCCATCCTTAATTCATTGTACCAAAAAACCTGTATGTAATTTGGAAATAAACAGTTGGTAGCCTACCAGAGCATCTTTTTGGTTCCTTAGCCGAATACAATAAACCTTTCTATTATTGCACCATAATCTTCAGATGACAATCAAAGTTATAAAAAAGCAAATTAATGAAAGAGAGAGGGGATTGCCAAAAAGGCCAATTAACTATTTGAATTAGGAAAAAGGTTTACAAACACAAGAATTGAACATACTCCGTGAATAAAAAATCATTTAGACGGATTACGTAATGTGTGGATTCTTGTACTCAAGCTCTTTGGATTATATGGTGTTCGATGTTGACAAGTGAGCTTTTTGAGCTTAGAAATATCCCATGTCCAAACTCAGTAAGGATGTAAATGGCCTTCAACGTCTTTACGTTCAACATGTAATAGATTCCCTTTTCTTACTAATATAAATACCTTCCTGCTCCTGCTCTCCGACTCCATCCTCGTCAAGTCCCTCTTATTTAGCGGTATATATCTTCTCTTCTCTTTAGGATTCAACACAGCCTCTCCACAATCATCATGGACAATAGAAATGAGTCATCAGAAATTTTGAGGTCCTCTCTACACCTCCCCCCCAATACATCATACATGCCAGGATCGTGCGGGCTCATGCTGAGATACAAAAATATGGCATATTGTCACTTGCTCATGCTACATATGATGTATAAGTTTGTTACATACTAGCATGCATGCGAGCAAAAAAAAAAACAAAAAACTGACTTTGTTGCTTCGTTGGTCATTTTGGGTTTTTTTTTTAAAAAAAAAGATCCTAATCAAGAGTTCATGATTATCACTAGCAGGAACAAATGCGCAGCATGCTTCAGACAATTCAACAGAATGGAACACCTAGTGGAGCACATGAGAAGCTCATACCATTCAGTTCACGAACCCATGTGTGGAATATGTAAGAAACATTGCAGGTCCTTTGAGTCCTTGAGGGAACATGTAGGTCTTATGGGTAGGTTTTTAAAATCAAATAATCTAAACTCAGAAATCTAAGTTTGGCCTCAATTGGGTTAATTATTGCATTTTCGGTTTTGCTTTTACAGGACAGTTGCCTAAGCAAGAATGTAAAAGCGCCTTCGTTAACCGAGGATGCAAATTTTGCTTAGCCATTCTTGATAGCCCAAATGCTCGCAGGGCTCACCAAGATCGATGCAAATTCCTGACTGTCAATTCTGTACTGATAAGCTTTTAAATTTGCAATCTTCCAATAATAATAATTAAAAAAATTCTCTTCCATTTTGGATCAATTTCCATGCAAATTCATGCTGCTGTTGCCACTACAGGGACTACTAGCACGCTTGGCTAATTTAAGCTTGCGTGACAAGTTGACTATTGACAATGGCTACACAAGAGGTACACAGGTGGTTGCACTCGCTTGCAAAATGGTTGGAGGAGGTAGTGATGGCTCACTTGATCTTTGTGCAAGGGTGTGCATCATTGATGAGAATGAGAACATAATCTTTCATACTTTTATCAAACCATCCATTCCTGTCACAAACTACAGGTACCAATTAGAAGTCTCTGTAGAATGAATTGCTTCCAATTAATAACCAAATCCAATATAATCTATGTCACTTTAAATTCTTGTCCTTGCCCTTTTAGGCATGAAACCACGGGAATTCGACCAGAGTACCTAAGGGATGCAATGCCACTAAGGCAAATCCAAAGGAAGATTCAAGACTTTCTCTGTAATGGAGAACCAATGTGGAAAATTCGACCAAGAAGAGGAAAGGCTAGGATTCTTGTTGGTTATGGTTTGGACCATGACCTTAACCTTTTGAAAGTAGAATATCCAGCTGGGATGATCAGGTAAAACTTTTCTAGAGAGTCATTCTTTGTCGTTTAAGACATGATGCAGCTTTCTCATTGCAACACATCTTTTGAAGTGTTAAATGTAATATGTCATTAAGAATATAAATCTCGTCTAACAGTTTAGAATTTAAAGTTAATTTATTTTTTTGACATGTTATTAAAATATTTATGACCTAAAGTCATAAATTTGAACTACAATCTCATTTTTAATTAGTAACTTAATTTTCAAACAATTTTCCCGTACACCTAACCTTATTCAACACGAAAAAAATGATCAAATGCAATAATTGTTATGACAGAGATGCTGCAAAATACCCTCCATTGATGAAAACTAGCAAGCTTAGCAATTCACTGAGGTACCTAACACAATCCTATCTTGGGTAAGTACAAATAACCAGAAAGGATTCTATTAATTTTACCCTAGTTTGCTGAGTTTTCGTCCTTTGACGTTCCGAGTAATTTGCACGTAGGTATGACATTCAAACTGGAATACAAAACCCTTATGAGGATTGTGTTGCAACAATGAGGCTTTACATGAGAATGAGATCACAAAACCACATGGTGGAAGATTACTCGCTTGCATTTGACCCACAAAATCGAAATAACTCTGCTTCATGGAGGCAGGCTGAACTTGAGAGGATGAGCCCAGAAGCAATGCTAGCAATTTCAAGGAGTGATTACTACTGCTGGTGCTTGGATTCCAGGGACACTTCCAACTGGTAGGGATGGAGCACAAGGCTTATGTGCCTTGGTGAAAGACAGTCCTGTCATCATGCTGACTTCTATTAATTGTGATTAGCAAAAATACAAGGCCTACGTCCATTAGGTATACACACAAATTTCTGAGTGCATACCATACGTACAAGGTAAGTGGGCTAGTCACTATATGTTTGGTCAATATGGTTTGAAGCTTCTCGTGTTTATGCAAATATATATGGACGAAGTTTAACTTTATCTCATTTCCACCTAATGATGCATGCATCTGATTAGCTTAAATTTAGCAGTATAAACTATCTAAGTGATGATGAAATCTAAGACAAAAGTGTGCTTTAAATATATTTCTGAGCCTGCAGTATTCCCTTTGACAATTTAAGTTAAGTTTATCAAGAAGAGTGCCCATAAGTATCAAATTTCAATTTGGATTTGATTGTTCTAAGGGTCTTTCACAAAGTCCCGTCCTTGCTTCTAATGGCAAGAAAATTAGACTTAATAAATGGGAAATTTCGACTGCTTTAATCCAGAAATTAATCACAGTCCCACCATGAGTGATAAAAAAAAGTGGATGGGACAATTTGATACAGAAGGTACAAGCAAACTGAAAATTTTAATTTTTCACTTAAGTGTGTGTGTGTTACAGAAATATAGAGTTCCCTTTGACCCCACCCCACTCCCCAAAAAACCATAAAACAGGGGGTGCTATTTTAGGAATCAGCAAAATCCGGCCGAACTACTTGTTTGGGCACGTCCCTTTTATGACATACATAGCTTTCTCGGAGCTAATGGGCCTTAAAAGATATGAGTGATGAGCAATGTGGAACTTCCCATTGACGGTATCTTTGAAATAAAAATAAATAAATAAATAAATAAAATCCGTTCATAAATGTATATAATCAGCATTCAATGTGGATGGGTTTTTAACCGATGCAAATCTTTATTTTCTGCCAAAAAGCATTAGACATTTCGATGCATCTTTAACGGTCGGAAATTTTTATTTACCGAAAAACAAGAGATCCTAGCAGATCTTTGAACTGTAAGTTAGAAATTCTCATATTATGCGGATTCTATTAAGTCATAACCTACGGTGACATTAAAATCCAAACATCACCATATAATCATGGAAGACTTTTCGAGGAATTAGAGGCACCAAAGCTTAACTCGATTCCCATTAATGGCGATTAAAACATTCGGCATAAAAAGAATGAAAAACACGTTTGTCATTTTTTCATTTAAATGGCTCTCAAGAATCATATTAAATTCACCTTATCACCTTTTAATTTAACTTTTTACATAAAGAAAAAAAAATTCTAATACATCTAATTTAAAATTTACTAGTAAATTTGTTTATAAATTCTGATTTATTTAAAAAAGGGGCCGTATCGCAAACATTCGAACCAAACTTTTAAGAAGGAAATACTATCACTTTCCCCATCAGTAGTTTGCTGAAATTTATTCTTTAAGTGGCAGCCGGGCAGATTAACAACAACACAGTATAAAAACTTTACCACACTCCATAAGCCTGATTCTTTTTTTACTTTTTTTCATGGTTTCTCCCCTGTCATGGAATAGGATACATGACAACTTTTCCAACAGCTCTGCCAGTTTCAAGATAGGAAAATGCCTCCACAGCTTGTGAAAATGGGAATGGACTATTAGGGTCAAGTATTGGCTTCACCTTTCCACTCTCCAAGTAAGGATTCAGCTTGTCCAAAGTAGACCCAGTAGAAGTGACTACAAATATGAATGCTGGTGGAGTCACTGCACCATATATTGTCACTACACTTCCACCTTCTTTTACTGCCTTTACAGCCCTTTCACTTTGCCCTGTTTTCATTTCCACACTAACATTAGTCTTCATGTTTGAATAATAGAAATAATTGCTTACAGGTACACAGCATCCCACAAGACAAACACTAACAACATGCATAATCCAAAGATTTTGGAAGTTAGCAAGGGTTTCAGAATTATACCTACTGCATCATAAACTACATCATACTTCTCGGGGAGGTCTTCGAAATTTTCTTTTGTGTAATCAATAGCCACATCTGCTCCCAAGCTCCTCAGCAGGTCCAGTTTATGAGTGCTGGCGGTAGATGCCACTATAGATGCTCCAAAAACATGTTTTGCTAACTGCATCAAACAAAAAGAATTGTTTCTGGTATTAAAAATATTTTCTATGCAATAAATTGAAGAGAATGATTGCACTTGCTTCGTTCAAGGAATGGAGCACATCAAAAATTTGTTCACCCACCTGGATTATAAGGGTCCCAACTCCACCAGCACCTCCTAAAACAAGAACAGTTTTACCAGCAGACAGCCCTGCTCTCTCAAGGCCTTCATAAGCAGTTTCAATTGCTAGAGGCAGGCTGGCAGCTTCAACAAAACTAAGGTTCTTGGGCTTAAGAGCCAGCAACTTCTCCTCCACAGCAGTGTACTCGGCTAAAGATCCGTGCTTTTTTGGGTGGTTCAAAGCTTCCTCATTAATGTCTCCATATACTTCATCTCCTGCCTTAAATTTCTTCACCTGGCTTCCCACTTTAACCACCACACCAGCCACATCAGATCCTGGAACAGTCTACAAAAGCAATAATACAATTCTACCATAGTAAGAAACCAAGAAAGCAAACAATTTTATTGGAAAAAAAAAGTTGGGGGGGGGGAAACCAGAGAGAGATCCTTACAGGAGGGGGCGAGTCAGTGTCCTTGAACATCCCATACATCCTTTTAAAATCAACTGGATTTAGAGATGCAGCAACAACTTTGATCAGCACCTGATCTTCCTTCAGAGGGGGGAGTTCAACATCTGATTTCAATTTCAGGACGTTGGCAGGTTTCCCATATTCTTCATAAACCCAACCCTTAATTTTGGAAGGAATGGGAGCACCAAGGTTGATGGCCATCGGGATATGGTACTGTCACTCAAGATCGCTTGATCTCGCTCAAGATGATATATTTTACAATTGCTACAAAGACTGAAAGGGATGTGAGACCACAAGGAGTCGGAGCGGGGTCATCAATTAAGTTGTGGTACCGTCGCTCTCATCCCTCGATCTTGCCCTGTACGAGATATTTTACAATTGCCACAGCAATCGAAAGGGGTATTGAGACTAGAATTAGGTTTTCACCAAATATATGGACCCACAATTGTGGCTTGAATTGGCTTGAATCTATGCTAAATTTCAAAGTTGTACCCATGACCCTCTACACCGGATCAAATAATGTGGTACATACAATGTTTTAAGTTGCAAGGAAAGAAAATAAGGTTTGTCTTAAAAAAAAAAAACAAGAAAAATACGATCAAATAATGTGATACAATGTTTTAAGTTTCAAGGAAAAAAAAAAAAGAAGGGGGGTTGTCTAAAAAAAACACACAAAAAAAAAAAAGGGAAAGAAAACAAGGGCTTCACAATCTGAGCAAATGCCTACCCATTCCAATTACTGATGCATGGCGGCTACAATTTGGGATTTGTCAAAGGCTGTGTGCGCCTGAAATTGTCCTATTGAAGATTGATTGTCCTATGGCATGCCAACCAAAGATTCCAAAACCTACTAGAACGCATGAAAATGTGCCTTTTTAACATTTTAATTTAATTTTTTTTGAGTTTTATTTGTTGGAAAGTATAATTTGGAGATAATACAGCCTTGCATTTACGCAAAAAGATGTACGGCTGCTCTCCAAGTTTCACTGATTTTTTTTTTTTTTGGGAACATATTTTCCTTGGAATTAAGTCTCTGATAGAATTCACCAAAACTTGAGAACCCACAAAATTCAACATCCAAAATCAAATCATATGTTGCTCCAACAAAAAATAATAAATAAAGAAAATCAAAGGGAAGTGAGGAAAGCCGATAAGGGGATTTTGTTTCGGCTGAATTCAACTTAATGTGTTGAATTTAATCGCTTTGGGTTTGCAAAACCACCATTAAACCAGCTCAAATCCAGAACATACAACTCATCATTCTTGAACCCCAAAGCACTAGTAAAATGGGCTCCCAACACGGATATGTCATAAGTCCAACAAACCAGCTTTGGTTCAACAAGAGAAAACGTGTTTAGGAACAACTCCTGGAAATATAATCATCAATGCATCAGAAGAAACCCAGTAAGTAGATACAAATTTAAATTTCTATCTTTAAAATATTAAATTTTAATTTAGATAAAAAGATATCAATTTTATAAAAATAAAAAAATTATTCTCGTTACACAACTCACTGTCTAATATATATATATATATATGTATAATTATTTTGGAAGGAATGGAAGCACAAGGTTGATGGCCATTGGGATCGGCAGAAATGGTATTGTCAAGACCCTTAAGCTTCAGCTCCTGTTTATCTTGCTTTAGATGAGATAATGAAGCTCTTTTTATAATTGCTACAGAGAGACTGAAAACTCAACAGGTAGTGCGTTGTGGTTCTTTTCAACTAACTAAAGTTGGACCAAATGTAAAAGACTGTTAAGCGTATTTGTGCATTACATTTGTATGCACTAAATCTACCTTTTATTTATTGGAAAGTGTATTTTGGAGAAATGGTACACCCCTGCCTTTCCCTTACATATAGCAATCCGAGTTTCCTTGGAATTACAAAATAGTTTAAATGATGAGCACACAATTCATCTTTCTTGGGCCCCCGCACACTAATTAAATGCGCTCCACGAGGATTGTAATAAATCCAGCAAGCTAGGTTTGGCTACAACAAAAAGAAAACGTTTTAGAAACAGATCTTAGACATATACCAATCGAGTGAAATAGAATTGAGATTCACAAATTTGTCAGAACACAGAATCCATCGTATCGCAAAGAAAAATAATTGATGCAAATATATAAAATAGAAATATACAAGCTTGCAACCTTTGCACAACGATTTGAGCTTGCTCAAGTTTACATTATTATCATGCAAGATTCCAGTGGAAACAGAGCAACATTCTGTACATAAAAGGGTGTCCAGTGCATAAAACTTCTACACTGTAACGTCTGGGCAAGTATTTAGAACAATTGAGAAGATATTGGCTAGAAGGCTCCCACACTGTTGACCGCACCAATATTACAGGTGAGTGAAAAAGGTGTAGCCTGACATGAGAGCGCTTAAAGCAAAGACCGCAAATGCTAGGAAGGATAATGCTACAGACGCTTTTGCCATTGCAGGGAATTTATCCTTGCCCCAGTTGGCCTCCCAGTTCTCAACTCGGAAAGAGGCCGTTGATGATGCTGATAAAAGAAGATATGCCAAGATCTGCAAATGTTAAACCAAAAAACCAGGAATTGCAATTGAACAATCAGCACCACAAGCAAAAAAACAGTCGTATAAAACATGACAGTTATTATTATATTTTTTTCGTTCTCCATACCAAAGTTTCCAGAAGGAACATAAAATACAGCATCGTGGCCTGTAATGAGCCACGCATTTACTATCTTGGAAGATAAGCGGCCAAGAACAGAGTTTGGACGAACAAACAGTTCTGTGGTTCTCTCCATGTCCCATAGAGTTCAAAGGGACTTTTTTTAAAAAAAAATTTTTTTAGCAAGGCCACCTTTAATAAAACTTCAGTGAGATAATCCAAGTTTTGCACATTGACTTTGCAATATTAGCTTGAGACTTCACATTGAAAGAGATTGACTTCAGAAATAATCGACAATAATTGCACAGCATGAGTTTTAGCAATCTTAAAAAAGTGACTGTGATTTCAATATTCGTTCACTGGGAAAAAGGAGCAATGCTTTCTCAAAGCTTAAGATCAGACACACGTACGAGTTCAGAGAATCATACCGGAAGAAAGTAGATAAAAAGGTCTCAAAAAGCTGTCTGATAAAAAAAAAAATGTCACATGGTCCGAAGAAATATGATAGTAGGCACGCCAGCCAACTACTGTCACCTTGCAAACATAATTAATCAAGTCCACCGTCCATGATAACATAAAGTTATAGTGGACCCCATAATGATCACTAATCCACAATAAGTCAATAATGCTGCCCCAAGAACAGGACCAATGTCATGATAGTACGCACGCCAGCTTGCAAATATAATTGATCAAGTCCACCGTCCATGATCACATAAAATTATAGTGGACGCCATAACGACCACTAATCGACAATAAGTCAATAATGCTGCTTCAAGAAAAGAAGCGACATCAAAATATATGATGGGCGTTAGGTTAGGTAGAAAATAAATACAACAATGACCCAACAAAAAGAGACTGACCTGATCCAGAGAGAAATCCAGCAGATACCGGAATTGATTCCGGGCAAATTGTTTCCCGGCGGTGAAAGAATGTGCAAAATCATATGCTTGTAATCCCGAGTACACACAACCTATCACGCTCACGGACAGAGAGTACCTGCATCATCAACGCTAGCAGACACAGAAAATCAAATCTAGGGACCCTTTAAATGGGATATAAAAGTCAATAGATAAAGAGCCCGTTTCATCTTGCCAATCAAGACAGCAAAACAGAAAAAAGTCACAAGATCACATCAATACATAAATGACTGGTTCCAAGAAACAAACCTGAACTCCTTGTAGCGATAGAAAGAATCAAGAGCCCAGCCCTGGTTCCTATCAGCGGTCAAGACTGAGAAAGAAATTAAGCAGAAAACAAACCCAAGAATCCTGCATACCAGTGAAACTTTTCTCTTCATATTCTCCCTCTTGGCCCTTCGTAAAATTGACAAGTCCTGTCTTAACTTTCTACCACTAACGCTAACGCCACCACCAACACCAACACCAACACCACCTCTTTGTTCGAATTGACAAGCACCCTCAGAATCTGGGCCTTTGGACCCATTAATGGCCTCCACCAGAGATGTAGGCTTTGGCGGGTTGACTTCTTGTGGGGAAAAAACATAGCAGTGGGAGGTTTGGTCGGAGGATAGTGTGGAGTCCGGTGTAGAATCTAAGGCCGCCGGTGGTGGCGAAGAAGAGTGCATGGTGGGTACTGGCGGGTCTTTAAAGCTTTGATCTTTTTGCTCCTTCTGTTGCTGTTGTTTCTCTTGGACTTGTTGCTGTGGTTCTCGTTGGTCATTTTCTCTGACTTTTCATTGATCTTGATTTTGTTATTAATGGTTCGGTTTTACAGTGGTCAGTGCTTCGGTATTTTGAAGTGGGTCTTGCTTGGTTCAGAGAGAAAAATCGGCAAGAGATGAAAAGTGAAGTGAGTGACGTTGTCAAGGAGGAAATTTTGGAGTCATGCGAGTTTATTGTCGTTGTTTTTATTCTTTTCTTTTTGCATAGTTAAAGTCCCCACAAAAGACAAATGAAAAATAGAAAATTTATAAATGAAAATGGCATTCTGGACTCATCGTTGAGAGGAACGGAACAGACGGAACGAACTTGGTGAAATTAATTATGATTTCTTTCTTTCTTTTGGATCCGATTATGTTTAACACTGTATTATATATAGATTCGTGCGTCTTTTTATTTTACTAGGTCTCCAAATTTTAGATTCTTTTTAAGTTGAGAACAAAAGATTTTTTTTTATTTTTTATTTTTGCACCTAATATTTTCTTATCCGAAATAAGCGGAGAAAAAATAAAATAGAATTATTATCGCTCCCTTAATTTTCGTACAAAATGTAGGGTTTGGGACTCCCTAGGATTAAATTCGTCCGTCCAAACCATGATGTCCATTCCTTGTTAATAAAAATAAGTAAATAAATGTAAAAATAAAAATAATATCTTATAATCTTAATTAAAAAAAAATTATACATCGTTTAAAAAATAATTTTTAAAATATATTTAATTATATTAAATATCTTAATAAAAATTTAAATTTAAATTTTTTTAACTAATATTAAACGATATCTTTATCATTAAACTATATAATATTTAGTGTCAGTATTCATTCCTAATGCAACGCCATTTACCAGCCGCGCCGTTGAAAACACGTGGAAAATGGGCTACACTGGTGGATTCGTGATCTTGTGAATGTTGGGTGGGACCTATTAAAAAGTTCTCAACTTTATGTGCTAACATCACCAATTTTAGTATATTAAGATTTTTAGGACACAAAAAAAAAAAAAAGTATATTAGGATTTTTGGACCCTAAAAGAAAAAAAAATTAAAAAGCTTCTCCTCTTTAGCAATCCGCTTGAAAAATTATAAATATAATTGTTGAAAGTATAATTTATTTATTGTGTACGGTATAATTTTCTAATAAAATTCTCAAAAAGTATAATTAAAATACAAACTAATTTGACTTTTTCTTATCAAGCAACAAGCGTTTGAGTTCTTAATGGTCAAAACTTTACCTTCGTACAATATAATTTTGAACTGACCTACCCTCCTCCAACTTTTAACAAAGGTGAAATTTTTTAACCTTGCTTGAATTCGAAGAAGTGCGAAGATACCCAAAACAGAACCACATACTTTAAGTGATTTGAAAAAAAAAAAAAAAAACAACAGCAACAACAGAGAGATATTAATTAAGTTAAAAATTTTTAGCCATACATAAAAAATAATAAGAGCTATTAAGAAAATGATTTAATTTGAGCGTCATCCTCAATGGCTCACACGAAACTTTTTCCGTCCGAAGAGATAAGTAAAGTTGCCCATACGTCATGAATGACACACATATATATCTATATATATATATATGTATGTATAAAGACATTTAGGATTCGATTACTCAGTTCATAGATCGGTATGCAAAATCAGCATCATCGAAGTAGGGCATCGGCTGCTACTGGATAAAATAATACAGCCATTGCGTCCTCTTCTTGGTCGGATAATAATCGACTTTTAATCCTCTCTCTCTCTCTCTCTCTCTCTCTCTCTTATCTCCTTTTCAACTATACCTCTTCTGTTCAGTTAAAGGATCCCACTACGCAAAAAGGCCATGAAACGTGCTGTTACTTCTGCAATTCGCGCATTTGCTTCATCACCCGCAAGTTTTGGCCCTTCAAGTCTCACAAGAGACCTCCATGTAAGCAAATCCAACTCTTGTCACTGTCTCAGTTTGACTATTTTTCCTTCAATTTTAGCCTTGCATGTTGGAGTCCATGAGTCCTTCCGGTTCCGGTTCCAGTTCCAGTTCCAGTTCCAATTAATGGATCAACGGTCTGGATTGGGTCTCGCCTTTGTGCAAAAATTTTTAACGGGGCCGATTTTCATGTGATATTGGCACGGCACGACTGAGAAGTCTCTGGCTACTGTTTTTACTCATAAGATTTAACAGTTGGTGTGGCAAACGGGTTACTTTACTTGTGGTCCCCACTTAATGTTAGTCTCTTCTGCTATGAGCCTTGAAGAGATAAGCTCGATGTGGGGTCCGCTTAATTGCTAACGTGGCAACCAAAGTATTAACTCATACCCGAGTCCTTGAATTCTAAGAGAAAATAATTTTTGTAAAAAAAAAAAAATAATAATAAAGAAGACAAAAAAAAAACTACTGGCCTTTCCAGTGTCCCTGATCTGAGCCGTTCATCAGATAGACTCATGTCGAGGTTTTGACTTGCTTTGGAAAAATACCATCCTTTCGCAACTTATATCCGTGCACGGCGGCCGGCACCGGCAAATCCCGGCCGGAACTGACAATTGGAAATTTCTTTTTCTATGGCTCGTGGGCTTGCAGGCTTCTGCAGAAAGCAAAAAAATTGTTGGGGTGTTCTACAAGGCCAATGAGTATGCTGAACTGAATCCCAACTTTGTGGGTTGCGCTGAGAGAGCCTTGGGCATAAAGGAGTGGCTGGAATCGCAGGGCCACCAGTACATTGTCACTGATGACAAGGACGGACCCAACTCTGGTAACTATTCTGCATCTACAGGCAAAATTTTGTTAATTGTGACGTATAATTTTGGTTAAAGTTAATGTCTTTCATTCTTACATTTTCTTTTGTTGGATTGTGTTTCTCAGAACTTGAGAAGCATATTCCTGATCTCCATGTCCTTATAACCACTCCATTCCATCCTGCCTATGTGACGGCAGAAAGGATCAGCAGGGCCAAAAATTTGCAACTGCTTCTTACAGCTGGAATTGGCTCTGATCATATTGATTTGAAGGCTGCTGCTGCTGCTGGACTCACCGTTGCTGAAGTCACTGGGAGCAATGTTGTCTCGGTTGCTGAAGATGAGCTCATGCGGATCCTCATTCTTCTCCGAAATTTCTTACCTGGATACCGTCAGATTATCAATGGGGAGTGGAATGTGGCAGGTCTAGCTTACAGAGCTTATGATCTCGAAGGAAAGACAGTGGGGACTGTTGGTGCTGGACGCATTGGCAAACTCTTGCTTCAACGGTTGAAACCTTTCAATTGTAATCTCCTTTATCATGATCGAGTTAAGATTGATCCTGAATTAGAAAAAGAGCTCGGTGCTAAGTTTGAGGAGGACCTTGATGCAATGCTTCCCAAATGTGACGTAATTGTTATCAACACGCCTCTCACAGAGAAAACAAGGTGTGATATTAGCCGTATAATGCTTCACATAAATTGGGGTTGATTATTGTCATTGTTTCTCAGGGGGTTCTTTGACAAAGATAAGATTGCAAAGTTGAAGAAAGGGGCTCTAATTGTTAACAATGCCCGAGGAGCAATAATGGACACTCAGGCAGTTGTTGACGCCTGCAACAGTGGACAAATTGGAGGTATCACAAATTTTAACAGAAATGTAGCATCTGACAAGGTTACAATTTTTTGGGGTTTTAGCATGATATGATTTTAGGTTATTACGGCGTATCTTCTAATGGACCCGAGTTTGAGTTCTTTTTTCTCTCGGCAAAATGGAAATGTTTTGGGGTGTATTTTCTTACCATTGTATGTCTATTCTATAATTCAACAATGGCCGGAGAGGATAATCAGTTGCTATTTAGTAATTTTCAGGCATATCAAAGTCGCAATGAGTAAAATTAATTATTGCTGGTCAACGACTTGTGAAGCTCATATCTTGCCGGAATTCCTTCAACGAAGGCAGTCCTATTTTTTACCGACGAGCAAATGAGCCTATGACCATCAAGTATAATGTGCATGGCTGTAGATACTCTGATGATTCCAGACTAGGAAAATAGTAGCCTGTAAAACTTTCAGTAATTTGATTCTTCGCAGCTAATAGTCTCCAATTTCGTTTGCAGGTTACAGTGGAGATGTTTGGTATCCACAACCAGCTCCAAAGGATCATCCATGGCGTTACATGCCTAATCAGGCCATGACTCCTCATATTTCCGGCACAACCATTGATGGACAGGTGATCTTATTTCTTAAAACTTGTCCTTTTCTTTTCTTGTCTTGATCCACTCCTTGTTGGTGAGGAAGAAAACGAATGAAAACTGTGCAGTTGCGATATGCTGCTGGGGTCAAGGACATGCTTGAGAGGTACTTCAAGGGGGAAGAGTTTCCTCCTCAAAATTACATTGTCAAGGAGGGCAAACTAGCAAGCCAGTACCAGTGATTATCTGCAGCACGCTCGTGCGGTCTTGGCACTCGTGCAAAATATGTTCCTTTGGAGAAGTCTTCAGTTTTCTGTTAGAAGTTAATAAAAATGCTGGTGAGGGAACTGGTCATGTTTAAAAAGTATAGCCCGTGATGATCTATGCATGTATGACCATGTTAGCATTTTCATGTTGAATTCAGAGTGCTTGTCCATATGCGTTTTAATTAATGGTTAGCAATCAGCATGGTTCCCCCTGATGCTTTGGAAAGCAGCGACCCGTTTGACTGCATTCGATCTACCAAAGTTTGGTCCTTTTAACGTCGCGCATGGATACTTGTCCGCAGATAAATTGGAAATTCAATAGCGCTGCCAAATGGACTCGCCCAATTGAATTCCAGGGAGCCCATACAATCGAAGTTCCAACGTCTAATTCCAGGCCCCGAGACCCGAGATCGAATGGCTATGCCCAAAACTTAGTAGCTAGACCAATACAATATTCGCTAGCGGGCATAACATCTTCGAAAAGTTTTGAGCTTTGACTTGTCGATAGACGTGTGGTGACCAAAATTGCCAATTTTGTAGGATTTCTAGTCTTGAGTCCATCGTTTTGGCGCTTCTCTTCCTATGAGTGGATGGAAATTCAAGATAAGCCACCTAGCCGTGCTCTGATCAAAAAAAGACTAGGCTGTCCCATCATAATGACTTTTAACTTCTTTAGTTAGAGCCCTTCTTGCAAGTTTGCCCCGTCTTTGTCTCTTTGAACATTTGAAAATAAGTTTGTGTCTTACTGTTACCACGGCAACCCCTGCTTTACATCCTGTTAGATAAACATGGAAGCGCTGGTTATGTAGAATCACAGAGTGCTCTTCTCTCTCTGAATGATTTCTGGAATGGGGTTTCTGTTTCATGCTGTCCTTTCTTTGGTCGCCATATCATATTACACTTGCAATGCTTCAAGTAATGACAGCCTCTGTACCTCTTCCTGCGGAGACATCCACAACATTAGCTACCCTTTTCGATTGAGAACCGACCCTCAAAGCTGCGGCGACAAAGGATATGAACTTGCTTGTGAAAGCAACCGTACGGTCTTGTACTCCCTCCATTCCGTCAAATTCTATGTTAAAGCAATCAACTACCACAACCAAACAATCCGACTGGCAGATGCTGATGTCCAGAAGGACAACTGCTCTTCCATTCCTCGCCATTCATTATATTTCAGTTTTGCTGATCCAGTGAATGGATTGGATGGATTGGATGTTTACTCCTATGTTCACGACTCGTTCACGGTATTAGTTTTCATCAGTTGTGCAGATCCAGTGAATTCAACTCCCTACGTGGATACTTCTTCGTGCATAAATGGTGCTTATAATACTACCTCTTCTTCATCTTTCCCCCACAACTTGAAAAAATATTCATATGTGACAGTTCACTCGATTAGCGCATCCCAATTCGTGGGTGGGTGCCAGATAGATCTGATTCATATGACATCTTTGCTGCCACTTGACGGCAACTCCATTTCCTTCAAGGATGTTCATGATGGTATGGTATATGGGTTTGAGGTTTCGTGGTTTTGGGCTTGCTGTAGAAATTACCCGGAGAATCGATGCAACCTTGCTGATCTCACTGGATGTGTTGGTGGACAATCGCGTATGTTAATCCTTTGCTCTCCTTCTCTCTCGATACTCTCACACAATTTTGTCCATTGAAAAGTCTGCAGAATTGGAAGTAATCCTGCTGCATATGTAAAATCTCTCTCTGAATTGACTCATTTATTCCAATGAGCTGTAGTTTGAACCACTAGTTTCTGGCAGCACGCATGATAGGCATTCTTGGAGAGTAAGTGCATAAGCGTCTATGTTCTGTCCCTGTCAATTTAACTGAAGGACACCTTATACTGTCTGATGTATGGGAAATGAGTCAATTTGTTTATTATTCTTCTTTCAAATAATACCAGGTAAGAGGAGTTGATTTGATTGTTTTTTCCTCACCGTCTGAATCATCTCCAAAACTGATTTAGAAATTGGTGATGGTTGTCAAGAGGAGCAGCTAAAGTGGACTAGCTATTTGATTTAGAAATAAAATTAGCTTTTTCCTAAGGCAGGGCACAATGTACCAACTCTCGGTTGGAATGTACAAAGTTCGTAGGGACAAACGGAGGAGGGATTTCAACATTAAGAGATAACAAGCAGCTTTCTAGTTAATTAGGCTAGGAATTGTTTCCGATTCTTGTGTTGTTTCATTTATCTCATGTGCATCTCACCTTTTTGACTTTTTTTGTTTACCTTGCAGCTTTTCCTTATATTGGTTTTTTGCATGCAATTGTTGATCTTATACACTCTTTATTTCGTGGCCTGTTTTCTTTGTTTGGGGGTAAGAATTCATCCACTAATCTGTTGGTTTGTGAAATATGGAAAGTATGAAACTGTCGCCATTTTTACTTGTTTACCATTTATCTTGCAGTTTCTCCGGATGATGTACCTCTTGTCCTCGGTAAGGGCTAATCCACCTTATTATATCATCAAACACTTAGAAGTTGCCCAAGTGAGTTCTGGACACTGACATTACTCTGGCTATGAATGTAGGTGAACGGATACAAGACCAAACCTGGGGTAAGCAGTGATTCTTCGTTTACACGGCCATGCATGGTCACCTAATATGGAACTTGACTCTAGGTTCCTGCTAATAGATTTCACCCAATCAATAAATTAACTTGCAAGTATCTATAATAGAAAGTCACATGGTAATATTAAGCTAACCATTGCTTCTTGGCAGCTAACTGCGATTACTTGGTACATTAGCCTAAATGTAAGGTTTGTTCTGCTTTACATTTCATCCCATCTGGTTGACCGTTTCTTTCTGCCATTTCAGTTTCTGATTGGCTCTCTTATTTAGTCCCTCTCTTTCGTCATCTACTGGGTCTCTTTGGTAAGTGTACTTTTTAACATTTCTGATTATGAATAACCAAAATGATAAGTTCCCATACTCGGTCTCTTCCGTTTAAATTTTGTTGGACCGAGACTAACCAAGACAGAAAAGACATTTCCAACCCATATTTCCTCCGATGATTGCATTTGTAAATTCTCTATGCAGTGTGCTATGGCGTTTGGTGTTATTCTTCGGTGGAGTTCCCTGCCTTGTCATTTTGCTGACTTACATATGGCAGAGGCGTCATTTATCTATTTACAATTCAATTGAAGAATTCTTGCAAATCCATGGCAACCTCATGCCAATCAGGTACTCTTATGCAGACATAAAAAAAATGACTAACAAGTTTAAAGACAAATTGGGTGAAGGAGGGTATGGAACCGTATACAAAGGAAGGCTTCGTAGTGGCCAATTTGCTGCAGTAAAAATATTAGGAAAGTCTAAGGCTAATGGTCAAGAATTCATCAATGAAGTTGCTACCATTGGAAGAATTCATCATGTCAACGTGGTGCGGCTCATTGGTTTTTGCGTGGATGGATCAAAGCAAGCTCTTATATATGAGTTTATGCCTAATGGATCTCTTGATAAATTTGTATTTTCTGGTGACCTTAATATCCCGATCAGCATTGAAAAAATGCATGAGATTTCTCTGGGAGTGGCTCGCGGCATTGAATACCTACATCAGGATTGTGACATGCAAATTTTGCATTTTGATATCAAGCCTCACAATATTCTTCTTGATGAAAAATTCATCCCAAAGGTCTCAGATTTTGGAATTGCAAAACTCTATCCAACGGGCAACAACGTTGTGTCTCTCACGGCTGCAAGGGGAACCATAGGCTATATGGCTCCAGAATTAGTCTACAAAAACATTGGACGCGTGTCTTACAAAGCTGATGTTTATAGTTTTGGGATGCTTTTAATGGAAATGGCAGGAAGGAGAAAGAACTCAAATACACGTGCAAGCCATTCAAGTGAAATGTACTTTCCTTCGTGGGCTTACGAACAGATCAAGAATGGAAAGGAAATAGATTCTGAAGATGCGGGTATCACAGACGAGGAGAGGAGAATAACA
Source organism: Kandelia obovata (assembly GCA_021464305.1). Lineage (NCBI taxonomy): Eukaryota > Viridiplantae > Streptophyta > Magnoliopsida > Malpighiales > Rhizophoraceae > Kandelia > Kandelia obovata. Next base: position 10,548,097 of record CM038473.1, read on the forward strand.
AAGAGGATGATTACAGTGGCGTTGTGGTGTACACAGATGAGGCCTGTTGATCGTCCTTCGATGCACAAGGTAATTGAGATGCTTGAAGAAGAAGTTGAGTGTCTGGAATTGCCCCCAAAGCCTCTTCTCTCGGCACTAGATAGTAGAGAAGAAGATACCAACATCGACACATTCTCACCAACAGGGCCCAGTTCAAGTGATTGTTCAGAATATGTGAGCTTACTTATAAATACGGATTAAGTGATCTCTTTTGTCTTGAAAAGCTGAAGAACCTGTGATATTGACAACAAAGAGTCTTTCTTTGTAGAATTTAAACCTCACAATAATATTACTTCTAAAAGATTTTAGTCAGGTCAGGAGCATTGTTATTTCTTTTCAACCATTTGATCAGATGCGGATAGACTTGCTACATTTTTTGCCTTATCTCTGGACATATTTACGCAAACTGACAGATTGTAGACACAGTTTTGCCTGGTAAGTCCTAATAGAAATGAGCGTTTCTAGGCAGGATGGCTAACTAATGTCTGGCAGCAAATCGGAAGGTGGCCGTCCGCCTAATGTTGTTTGTATTAAAGTTCTTTGAATAATTATGATCCAACTCTAGTTCCGTCTATTAGCAAAAAGAACCCAAGGTTCAAGAATATGTTTGGGTCAGCGCCTTCTAATTTGTCTCCCATAGTGAAAAAAAAAAAAAAAAGAGAGAAGGACGAGAACGCAGAGATTTCCAAAAATCAATTAAGTTGTGATGCCCACCATGGGCATTCCTCATGGCTCATGCAACAAGCCCAAAAGGCTGTCTCTTATACACATCTCCTTGAATTACACTTTTGAGAAAATGCTTGCGAATTTCAAACATAAAGAAAAGAAGACACCAATTTTCTGATATGTTAGATGACATCTGCTTATGCGTCTAATCCCCTCGAGTGTGCTTTTCAATTCGAAATCCCTCCCTCAGTAGTCTTCAAGAAGAAAGTTTGATTGTACCTTGGAGGAGCTTCAGTCTGCAGGTATAATCATATTTCAGGCACATCAAATAGCCAGTAATTACTAACAGATGAAAGAACCTTGTTCTGTAAGTTTGTTTTCAGTCCATGTAGTGCTTGTTCAGGAGAGAACTTGGGAATGATATTACGAATGTCTGAACTCATTGATGTTTTCAGCACACAAAGATTCCACATCTAAGATGAAATGGACAGGTCAGGGAAGAACAGAAGATGTATCGAATTTCTATAAATTACATTGTCTGCATCAACAGTTTCCCAAACACGACTGACAGAGGAAAAGATCAACGGCTTTTTCTACCAGGTGTATCTCCTTCCCGTGTCCCAAACATTAAAAAAGGAGTCTGCAGGGCATTTTTTTAGTCCAGTTTGATATTACATGAAGCAAAGGAGACAAAACTCTAGCAACCTTTATCTGGAATCGAAGTGACGCACCCACCTAATAGTCAAAGCTTTTTGGAAAAACTGGCTCTCCCATTTTTAAGTCTCTTGATTTTGTTTAAGGAACTGGAGATCTTTCATTTGCAGTTGTATGGCTTCTTTTGGCAGAGGCTTTTGCTCTGGAACCTTTATCCCATCGCTGCCTTCAGCCATTTTCCTTGCCTTGCCTTCAACAATTCTTTGTACTTCTGGCAGTGCAATTGAGGGGAAAACAGCATTCAGCATGACACAGAGCAGTTTCTTATCTTCTTCTTCAATGGGATCCCGCCCAAAGCAGCATATGTAAATTGCCTCAACTGCCTTCTCGGCCCGTATCTCCATGGGAATATTAGGAGCTGCCACATTTAATTTTGCTCGTTTCTACAATTTGCATAATACTCTCAGTAAGAGGCCACCAAGATGCAGCTTAATAAGCCTCAATTATGATAATTAGCATGATAAAGTAAGAGATTTGAGACTGAGGATGTTCCAAAACTCTCGAGTTTGTAAATATTGTTTTGAGCCACACCATAATTGACGACACATGGATGGTGATCCATACTACTACCATACAAATTGCAATCGCAGGGACAGTTTCACTCGTAACTTCTCATTAAATTCTCAATTATAAAGAGATGGCTACCATTTTCGGATGCAAGAGAAAGTAGATAGAATAAGAATAGATCTCAGACCTCTTTCGCCTCGTTCATCAATGCAAGGAAATTCTCCTCTTCAAACTCAATGTCATTTGATATACGAAGCCTTGCCACCCCTTCCAAAATCTCCTCAGATTTGAGAAGGCCGGCTCCAACAGCTGCTAACCAACAGCATAGCAGAACATACAGCGGATCCCCTGCCTACCCAGAAACCAAAACCTCAAGAAATTTATTTCCAAAGCTACATAGGGTGTCTCTTGTGGTCACTTCTAGTCGCACAACATTTGATATTATGTAATTTTTTCCGAAACAAAGTATAACTTTCAAATGTATGCTATTCTTTCAAAAATATTGGCGTTATCATATATAATTTAGTTGTTACATATTTGAACGTATATGTCGCACAATATCTTTTCATTTTGAAGAAGGGAAAAAAAAAAAAAAAGACGTAAATAAGAAATGAGACTAGAAGTCAAATTACCCGGCCTCGCCTATCCTGGAACTCATAGAAAGCCCTGGAATCAGTAATAGTGCACTTCTTGCCAACCCTCCTCCGAAACTCTGCAAAGTCAATTATATCACCACCAACGCCTCCTTCATCGCTGAGAATTCTAGCCACAAGGCCGACGACAGGAAGGGAGCCAATGACTTTGTTGGCAAAACTGGAGATGGAGTTTGGTTTCTCCATGTAAGCTCTAACCGACAATGACCCATTAAAGTTTTCCACTTTTTGTCTGATGGGTGTTGTGTAAATTTGGAGAGAAAGTTTCCGGAACGGTGAAGTCAGGAGAGGTGGCAACGGTGGAGTGGACAGCGTCACAACCACCATGGCTGTGAAGTAATAGTAGTTACTATCGTTTGCGATTTTGGCCTCACGTTTATATATGTTATATATCCACTAGAGAAATGCTTTTATGCTTTCGTTTCCATGTAAGACCGGTGTGCATTGCGGCTCGGTCCAGTGAAACTCTTCTTGGGCCTGTTTCAAGTTAGCCTTTAAGTTCGGGCCTCATAATTTAACCCAACCAGAGGAAACTGTTGTTTGTGAATATAACTTTTTAGTTCATTTAACGTCTTATTTGGATGCGTTTCATTTTTCTAAGTTGATTAACTACAATTAAAGCTCGTAACACTAAAATTATTAGCATAAAATGACCATCCAAATAACTAAATTAAATAAGATATGGTAGATTTATGATATATTTCTATAGAAATTTATGGCAGAGCATGAACCAATTCTTATTCTGTGTGTTAGATGTCTGAAAAAATCACTGGACTTTGTAATATGAACCTGAGTGATAATCGAAGATTCAAGATGGGTAATTTTGTGGTCTCCATGCCGTGTCGTCTAGTATACAGAGTTCTGAGACTTTTTTATTGACTATTGGGGAAGTGACAGAGGCCATAGACGCATCCAAGAGTCTTATGGGATGGCCAAAAGTCTGTTCGCTTTTTATCGGCAGCAGCTTGCGAAAATTGTCGAAACTGTGGCCTCGTGAACCTCGAGTCTCTATGTGGCCTCTTCTTTTGATGATTCATTAAGCCAAAAAGTGAAGACTCACGGGCATGCTGGTGTATTTGCAAATTACTCAGCAAAAGTGGGTGTTTCTTCATGTGAAGGAACGTAGACCCAACAAATCTATTTCTACACCTCCTCCTGCCTCTGTTGTGGGATAAAAGATGTAATGCCAGAGCCGACAATCTATTTATATTACAATTTCAACTTTCGAGAAGGTGCTTGTGAATGGGATATCTACAATACCGTGAAAAATAAAAAATTAGAATGAGCTATTGGACTAGAAGCCCTGCCATTTGGGTACCCTTTTATATGGAAGAAAACAAAGATCAATTCAAAACCCCGTCAATAAAAGCACCACCACAACCAAGGGACCTCTCTCATTTTTTTTTTTATTTTTTTTATTTTTCTTTCTTTCGGTTTAAAAACCATTTGTGCATGAATTGAAAGAGGATTAGCTCCTTTGGTACTTTTTTTTTAAGGAGAAGAAGAAGTTTAGTTTTTTTTTTTTTTTTTTTTTTCCCTAAAAAGTTGGACCACTCTTCCTGAGGACCTCAGATATACCCACATCGAAAGCACAGGAAGGAGGCTTCTGTTCCTGTTCCGTATCTTTGTTTTGTTTAAATATTTCCCCCAAGTCCAACCTCCCTCACATCAACTCATTTTGTTTCTTCCCTCTAGTGTTTGATGGAACTCTGCCACATTAGCTTGGGACATGAAGATCCCTTGATCACTGAACCCCACTCACATCATCTCTAATCAAATAGTTCTACACTGTCTCTAACCATAAATTTTTTTGCCATTCAAATCAACTAGTCAATCGCCCGTAAAAGAAAATTTGATCCAATCTCGCGCTTTATGAAATGTGGGTTGTTCAATAATAATCAATCCTGACACGACATATCAGAACAACAGTATGTAGCCATGATTTCTTGTCTTACGGTTGGGTAGCTTTATGCGTCACCGATGTAAAATTTGAGATAATAGAATGAAATGATAGTAAGAGAGAAAGAGGACTAAAAAAAAAGTAAGAATTGTTTGCAGCAAACCACTGATTGGGTGTTGCCTTCCCCAAATATGCACTCTCTGTTAGCGTCTCCTCACTTACTAACCAGTTGCGATCTTGCTAATGGGAAATAAAAATATTGATGGTGACATTATCTTAGGATTAATTACCTGAAAAAATATATATATATTTCGTATTAGTATTCGTGCAAGAAGTTTCAATTTCCGAGTCCAGAGAAATCTTAACGGTCAAAATATAAGTTAAAAAAAAGGTATAATTTATGATATTCCTATCATTATTTTGGTGCGTTGAGAGAGGGAAGGGAGGCGGCATGGTGGGGTGTTTCATAAATTAAAGAAAGAAAGGAGGGCGAGACAGCAAGGTGGGTCAGCAACACGCGTCTTGTTCAGGTAAAATCCATGTGCCCACATGGCTGATAGCAATCGCAGCAAGTCACAGGGTGAGAAGTCAAGTACGGTGTTACTAAGTGGTACATATTAATGGAGGAGACACTAGATAGCACCTACAATAATAGCCGTATATACTTCCAAACTCCTCACATAGATGGCCACAATAAGGAGGGAAGTCACGAAGCATTTCTACGACAACAGCACACCCTCACTCTAACACACACCCCAGTCCTGACTTAGAGAGAGAGAGAGAGAGAGAGAGAGAGATGAAGGAGAAGGGTGAAAGCGGAGGAGGGTACGTGAGAGCAGATCAGATAGATCTGAAAAGCTTGGATGAGCAGCTGCAGAGGCATCTAAGCAGAGCATGGACTATGGAGAAGAATAAGAACAAGAGAGAAGGAGAAGAAGGAGAATATCGCGGGGGATTGCAAAGGCCACCCTCCAGCAACAACTACTACTCAACAAGGCAAGAATGGGAGATTAACCCCTCCAAGCTCATTATTAAGAGTGTTATTGCTCGTGGTACCTTTGGCTCCGTTCACCGTGGTATTTATGATGGTCAAGATGTCGCTGGTACGTTCTTATTCATATTACTGACTTCTATTTCTTTTCTTTTTTTTTTCCCCTCTCAAGTTAACGTTTTTATTATCTAATTCTTGAAAATGTCTTGTTTGTGGTTAGTTCTCATATATTCCGGCACGTTACTGTGCTCAATTCAGTCTGGGTTGGTTATTTTATTTTAATTTTTGGTGTAATATTTGCATAGATTAACATTTAATTAAAACTTGAAACATTTAGCCTTTCCGGCCTGAGTAGTTTAATGGGTTGATACATGGTGGAGGCGTGTCTTGGCTTGTGCCTGGCGATTTATGGTGATGGAAACTGCAGTAATCATATCTCTCATCTTGTTTTTATAACTCATGCACTTATTTCTTATTTTCATTTTCTCTGTTTAAAGGCTGACAAATCCACGATTTATGCCTTTAAATTAATAAACAATAAATGAAAAGAATGATAGGTGAGTGAGATTGGACTTAATATGATTTCTCCACAACAAAACAGAGAAAAAATGTACTGCTTACTTTGTTGCTGTGCTGATTTTCCCTTGTAGAACTGGCCTTGCAATATCAGTGATTTTACGAGATTGGATGAGTTGGCGGGACATGCAACAACCATTGTGATGGTTTTTCACTTTCTTATGTTTCATGTGTTAATTTCAGTTGTCCTCCGTCTCATTTCTGCAATTCAGGAGTTGCTGATTTTGGTGGTTCTTGTGATCTGCCTTTTGGCTGGAAATATTTAGTCCCCTTTAAATCACGCAAATTGCCACAAGAACTTTAGTCAGAAGTCACCGAGTTCGAATCTGTGCTGCATCTTGGGTTCAATTTTTATGGGGCCTACTATCCCTTGTAGTTAAGCATATTGAGAACTGAAATATAATCTCCAATGATGTGTTGTATTGTCTACTTGACAAATTTTGGATCATACTAAGAACTTAATCCTTCATCGTTTCAGTTAAACTTCTTGATTGGGGGGAGGAGGGCCACAGATCCGAAGCTGAAATAGCTTCGCTTAGAGCAGCTTTTAAGCAAGAAGTTGCTGTTTGGCACAAGCTTGATCATCCTAATGTAACCAAGGTAGAATTCATATTATGGTTCTTCTCTTTGTGATTAATTTTGGTTCGTCTCTACTCTCTAGCATTTAGAGGTGACAGTAATAATCAAACATCTAGGCATGTTTGTTCTTTGGCAATTGTTTTATGTTTTCTTGGTTTCATAGTCAGTTCTTTTTGCAGTTTATTGGGGCAACAATGGGTGCGTCAAACTTAAACTTACAAACAGAGAATGGTCACATAAGCATGCCAAGTAATGTTTGCTGCGTTGTTGTCGAATACTGTCCTGGGGGCGCTTTGAAATCCTACCTCATAAAGAACAGTAGAAGGAAACTGGCCTTTAAAGTGGTTATTCAACTGGCACTGGATCTTGCACGAGGGTAAAGTTTCAATATGTTATAAACCTTTCAAGTTGAAAGCACAAGTCTTTATAGGTTTTGCAGTTGAATTATGCCTTGTGATTTGTTGCATTGAAGATGCCTCTTGGATTCTTATAGGTTGAGCTATCTCCATTCTAAAAAGATCGTCCACAGAGATGTTAAAACAGAAAATATGCTTTTGGACAAGACACGTACAGTGAAAATAGCTGACTTTGGTGTTGCTCGCCTTGAGGCATCAAATCCTAATGACATGACTGGTGAGACTGGGACGCTTGGGTACATGGCACCGGAGGTATGCAACCTAAGCTTAAAGGTCTTTTTCATTCTAAGGTACTGTGTCAGTGAAACACTTGAAGTTCATATATCCTACTTGGTTGGTAGTCTCTAAAACTGATGTGGTTGGTGTTGTCCTGTTTTAACAACATTGGATGTTGATGTGTTTTGGTTGGTTAGGTTAAATATCTCCTTAAAAAAAAAAAAAAAAATCCGGTAGCTAAATCAAAATAATCTGATATGCTTTGAAATATCTACTTTTAACAACTTCAAGCATCTGTTTGTGCATTTGATGATAACAGTTTCTCTAACATATGGTAACAATTTGTGATGAGACAGGTTCTCAATGGCAACCCATATAATAGGAAGTGCGATGTATACAGCTTTGGCATCTGCTTATGGGAGATATATTGCTGTGACATGCCGTATCCTGACCTGACCTTCTCAGAAGTGACATCGGCTGTTGTTCGACAGGTAGATGAAGTATTATTGGCATTCTTTTTCTTCCTTTGTGGTGACCAAAGTTTTGACAGTAATCATAATGGAACAATCACTTCATAGCAAGCTGACAAACTAAGAAAATTTGTGTGTGGAATGACAGAATCTGAGGCCAGAAATACCTCGTTGTTGCCCGAGCTCTCTGGCAAATGTAATGAAGCGGTGCTGGGATGCCAACCCTGACAAACGACCAGTGATGGACGAGGTCGTATCCATGATAGAGGCAATCGACACATCCAAGGGTGGAGGTATGATCCCCCTCGATCAACCTCAAGGTTGTTTGTGTTTCCATAGGTACCGAGGTCCATGAAAAGTATTATCATCAAGTGAAACAGCTTCAGGGTCCGATTCTATCAGTTCCAAGAGCTGAGGGTATAATAGGCCGCGGAGCCTGCTGGCCAATGAGGCTCTGCAGTATCCTTTACCTTACCTAGTAAAATGCATTCTACAAAGCCTTATTTTGCCTTGCTCTTGTAAGAATTTTTCATCTTTGATTGATTGACCATTCATGGGCTGTTGGGAAGTGAGGCAAGAGAGAGGGTTATACTCTTTCCATACGATGAACTTTGGTAGCAAATGTATATCATCATGGGGCTTTTAACAATCCTTTAGCACAGACATTCATCTGACATCTGGGGCTTTTCCTCTCGTAACTGTGATATTCCTCCGAAATGGCATACGATCATGTCATAAAAGATCAATGTTCTGTATGGCCATTAGAGAAGGCAACAGGTTGAGAAAATACCCATTTGATTATCAGAACCAGCATGTGCAGCTGATTTAATTGAAGCAATGGTGGTGCGGTTGTTTTCACAGAGAGAAAATAAGGTGGCAGGTTAGCAATGTCTGGAGTTTTGTCCAAAAACTAGGATAAGATTTGCCGATGTTTCAAAGGGATGCTGCACGAATTTGAAAGATTTTTTAAACAATTTCTCAACAAGGCGCATGTGCTTGGCAGAGGAAGTTTAATATCTTTTTTGGCAAACGATAACAGAGGGATTATTTATTGAATGCTGACCACCGTCCATGGATAAACAACAATAGCCCCCACCTCTCCCCTCTTTTGTGGGATTCCATTAGACTAATTCAATGTGGGGAGCCATTGATATAACATATGACTGTCACCAGGGCTAATAATAAAATCTTAATGCAAGTGTCGATACATTTAGCATCATTCTAGAGCTTTTTTTTTTTTATATATAAATAAAATAAAATTCTAGAGTAGGTAATAATGCATGAAGAAACATTTTAAGTCTACCAGAGCTCTTACATTCATATTTTTAACCGAAGAGGAAAAAGATGGCTGTTTATTTATTATGTTTTTTTTTTTTTTTGGACATTTTCGGACCTGTAGCAATGGTACCTTTTAAAATGAGGAAGGAAACAGAGGAGGAGGACGCGTTCAGACGAGCCCATTTGGCCCATTAAAAGCATTACCCTTTTATAATTTAGGGGGAGGAAGAGAGAACGTGTTTAGATTAGCCCATTGGGCCAATTATCAATAGAAGCCCGCAGGCCTTGGAATGGTCTCGTCAGCCTTTTCTTTACACCTGAGCTCCTTTAATTAAGTGACGTGGTAGAAATCAATGGGCAAGGCTTCGGAGTGTTGTTGACAAATGAAGTCCACGCAAATAGATCATACGGTTCAACCGTTGCGTGGCTGATTTGTAAGAAGCAAGCGTGGCGTGGAAAGCATCTTAGACTCCGTTCAAAACAAAACAAAACAAAACAAAAGGCACATTTCAGTTACAAACTGGCACACACGCAGACCCACAGTGACACACACCAACCGAAACCAGCATATATAACAAACAGAGTCCCTCCTTTACCGATCGTCCTCGTACTTCACTAATCAAACAAAAATTACTCTCTCTCTCTCTCTCTCTCTCTCTCTCTCTCTCTCTCTGTTAGGGGTGCTCGCTGCGTTGTTGGCATTATCAGCAGGTAGACATGTGTGTGCGTGTGTGCAAATGCAATTGTGTGTATGGTTCAATCAATGTTGGTGAAATGTGCGCGATGCAAATAATCTACAAAGAAATTGAAGAGAAGCCTATTAATTTCGATTGGAAGTCGTTGCGGTTTGTGTATTTTTTGCTTTTCAAGCTCCCAAAAATTAAATGAACAGCTATGGATTCATGTTTTTATTCTATTTTATTTTATTTACTTATCCTCGCGTTTTTGTGTGTGTGTGTGTGTCTGTGTGTGTGTGTGTGCAGTCGGCTAATTTACTGGGTATTCTATTAGCCATCCTTCTACTGGTACTGTACTGTTAAGTGCAGGAGCTGGGAACCAAGGGAGAAGCCAACAACAAGGCAACCACAAGAGCAGTTTCAGCTCGTGATCATTGAAACTATTGATCGCAAGAGTTGAAAAAAGTTGCATCAAAGCGTTCATTTTGGTGATGTTAATCCATCAACCGCACTGAAAATTATAGAAGTGGGGTTACAACAAAGCACAGAGTTGTAGAAGGGTCTGCAACAAAACGGTCCATAGATGAACAACACCTATCGATTGATTCAAGGGGTGACCAGAAAAAATGCTGAATTAAAAGGTCACATTTGCTGTGAACGTATTCTGTGCGTTGATATCTACAACATCGAGAGAGAGGGAACGAATAATAGAAACTGACCGTACTATTCTTTTCTTGGCACTATGCAATTTTATGCATGAAAGAGCCGCAGAACCAAAAATCCATATAACGTATACTGGTAATTCAAATTATTCTTATAAAAAATGAATTCAAATAAAATTTATCGTATTTAATTTTAAGATGAATAAATTTTAAATTATATTTTTAATATAACTTCAACTGTACGACAAAAAGGTCAGGCAAGTGCAACGAAACCAACCAAAGAGCGATGGTAGATTTTTTATTTTTTTGGGCACATATAATTAGTACTTGGTGGTTAGTAGTTAGTAGGATTAGGGGATCGGAAAATGTGAGTTCTTGAAAGCATCTAACTCTACCATTTCTCTACTTTGAAAGATGAGGCAAGATGCTGTACATGATCCTTTTCTTCCAATAGTTGTGGAGCCCATATGTTTATTCTTAATATTTCCACGGTAACGTTTACTCCCAAGACGACATGCTTTCTCAAGTACGTTAGCTAACAATCACATCAACATGGGCTTCCTTCATATTGGGGATCATTTGGGCATTCTAGGCCCCAAACATTTCCTGATACATGCAACGTGGGCCTAATTTTGCCTGACTGCCCGATTCATCGTCCTATTTTCTGCACGAGTCCAATGGTACAATCCATAGGAAGAGTTATATATATATATATATATATATATATATATAGAATATATGCCAAAAAATTCCAACAATAATATCTCAATCGATTGTGTTAGAAGTATGGATTATAGGAAGAATTTCTTTATTAAGTACAATACATTTTTTGTGAAATATCAAAAAAATATTAACGTTTATCACACCATTAGAAAATTTTATTTTTGACCCATATATGTTTATACACGTTAAGACGTGATGTTTGTTTTTATCTCAAGAGCTTCTCGTCAAATTATACCTCAATATGTCATATTCAGCGCAGATTTAAGAAAATTAAGGTAGCTATCTGGTTTAACTGATAAAAGTTCTTGGTATTGTTTCCAAAAGCTCGAGCGTCTAGACCTTGAGAGGGGGGACGTAGTATATAGGAATAAGAAAGGTACCATTATGCAGCCAAGACCAAGAACAAGAAAAGAAAGAAAATTAAGTTAGGCTGCCAAGATCAATGTACAAAAGGCCTGTCACATCTTGCAAGAATAACAGAGGCGAGATTGTACACTGGTTCAGGGCAAGATCTAAAACCTTTGAAATCTTTACTGATCTACTTGGTAAAAATTTGAGGTAAGGATTTCAGAGAGAAAAATGAGAGAGAGAGAGAGAGAGAGAATTTGGTAGACAAGAACATGGGAATAACTACAATATTTATGCGACACATCGTCTCACACTATCCATGGCATTTGTCAAAAAGGAAGAAAAAAGGCAGCACCATCTTATGCTGCCCCTTTATATATATATATAGCGCCTTTATCAACCATACAAGTCCAAGCACACCACAAAACGCACAACCAAAAGTATTTGTTCTCGTGTGCTTCTTTCCCTTTATTTTATGTGAATGTACATGTGTTGTGCTATGCTACTCCATAATAGTAGCCAAGTCTAAAAACCACTACTTATCTCTCCCACTCGTCTTTCTGAAAAGCTGGAGTAAGTCCAAAAAAATAAAATAAAAAAAAGGGGCAAAAAATCACAAATCCTATGTCAAGTCAAGAGATACCACCATTTGAGCCTAGCTTCTTAACCTCGGCAATGACAGACATAAAGTAATCACACCAAGTGTACCTTTAGAAGGGAGAATTGACACATTTATGTAATGAATAAAAAGATTCCTGAAGTACCTTTATCCATGCCACTAGGTGCACTTTGTATGATTATTAAAATTTACATAAATTCTTACCCTCAAGATATAAAAAGATCATATATAATATAAGTACTGAAGTGCACGTTTCCAGAGTTTGGACATGCAAAGCTTATAATTCTTGGCGTTCCCGAAACCTTGGAGTCCATAAGACTAGACTAAAATGTCCATATTTTTTCTCATATTATTAAGTTTTATATTATCTATGTTTGCGGTCAACTGTTTGGGTCAGAGAAAGATTCTACCATTAACTTAGCTTCTTCGGTAGAGTTCACATGCTTGTAGCACACACACATCTTACGTTACAAATTAGAGAAATCTATCTTGAATGAGGTTCACATGCGGATTGTTTTTGGGTGGAGTCACTGGAATGATTGCCTGTTTGCCCCACTATGAAATTTATAAAATTCATCTAAGCTATTAGTGGCAACGGTGACTTGAATTAGGGCGAAAGGCTTTTCAACCTTCAAGCGTATTGTAAGTTGGTAATGAACGGTATTATTTCTAACAATATGGGTGTATTTTTCACAGATTTACTTTAACAACCTCATTTTGAATGCCCATTCCAATATTAAGTGCGTGTGGGTGGAGAATCTGAACAAAATTCTCAAGCAACTCTTTTATCATCTGACACAATTTACACTAGAAAAGGAAACTATTACTCTAAAAAAAAAATGCCCAATTCTCGTTGGAAAGAGTCGAAGCATAAAAGATATAAAAGTAATGAATAAGTTGTTCCTTTGATTACATTAACTGAGTGAGAATACTTAGTTATAAAAAAAAAGAATAAGAGACTGAAAAAATCGTTTTTATATGAAAAATAGTCAAACCGTTAATAAATTTTATTTACTCAATGTTTAATTTTTAATGATTTTCATTTTTTTTTTGTTTTTTTTAAAAAAAAATACTAATTTGAAATAACTTTTAACAATATAGGTTAAACAAAAGTAAACAAAATTAGTAACTTAACTATACAAAATTATTAAAATTTATAATCAATTTGTCGTGCATTCCATTTCTGTGGTGGATGTTATTTTTTGGGGAGAAGGGAACCAAGTTCCTTCCTAGGATGGGAAGTCTGTGTTCTTTGACTATTTTATCCAGGTTGTTTTGTATTTCAATGGATGATAGTAGATATTACCACGCTGCAGGCCATTGGTGGCCAACTGGCCAGCACATGGAAACGATTCCTACCCAAAATTTTCTAGCCATTGTCTATTGATCCCCAAGAGTTCATATGCTAGCACATAACTAATGACACGTTGGGTTTAGGGTCCTGTTACCAATAATGCAGACAACCAAAAAATAGGCATGCATGTCACTTAAAAGGAAACTCCATAGTCGGATAAATAAAAATATAATGGGTACGATGAAGGTTACAAATGAAGTTATCTGTACCATATTATCGTTTTATCATAATATCACTATTGCTCAATGGTTATGAATGGTACTCAACAGAATATTCAATGATACATACATTTATAATCACTTTTTTTTTTTGGGGTTTTATTTATTTATTTATTTATTTATTTATTTTGTGGCCGGATAAAAGAACGACGCCATATGCATATGAAATATGCTCTACTTAAACAATGTACTCAATTTTTTCAGGTACAAATTATAACGTTTTTCTATCAAACATAACTCAAATTCGATAAGTTTACCAGTGCCAACAATGAAAATAGTTGAGCACTTGATGTGCTAGATTGTTGACCATAACATGATTTTGATCCATAAATGAGTAAGGTTGAGTGGAAACATTGGCCGACGTTTCTCTATTTTAATTGTTTAGGTTTGTGAGCATTTTTTTAAACCCATTATCTGTGCTTTTCTATTTCCTTTTTTTTTTTTTTTTTTAAGCTAAATCAAACAAACTGGAGAATGATTTTTTAACCACCTACGACACTTTTATAATAACTATATAGTTGTGAAAAAGGAAAAAGAAGATAATTCGAATTAATACTACTCAAGTGGGTGGAACTGTGTTGCTCGAGACGTCAATATGCGATTACATCACTCAAACACAAAAACAGGAGCTCACTTACTTCATGGACTCTAACTGGGGAAAACCCATCATAATTTGCTCATGGAAAGTTTCTACTGCCTCAAGCCTCACCGTTGAATATTGATGATCATCGCCACAAATATGCAAGATTGTTTGGTTATGTTATGCCAATTGTTTTTGTTCTTTTCACTAAAGAATGATGGGTTAAGTCAGACGTCAGCTTCACATTTTAAGCACGAAACAATAATAAGATAAAGCTAACTGTTAAACAGCAATATTGATAATTTTATTTCTAAAAAAATATTTAAAAAAAAAAAAAAAAGAAATAGGGGGAAATGGATCCGACAATTTCCGCGACCGCAGAACATGGAACCCCAGACACTGTAACCCTCATATTCTCTGCCCTCTCAAAAATTCGACGGTTCAGATCGCTCCACGCCTCCATCTCCCAAGGGCGCGCTTTCGCCACCTCCGCATCAAAATCAAAGGCATCCCGTACTCTCAATTTATCAAAATGCCCCCGATTCAAGAGTCATAAATTCAAATGAATTAGGTTATTATCGTCATTTGATGGTATTCCCATCGTTATAAAACGATAAATCATCCTGACTCCGCTAACTTTAGTTGCAAAAAAGAATCAGACACTTTAGAGCTTAGAAGTAGAGCCTCCTTCAAAACGCATAACATTCTTCACGTCTCTCTCGCCGGAATTTTGAAATTTCCGGTGATCGATTTTATGGGTTTTTTTTTTCACCGGTGATACAGCGGTTTCCATGGAGTTTTTGGGGTTTTCTTGATACAGCGCCTTCGTTCTTGTGAGAGAAAAACCACCACAAACCCATAAAGAAAGACTGGTGGACTGATGGGCTTTTGCATCTGTCCACTGGGGGCTCCGGCGAGGTTGCTGTGGAGTACGAGCTTCTTTCGCCACAAGCTTATGCTCTTCTAATTCACCCTGTATATATACATACCGTACAAACCCACAGACCCGCGCAAGCACACTTGTGTTGTTGATTTTGCGTGTATAGTTTGTCGGAAAATCCCTAACCGGCCTTCTGGTTAATTAATTCACCGGAGATTTTGAACAAGATAGATATATTTTGTAAAAACGTGTATTTTGCAAAGAGTGGAGATGGAGTCCGGCTGCCTTTTCCGTGATCCCTCCTCCGCTTGCCACGGGAACATGTTGTTCCTCGGACATGGTGACCCCATTTTCCGAGGTAAATTTCGTGTCTTGTTTTTTTTTTTTTTGTTAATTAACTTTTAAGCTTCGCATCTCAACTGTTAAGACAAAAACTCAACCGATGTAATACTCCTATTGGCCATGTTTCGATGATTCATGGGTAAAGTTACCATAGATCGTGTTTCTTCACAAAGAAGAATGAAAGACGGGAAGGGAAATGAATATTGAAAATGATTTTATGTGGCAGAGGATGGGAATCAACTCTAATGTTACAGAACGGAAAATAAATAAATGAATAAAATTTTCTTCTTTTCCTGTATTATTTAGTATCTTTTTCCTCGCTAAAAGTAGAGTTGTATGTTGGTGTCGTTGATTTCTCATCCATTAAGATTTTTGGTTCAGACACAATGTCTATTGATCCATTCACTTGATAGCTTAAGCTTTCCAAATAGATTATATTCTAGAACTGTGTTCTAATGTACGGCCTTATGTCGATGTGTTCAAAGGCCCCGGATCGATGTTCAGCACGGAAGAAACCTCAAAGTGGAGACCTTTTTTCAGCTCGCCAGATTACTTGTTTGACGGAGAATACTACGACGAGCAGTTGCCGGAAAAGAAGCGGCGTCTCACCCCCGAGCAGGTCACCGCCTGTTTTAAGTCCCTTGCTGTATTCAATTCTCTTGATAATCACCCATCTTTGTACATGTCCATACCTAGATGTAGCAATAAGATCAATATATTATATACCCTTTGTAGATTTGGCGTACCCTCGGACTTAGTGAGACCCTTCTCATAGGACCCTTTTCCTAGCCTTATCGGCATCGAACTTCCTGTCATTTTCCAGTAAAAAAGGAAGATCCACTAGGGGAACCTTGATCTACGAAAACTGGAATGATTCACTCATGATATATTTTTGAACTTGTTAAATTAGGGTTAGCTTTCTGTGGCAAAATTTCTGGACCTATAACTAACAAAGAAAAAGCAACGGGAAACATTATATTCCTGTTGTGGGCCCTTTGTCCTCCGTGTCTTCTTGTGCAGGATTTTAAACTCTGGAGCTTTTCTTTGATTTACTTCCTAATAACATCCGATTCTTTTCTTTTGGTTGGTACTGATTGTGATTCAACTTGTGGGGTGTTATTTGGTTGTTTAAGGTTCATCTTTTGGAAAAGAGTTTTGAGACAGAGAACAAGCTGGAGCCAGAGCGAAAGACCCAGCTAGCTAAGAAACTGTGTATACAGCCTAGGCAAGTGGCTGTATGGTTCCAGAACCGCAGGGCTCGATGGAAGACCAAGCAGCTCGAAAGAGACTATGATCTTCTCAAAGCTTCTTATGATTCCCTTCGCTCCAATTATGAAACTGTTGTCAAGGAAAACGAGAAGCTCAAATCCGAGGTACTTGGCCTTGTCTTTAAATTCTCATTTCGATTCCAGGGGAATTTCTTTTGAGAATAGTTTAAGTGCTACAAAGCTTGTCGTTTGTCATTATTGTACCATGTCTTTTTACATGATTTTGAGTGGATGAAAACAACACACATGTTGGTAAATGTTTTTCGAAAATAGTACATAGCAATCTTCACCATGCTCCACTAAACAATTAAAAAAACGAACAGCGACAACTATGAAACCTTTTGTTATTGTTAAGTTGAGGTATCTTTTCTCATCAGAATTCCATATTTTGTTTTGGACACTGGGGTCTTTGATAAAGACTTGCATGTGATGGGTCATACCAATGAGATTCGACCTTACTTAACAAACATGTCTTTAAATATAGCATATGTTCTTAAAAATCCACCTTTATTTCAGACAAAAAAGCAGTTCTAAAAAGTCAAAGAGAATGAGAAAAGGAAAATGCCATGGTGACTCTTTGAAAACACTCTCTTTAGACTCCTTACATTTTTCCCAACCCATGAAGTATGGTTAGTAAGGGTTACACTACCTGAATTTCAGGTAGTTTCTTTGAATGAGAAGCTGCAAGCTAAAGGAATCGAAGCACCAATATCAGGACAAAAGTATGGCTCACTTCTGGCAGATGTGAACAACATATCTATCCTTCCACTCAATGTGAAGGTAGAGGACCGCCTGAGTTCTGGAAGCACCGGAAGTGCAGTGGTGGATGAGGATGGTCCGCAGCTTGTGGATAGTGGGGATTCTGACTTTCCAAGTGGGGCCTATACTGGATGTGTCATCCCAGCTGATGGCATCCAGTCAGAGGAAGATGACGGCAGTAATGACGGCAGGAGTTATTTTTCCGATTTGTTTGCCAAAGCCGAGCAGCAACAGCATGAGGGGGAATCCTTGGGCTGGTGGGTATGGTCCTGAAGAGCTCCTTCAACCGTGTTACTATAAAATGTGTGTTACTCTTTCAATAGTTGCTTAAGTATAAAGACTGTTGACAATTAAATATGGATATGATAAAACAAAGAAAAGAGAGAAGTGGAGTAAGTGTTCAGTTTGGTGGCTGCGATCTTTGAAAACGATCCAAGTCTGAAAGAATAAATAAAATTCTAGTGTTCAGATCAACATCATCTTATGCTATGGTTTATCATGTGTATTTGAAGTGAATAACTTGTTTAGAAATGTTACCTCTACAATACTCTGCCTTAAGGTCTTATCAACAAGTAATAAGAAAATATGTTCAGTCACATTCTCAAGAAATATTGAATTAAAAGAAAAATAAATGAAAGTGCCATTTATTTTAACCCAAGCCCGAGATAAAGAATGTCCCCTTGTTATATCATGGATGTCAAATCCTGTCACAGAATATATGGTTCTTGATCACTTGATTTCTAATCTGAACTTTACCCAAGCCCACATGGCCGCAGCCGCACATAAGGTATGAAAAAGTTGCGTCCTCCAGTGGGAAAACAAGTTCCTCTGAGTAAGAAAGGGGAGATTAATCACCAATAAAAAGGGTTAATAGTCCATCAGTATAAAACTACCAAGGAGTTGGTTTAACTAAATGGATGCTGACAACACATAAAATATGGAAAAGGGCAAATGTATCAACCTGCTAACGTTGCAGATTTGATATCAAGATCGCGCGGACTAGATACATTGTTCTGAAAGATATCATAACTTGCAAGAGAACTTAATTGGAGCTCTTAAAAGTCTCCACTAAACGACTTTTGATTAGAAGGGCTTCATCCCCCACGTCAGAAGCCACTTCCAAACTTGCAATAAACTTCACTAAAATTTCCTATTGCCAGTACTCCATTTTTTATTTCTTGGTCCTTTTCCTTCCATCTCTATCTAGTGCATAACCCCTTTTGACAATATTCTAGGTTTTCTGAAAGCCACAACAGCTTCAGGTGAAGCTATACATCTTGTAATTAAATAAACCGATGACCAATGATGACATGTTAATAGTACAGTAACAACACAACTAGACTTGTGTGTCAGAAGAAACCACTTCACAACATTAGAAAGCAAATCGCTGGTGAAGCAGATGACTATAATCTGAGAAGCTGCGATGGACTAACACCAGCAATAGATTGAATGCCTAGGAGTGAAAGCAGTCAAGTTCCCAACTTTAGGCATTCCCTCAGGGCCAGCAACATTTCATTTTAATTTTCAACAAACTGATTAGTATGCTAGAAAATCAAGATAACAGGAAAGTTACAATTCATTCATGCTGAGGGAAAAAAAAGAAAATTATACAGCGGATTTCCCATTCATTAATGAAACAAAACAACACAATAACGCCTAAGTTCCGCGACTAAGAACTAATCAACCCATTCAAAAATAAAGCCAGCACGACTAAGTAGCAATTCAAGTTCACCGACCCATTTTGCAGAAGTTATGGAGTTTTTGAAAATAAAGTTAATTTGAAAACCAAGTACTTCAAATAAAATGGAGCAGCTCCTCGATACCCTCACCATCAGCGTAAGATTTTAATAACTAAAATCCGTTTACTCTTGACACAAACCGCCACCGTTTACTCTTACAACCGCCCTTAGTGATTTCGCATCTGCCGCACATCACAACTTCCGCGGACGACTCCGGATTCCGCCGCACGCCCCGTACGCTGTCTCAATACCTTCTTCGCCTGGAAATATTTTACCGGCCAGACTGATACCCGCTGGGCTGCGACCATCCAAAGATCAAAATACTATGAGTAATGTGTTTTTGGGCCACGACGAAAAGGGAGAACCCATTTCTAGCCCATCTGGCATTGTTAAACTACATTTGTTTCTTCAATCCAAGCGTTTGGTCAACCCATGATATGAATACCCCATAAGGGGGGAAAAAAAAAAATCTATATATAGAGATTAAGAGATCAAGGGTGAAATGAGGCACCGTTTTTAATAAAACAACTTATTGCATATTTCACCTAATACCATTTTTTTAAACAGGACATAAAGGGATTTTTTTGTGCATCGCCCATGCTGGCATGGGACTGCGTTACAACTTGCGACCACCTAATCGCATTAAAAACCATATCCATTATATCAGTAATCATCAACCAATCACTTGATCGTATCCATTATTTCAACTTCAAATACCAATACATAAGACGTATTAGTATTAGTACGTAAAAGTAATGGTATAATCATCACACACATATTTATTTATTTTATTTTTGAGTATCTGTACATCACATCAAGTGTATTTCATAGTCTAATAAAAATTGAAAATATGTAGGAAAAGGATTTTTTTTTTTTTGTTGGGGGGGGGGTGAGATTTGAACCTAGAAGAATACTGTGATTATAATTGACCCAATATGAGTTGGCAGAATGTTAAAAGTGATTTTGCATCTTTAATGTCCCTCCAAATCTTGGCATTTCCGTTTCGAAAACAAAGATTTCCTGTTTTGAGATGGAGCGTCAATTCAAAATCAAAGGAAAGGTCAAAAAGTCGCTCTGAAAACAGTGGCAGTTTGGACAATAAAAGCAGATCTCCGGGCAATCGTGAAAGCCTAAAAAAAAAAAAAAATTGGCAACAATTGAATGCCGAAACGGCGAGGCGGTAAACCAGAAATCACGTGCCCTTCTGCTAATATCTCGTGCCTTGCCGGCCTGCTTCGTGTGTGTGTGTGCCTCTCTCTCTCTCTCTCTCTCTCTCTCCATCCTTTCCTCTGCATCTCTTTCTCTGCCTCTCTCTATACGGCGTCGTCGTCGTCGCGTTTGACTGGGAAGTCTCACTCCTCAACATTCCTTATTTCGTCTCCTCGTTTCCGCAGCAGAGAGAGAGAGAGAGAAAGAGGAAGACTGTGTGTGGAAGACGTAGCCGACACTATTCGATTTGTTTTCTCTCACCTTTGGTACTCTCTATCTCCTCTCTTTCTCTCT
The DNA here is from genome assembly GCA_021464305.1 of Kandelia obovata. NCBI lineage: Eukaryota > Viridiplantae > Streptophyta > Magnoliopsida > Malpighiales > Rhizophoraceae > Kandelia > Kandelia obovata. The sequence goes on from CM038473.1 coordinate 10,568,774, forward strand.
CTCTCTCTCTGTAGATGTGTATTTGTAGATATATGTAGTTGATTTGTGGGAGCGTTAAAGTGAGTTTGTGTCGAAGTGCGTAATATAAATTGAGGTAATGTGGATTTGAGAAAGTGTGTCGCGAGATCTTGAACTTTAATGCGTTTTACATTTTAGTGGAAGTGTTAGATCGTTGTTTGGTTTGCTTTTCTTGATCTAAGCAATGTTTAATGAAAATTTTCTGTTCTCTCATTTCGGCTACAACTATAGATCTTTGTCTGTGCTTAACATTTTCATTTTTATTTTTTGTGTTTTTTCATGTCGGCGATATAAACTTTAGAATATGAATATTAATGACTGAATTCTGTATGACGATTTTTGGTTCTTATCAGTTCAAGGTTTTTTTTTTTTTTTTCCTTTTTCTTTGTCTAAAAATTATTTTGCGAGCAAGTGAGGTTTCACATTAGCAATTGAGAAAATAAAAAAACAAAAGAAAAAGGAATGAAGAATATTAATTGGTAAATGGTCCTCTCCTTTTTTTTATTATTTTTATTTTTATTTTGGTTGCTGTCTGTCTATGTAATTGGGATTGTTTTGATCTACATGAATACAAAATTGTTTTATGTTTTGCAAATGGGAACTTGATTCATGGATCACAGATGATTGATGACAAGGAGTTTTTTTTTTATATAAATGGGTGCACTGAGAAAGTATTTGAAAGTCCATGAGTGGAGCTGTACTGAAGTGCGATGTTTGCTGATGGAATAGCTTTTTGCATATATCTTTGTTGATAACCTTTTTTTTTTCTTTGTTGTTTCCTTTTCTTTTTTTGTGTCTAGAACTGAGTCCTGAACAATGACATCGGACGATGCACTTAGAGACCTCAATAATAAACTGCCTGGATCTGAGAGGAATAATCAGATCTTTATTAAGGGAGTCTTTGCAAAGACTTGCAGTGGGAACACTGCCGAAAATGTTGAAGAACAGCAGAGAAAAAACTCTATCCCATTGGTCTCAACTGCTGCTAATGGGATTGAAACTGTGAATTCTGGAGCAGGAGCTGTTAATTCAGAGGTAGAATACATTGAGTCTGAAAATTTACTTGATGTAGAAGATGTTGATACCAGTGTGAAGGTTAGCACATCGGACCTATCATAACTAACCTTGCGTGGTTCAGATACTGTTGCCTTTTTTAGCTAAACTATTTATCTAGCATATTTTTCCACTTCTTATTCCTTGTTTCAGACACTTCTTGTTGGACTTGACTCCAAAGATTGGGTCCTAGCTTGTGACTCACTCAACAATGTGCGTCGATTGTCAATCTATCACAAGGAAGTGATGCTGGATATGCTGTAAGTACTGAGTTTTTACATGTTCTGATTGAAAAGAACAAGGAGGCTAGAAGAGTCAGTTTTGTTATTCTTTTTGCTCCACTAATGACCAATTTTCCCATTATTATCATTGTCAACAACAAGGGGGGATGTAATACCACTCATAGTGAAGTCCTTGAAAAATCCAAGAAGTGCAGTTTGCAAAACAGCAATCATGGCGTCTGCTGACATATTCCATGCCTATAATGATTGTATAATTGATTCGTTGGATCCCCTGGTACTTTCATTTTGTCCTATATGTTAGTTTCTTTATTTCATGCATGTTTTTTCGGTTGCTTGTGAACTGATTTTCTGCATGGTTTCTGGAAATGAATCAAATTTGGTTGTGCAGCTTGTCCAGCTTCTTCTCAAGTCCTCACAAGACAAACGATTTGTATGCGAGGCAGCTGAGAGAGCTCTAGTGGCAATGACTACATGGGTTCCCTCTACCATTTTGTTACCAAAGTTAGAGCCATATCTCAAGAATAGGAATCCTCGAGTTCGAGCCAAGGCTTCAATGTGCTTTTGTCGAAGCGTTGCACAGTTGGTGAGCACAAATCTGGATATCCTAAGTTCAGCCCTTCTTTAACCTTCCATAATAATGTGAGATGGTTTCAATTACATGCAGTTTGGTTCCTGAAAAGTGCAAGCATTATGTAGCTACAAAGCCAAGCTTGTTGTTTATGTGTTTTTCTCGTTATAGGTGGCATCTGCTGCTTGTTTTCTCTTTCTATCTCTAACATGATTCCAATGACATCAATGTTAATCTCTACTGCTACTGATTACAACCCATAAACTTGCTACCCCGATTTTTGTCTTCATATCATATATTTGCGCATGTACCTCTTTGCTCATATGTGCCAACTCCTTACCGGACAGTGTCCAAACGAAGTGGGATTCCCCTAACAAAATTGTATGGATCATTAGAGAGATGGTAATACTCATTTTTGGTGCCTTTTGGAATGAGAATGCTTGTGCCATCTTAGAATTGTCCTGGTTTTGCCGTTGCCTGCTTATAATAAACCTTACTCTGCATTTTAGTCATGGTTTCATGTATCTATCAACAGGGTGTTGAAGGCATCAAAGTGTATGGGATTGATAAATTGATCCAAGTAGCTGCATCACAGCTCAGTGATCAACTTCCTGAATCTAGGGAAGCTGCTCGAACTCTCCTTTTGGAGTTGCAATCCGTGTATGAAATGTCACACGACTTATTGCCAACTGTCTCTGGGCATCCAGAGATGAGTTCTTGGGAACACTTTTGTCAGTCAAAACTATCTCCTTTAAGTGCACAAGCTGTGCTCCGCGTGACCAATATTGCTCGGGAGGGTCTTGTTTTGGGTTCATAATAGATGCCATATAGAGCATATATTTAATCCTAGTGAGTGATGTTTTTATTCTACACTCATTTATAATGTTCGGTGAGTGGAGTATAGAATTTCTTTTCACTTATGTTTTCCCTTTCAAATTCACTATTTTCTTGTAAATACCATGAAACATGGGGATGTCGATTTAAAGGTAAGCACGAAGTGGAGTTTAATTATTCTTTGCAGATCGTTTACTGCAGGCAAAAACTTTATTCACTTAAGAATGTATTGACAATAGTTCTGAAGTAATCACAGTCTGCATTTTTTTTGGGGGGGTTTGCTGCACTTGTTTGTTTTATATCTTATACAGGGCGTGCATCTACAACATGCTCAAAGGAGGGAGGTCTATTTTTCTTCGTTGTCCTTATTGTGAGATTTTGCAAGATGCTGTGAAAGATTCCATTTCTTTTTAACCGTATGGCCCATCCTTTATGATCCCATTTGTCTTTGGAAACGACATCCTTATGGTACTACATGGATTTCCGATTTAAAGCTATTCCGGATGATTGAACCCTAAAAGACCAGTCTTTCAATTATTGGACGTTGACCATCGATCTCTTGTCGGGATGTTTGAACGTCAAGCGTATGCATGCAAATTCTATCTGACCATGAAAGACTGCGTTCTCAGCAGATGTTGACACATCAGCCAAAATAACATAGCAACTCCCGATAGAATGGCTCACCTATATCTATTTGGGTTACAGCAAATTCGTGACACTGAGGTTCCCCTACTTTAATAGATGAAGGATTGCCTTCAAAAAAAAAAGAAAAAAGAAAAAAGAAAAAAGAGAGAGCTTTATTGTTGTGTTGAAGGACACTAGTCTAAGGTCAGTCCGTTCCATGTCTTGATCGTGCATTAACATCTCATCTAATTTTGCTGTGAAAGCTATTTTCCAGACTGGCAATTCATCAGAGATGGAGTTTATGTGCTTAGCATGGCAGTTTAGACCCTCGTGCCATTGACTGAAGTCATTTAAAGAGATTTTCTATCAAAGGACAACGGCTGCCAGGACGTCACCCTTTCACTTTCAGACATGGGTATGCCTGTGGCACAGTTTTGGCTTTCGTTTCAGTCCGGAAAACTAGCTCCTGCAACCAACCTAACTTCCTTCATCTTTCTGCATACATTTCGAAGAATTTTCTGAAAAGAGCAAGCTTTGAAGAAGGCAGAAAAAAAATTGTTGGTAAATTTGGTCGCCATGTTTGTAGCCTTTATCCCTTGTTTTTATGAGGAGGGAGGTTATTTCTGTGACTTGAAATCAAAATAGGACAAACTTTTGAGTACATCTGGGCTCCCCTTCAAACAAAATAATCAATATTTTTGAAATTTTGAGGAAACCCAAAACACATTTTTTTTTTTTATATATAGTTTCATTGCCTTAGATATAAAGGCAAACATAGGAGACCAATTTCGCCTAAAACTCTCTCGCGTGACACAACAGAGAATCTAGCAAGGGTGTGTGCACATTGCACCTAGTCCGGCAAAAGCGTGTGCATATGAACCCAACTGGACCCACGATAGTTTCTTTGACTCCTAAGTCCTAGGGTCATATTCAGTCATTCTGGACACAAAAAAATGAATCCATTATACCGAAGACATGGAGTAAACCAAATAGAGATCCCCAGAACATCAAAAGAAACAAATTGACCGGTGTTTTGATTGTTACCCTACGGTGATTAGTGGGTTATCTTTTTTTTTTATTTTTTTTTTCCATAATGAATCCTCATTACAGACATGCAAAGTGGCAGAAGACAAAACTCAGAGGCGGCCCTTGTCAAAAATAAACAATTGTTTAGGACGCATATCAGCTGAGACTGATTGGATTAAAAAAGGAATTTGATCCCCAACAAAGAAACAAACAAGAAAGAGAAGTCCCAATTGAATCCTCATTACAGACATGCAAAGTGGCAGAAGACAAAACTTAGAGGCGGCCCTTGTCAAATAAACGATTGTTTAGGACACCTATCAGCTGAGACTGGTTGGATTGAAAAAGACTTTGATCCCAACAAAGAAACAAACAAGAAAGAGAAGTCCCAATCTTCCCCTGGTAAGATTTTCTGCGTCCATATAGATTGTTCTGCAATTTTTTTGTCACCTGCTCCACCGCAGAGATAAATAAATCATACTGTTAATCATTATATACAGATTAATCATCTGTTTTTGCGAAACAGTGCCATCCTGCCGGCTTGTTTAGTAGCATCCTGAAAAAAAGTTATGCCATTGCCAACCCCGCCAAAACCTTCATTTTTCTGTTTCTAATTAGGTTGTTGATGATCAGACTTCAAGATCATTACGAGCAAATCAAGAAAGGCTCTGGCTTCAACTGATAATTGGAACATCTCTAAGAAGGAGAACTACATGAGTTTCAAAGATTTGGGGTTTGCAATAGATGTCCTGATTGTGGCTATCGTCTTAGTCGTGATAATATTATTCCTTGGAATTGCTGTGTTTTTTATCTCCGTACTTGTTTGTATTGTTGCAAGAGCCTTTCGATCCGGGGGTGGCAACGATATTGTGATTGAGAGAGAGAGTAATGGGACGGCAAGGACGTCTCAAGATGACTTGGAGAAGCTTCCATGCTACAATTTTGTGGCAAAAGACGAGGAAAATTCAGTGAATTGTGCTGTTTGCTTGGACAACCTTGAGGACGACGATAAGTGCAGGATGTTGCCTATGTGCAAACACAGTTTCCATGCTAAGTGCGTGGATGCCTGGCTTTTGCAGACACCCATTTGCCCAATTTGTAGAACGCGTGCACTGATCATAAGTGAAGAAAGTAGTAATTTAAGTGATACGAGCATTGAGATCAGAGGGAGCCAGACAACAGAGAGTAGCCAATTCAGCGATGCCAGCATAAGTATGCAGTTGAGGGAAGGCCTCTTAACAGAAAGTAGTCAATTGATGAGTACCATTACAATCGATGTGAGGGAGAGCCGCGCAAGAGAAAGTATCATTGAATTGGGAGAGAATCAAGAAGAAAACAACCAATCGATTATTGCTAGAATCGAGTCAACGCAGACACAACTAACTACAGTTCCTGTCCGTGATCCCACATATGAGCCTCCAGCGTGACATTCGTATTCCTGGAATGGTAAACTTTGCTAGTTAGGCTAATGGGATGACATTTGCTTGGGTGGCTGCTTGACCTTTGGACTGAATTTTTTGGTTTTCTTGACACCTTGTAATGGGTACCAACAGGACATATCATTGCTGCTTTTTTGAGTGCTGCATTATCTATGTGATGGGTTCTTAATAAAATTTATGTTTGCTGCATTTTGTTATCAAAGAGAGGGGCACTGTAATAAATAAATATATAAATATATATATATATAAAACAAGAATTAGAAGACGACACGTGGAACTAAATCTGGCAACGGGACGTGCCACTTCTTCCGTGGCCCGTATTCGCCAGCCCGAAAACAAGAAGGGGTCCCTACAGGGAAAGAAACCCATTGGTTTGACGTTTGTACTTTGATAATACGATGTTTCCAATATATATATAAACCTCCGGCAACTATTTTTTTTTTTGGGTGTAAATATATATTATCAATAAACTATTTATTCATTGAAAAAGTGGTTTAAATTCAATATCCGTCCTGGGAAAAAGGGAAAGGTTTTATCGGGAAAACCTTCGGTTCCAGAGACTAGAGTGAGAAATTGTAAGAGAATTTCTTTTAGGCTTCTTTCTCGGAAGAAAAAAATAATAATAATATTTAGATAGTTTTACGAGGAATTGTAGGAATTCTAGCATTATTTCAAGAAGAAATCCTGAAGTTGGTGGGTAACACGTACGCACGTACCTTCGTTAGCCAATGACAAGAATTGACTGTGCAGTACAGTACAGTACAGTACAGTACAACAATATCCTCCAAAGACTTCCACGTAGTTCCCAAGTTTTCTTGCAAAAAAGGGAAAAAAATCAAAACAAAACGAATGTAGTTTGCAGGTTACTCGTTCTGGGCTGTCGCCCTCAGTCTTGTTGAATCAAAGCATTTTAAGGGTAATTTGTTTCTGGATTTGGCGTACAAATGAGGACAATTCTGTTGCAAGAGTTGGGCTTCTTTGAGACTTTGAATAAATCCTTAAGTTCTAACTCGACTTAGTGTTCCATCTTGAAATTTGCCGTCCATCTCATGTTCTCCATCTTCTTTCCTGATTGCTTCATGTTTTCTTTGATTTGGTACAGCATACCCATATGCCTTGTGATGGTGATGACTATCCGATTTTCAGTTTCTCGGCCTCCTTAAATACTATGCACAAGTGGGATTTCTCTTTCAAAACTCAATGACAGCTCAACTTGCTAGGACGGAAACTGGGGTGGATTCTTGGAAAAGAGTTGCTGTAAGTCTGCATTTCAGTCTTACCTCTATGCACTCGGGCTCAGGGCCAACATGACAGGACGTATTTATTTACATTCAAATGAACAAATGAGTTGCTTAGGTTCAATAAAAAACTATCGAGAACATGTTTTCAGTTGTGGGATCCAGAAGCTGACAAGTGGGGGTGGTGGCTGTTCTGATTTCTCCGTTGCCGATGTTACAGATAAGTTTGGGGCAGAATTGAATAGTCTAGCTGACAATTGTGAACTTGCCTATTCCAATGGAGATTGGAATCAATCGTGTGGTTCCTGCGCAAGCAGTTGGCAAAACATGAAAAAAACGCTTGTTGTATCTGATGCTGAATCCTCAAACACTGGTACTGATATCTGTAGGTTTGCAGTTACTGATATCATTGACAAGTAGAAGAATTGACGATGAGGCTCAAGTTCAAAGAGTTTACAAATGCCTTGGCGAGCAAAAGATTGAAGATGGTAAATGCCTTGAAATAATTCAAGTTGACATGTAGAATGACTCATATTTTAGTTCTCTAGAAGAATTTAACAAGTTTAACGGAGGGTGTGGAACTAATTGTCATTTCTTGGTTCCAGCACTAGATCAAGCACCATGGGGCAAAAAGCAGGCTAAAATAAGCATAGGTAATTACCAGAAGATTACATTTGCATGTGTAATCTAATGCTATCGCTGAACCCAGTCCTATTCAATATCTGATTGCGGTTGATGATTTTTTTTCTAACCTGAATGAATCAAATTGAAACAGGTACCTTGATTATGATTTCAGCCCTTAGTGGGGTTGCAGTGCTGATTACAACTATAGCCATATATATTGTTTCAAGGAGGTTCTGTAAAAGGTTTTCTAAATCAATTCAGGCACCCAAAAAGAATGGTATGCCCTATTACTGCCTCATTAGTTCATACCCTCATGAACAACAAATGTTGTGCCACTGTGTGGATCCTGAGACTCATTCCTTTTCTGGGATATTGTGTCAAAGAAGATGAATGCTTTCTTGTGTACGAGTTGTGTCCCAATGGAAATCTCTCTAAGTGGATTTTTGGTTTTTTTTTTTTCTTCCTTGTATAGTGCAGAACTCTACTGTTATAAAGTCAGTGCTAATACAATGTACTTTTATTGGCTTCAGAAAGGGATAAGAACCTATCTTGGATTCCAAGGATCAAGATTGCAATTGATAGTGCTAGAGGTCTTCAGTTTCTCCACACACATTTGGAAGGCTGCATTGTTCACCGTGATATCAAGGCCTGCTTCATGGCTAATTATTTCCCTTCTTGCTTGCCACGCATCTCTCAACTCCAATTTTCCGAACACTCTGTTCTGGTAACCGAAGATATTTATTCCCTTTTCAGCCAACAGACAGTCTGCTGGGCCAAAATTTTGAAGCAAAGCTATCAGACTTTGGATTGTCTAAGATTATCAATCTGGGTGAGACAGAAGTGAGCTCGGAAGTGAGGGGAACATTTGGTTACCTTGATCCCGAGTACCGAAATGATGGTGTAGTGACTTCATCAGGAGATGTCTACAGCTTTGGAGTAGTACTTCCACAAATTATCTCAGGGAAGAAGGTCATTAACATTAACTCAGAGAAACCAATGCGGTTGGACAAAATGGTGAAAGCAGTATTCCATTATTAGTTCCAAAATGGTTAGATTATCTGTAGAAAAATGGTCTTATATATTCTGTCTGTCTGTATTATTGCTCTGCAGGCGAAGTCCCTTGCCACAGGAGGTAGCATACTTGAATTTGCTGATCCAAAGCTGGAGGGGGAGTACTCAGCAGAAGCATTTGCCGTCATATTTCAGCTGGCATTGTCATGCATATCTTCAAAGCAACACCGACCATCCATGGAACAAGTTGTTGCAGACTTAGAAGAGGCCATTGAGATATCAACAATGGCAAAAGCATGCACTCCTTATGCTACACCACACCATTATTTAAACCCCACGAAGGAAAACTTCGTGAGCTAATCACTAAGTAACCGCGGAACTGGTCGACAAATATTCGACAAGTTAGCAATTTTAACATTACAATTATTCGAGAAAGTGTAAAATATTTAGATATTTTTAATTTATATTATTTAGATATTTTTAATTTATAGTTAATTCAGATAATTAAACAAATTCTTAACGTTAGATGAATTATATTATTAATTATTTTAATTAATTTATTTAATTTATTTATAAAATATTTTTTTAATTAAAAAATATTTAAATATATTTATCTAACACATAATAATATAATATATAGTACTTATCAATTTTATAAACAAAATTAAAATATTTCTTTTTTACATGTTACACACACATCTTAAAAACCTTTTCCCACATCATGCCTGCGAGGTTATTTTCATTTTTAGGTACATTTGACTTTTGTAAGTAATTCATCAAACAAATAGAAAGAAAGGCCAATTAGCAAGGTTCAAGAGACTAGATAAGCCAAAAATAAAAAATAAAAAAATAAAAGGCAAAGAGCAATAAGCAAGGGGAAGAAGTGTCCCCTCTCGCAAAACCGGTGAAAAAGTTTCCTGAACCGTGCTGATATGACATGACATTAGCAGAGTGCTGATACGAAGCTACAAAGAAGAAATGTAGATTTATTATAATAAAGGGGGTTAATAGAGCATGTGAAGAAAGTGAATATTAATTCTAGTCTAGCAGTGATAACCTACACAAAAATGTTTTATAAATTCCTAACTTTGTCTCGAACTTTTTTAATCTTTTTGGCCTTTTTCTCTGTTTGTCAATTTCCAATTGCTTTCTGCACTAGCTAAATATCCTCGTGGTTTTCAGAGAAATCAGGCTCATCTGGCTTGAATAACTGGGGCATTTTTAAGCTGGAAGAAGCAGAATCAGATTTCTGATTAGGCCCTCTTTTGGTGTTTGCAGCGAATTTGGAAGCCAGGACTGTGGCTCCAAGATGCTGGATGTTGTTTGCATTTTCTACGGGCAACCTCTCACCAATTTCATCCTCATAATCTCCATCAGCTAGGGCATCATCATCGTAGTCATCTTGGTCATGGAGTAGACTATAGCCAGGGCCCCCTTGTGCTGTCAACTTTCCTGCCATCTTTCTACTTTGATGTCTTCTCCAAACAGATTGTATCAAGCAAGCACCCCATGTCCTCCACTGGTGAGAATAGTACCTAAATGCATGCTGCAACTTCTTGCTTTGCAGTCGCTTGAATTGATTTCCAACAAATTTAAGATCTTCAGCTTGTAATGCAAAAGCTTCAACTTCAGAAAGTGCTTTGACAGTGCGAGTAGACGAAGGAAGGTTTAGGCTAGAATTGGGCATTAAGGCCCATGTCAGTAACTCTTCACCACAGAAGTCACCGGGTCTAAGGGTGATAGAGTTGAAAAACCCGGCCCTTCCTCCATTAGTCGTTGAGCTCTCCAATTGTCCTCTGATGATAAATAGCATCTCATTCACTGGATCACCCTCCCGAAAGAGGTAGGTGCCTTCTGTACTCAAAGATGAAACAAGACGCTCACATATTGCATCAAGTAGCTGGTCATCCATTTGTGAGAAGAATGGGACCTGTTGAACAAAAGATGAGATTGTAGATTGGAGTTTATTGTGCAGCAACAAATAAAAGAGCACTAGTTGATGGAAGCTCAACAAACTAGTTAGCATACTTGGTTAGAGTTGCAACCTCTATGGTGATGATGTAATAAAATGCCATTTGGATGCAAAACAGCACATCTTAGAAGTTTTATACCAGAAAAATGAGAAATAACATACACGGCGGACAAGAGATAAACATAAATGTCGTTGAATTTCCCGACGGAGGTCCAAAGGCAAGGAGTATAATATGGATTCTTCGTGAACTCCTCTTGTAGCAAGCCATTTATACTGGACAAACCGGCGGATACGTTCTTGCAAAACATGAGGTAACTGGCGATGCCTCATCCACTCCTCTGTGTCCCTCCTCTTAATCCTCCACTCTTCCAATCTTACCGACATGGATTGCAAATTGGTCTTAAGAAAAGAGAACAAGGATTCATCAAGTCAAAAAGAGTGTTTAAATCCTTTTGCACCATCGCTATATGCTTTAGTAGAGAGTAATTGATGTCAGGATTGAACTTTAGAAATATCCATTCTTTGTTGTGAAGATGGTTTGGATGACACTGTTATCTTGACTAAAAAACAAGGGAGAGGGATGGAATAATAATAAACTTTCAACTTATTGCCTGACACAAAAATCTAGTGTAGGAAATGGCATGAAAAGTGTGATTTTTTAGGGGCTAACAGTTTTGTTTTCCTTTAAACTAACTACAAAAGCAATGACAATGAAAAATAGCAAGTTGAGGTGGTGGTAGCATGTCATACCTGCATGTTGCCAATCAACTGTGCAGATAAAACTAAACCGATGATGCAAATGACAATGCAGAATAGATTCTCCCCCAGAAATGTGCTTGTCTCCAAAGTCTGACCATATGAGCTGCCAAGAGAATAGGGAAGTATGTGAATGACCTCACTATATTAATTACAAAGAAATTCTTATGTGCTCATATGGATAACAATCTCATTGGAAATACAACATCTACTAGGTTGTTTTCCTTCATTGGCGAGGACAAAGGGGCAGAAATACTGTAAGCCGATCCAAAAATAAAATCACACCTTAAACTTCTCAAGCCCCACCAGAGACAGTACAAGTACTTCTCTATAAAAGGGGATGAAGCAACGTGATTGGTAAAAGCATCAGCAAATATTCCATATGTGAATGGAACGTCAGGGTTTCGTGCATCACAATTAGCAGGAACATGAGTGACATTACGCCAATATTTGCGTTCGGGTAGTCCCAAACTACTACAGTCTAGAAAAAGGTCGATGCAGCCAACACTTCGCAAATTATTCTCCATTATACATGCCGATTTCCAGCAGTAGAACTGCCGGCCCAGGGACAATAAATACCAAGAAGCTCCTAACACCTGCAGCAACAACAAACAGAAATAATCAGTTACATTTTCAGCCACTAAGAAAAGGCAGGGGAAGGTAGCCTAGTGCTTACATGACTGGCAAGCATGTAAAGAATGAGATTGTAAAAAGCCCCCGCCCAAGCAGTCTTCGCAATAAAGCCTACAGTTCTAACAATCCTTTGATGCAGAGGAAAGATGAGAAACATTCTTGGAATATACTGAATCAGAACAATGAGGGCAAGGGTGTTGTTGGCCTGATCGGTTCTGTTGTTTTTGGTCGCTGGAATCACTAACCAAATGATAATCTGCAACAGAAATTCACGATTTACAGCAACCCCTTAAAAATTTACAATTTAGCAATTACAAAATCGGAACTTTTCTTGACACACAAACTGCAACTAAACCATGTCCTAATTCGAAATCCAATGAATTTTTTTTTTTGAACATAAAATGAGTTAATGATTTGTGCATAAATGAGTTAAAAATTGCCTTCTTTAATGCGCCAAATCACACGTTCAATTCAAGAGCGATCTTTTCAACGCTAGAAAAGATGCCGTGGGAGAAAAAAGGGAAAAAAAAAAAATTAAAGAGGGCAAAATGTATTGGACCTGAGGGAGAGGAAGGGCCGCGGCAAGATCAATGACAAAATCGGACCTGAGATAGCGCCTGGCGATCTCTTTAGCATCCATGACGAGCTCGCCTCGGCCGAAAACCCTAGAAGACGGAGCGACGAAAGCCGTGCGGAACTTCATGAGAACGTGGAGGAAGAAGAACATGTCGGCGATGGTCCTAAAATAGGTGATGAGGACGCCGAGGTGGTGGTCGACGGAGGAGCAGGTGTAATCGGAGACGACGTAAGGAAGGAAAAAATAGAGAGGATCGATGAAGAGAGCGAGGATGGAGGTGATAAGGAAGACGTGGTTCCAGTAGGTGACGATGTCGCTATCCGGATCGAGGATCTGGTAGCGCCATAGGATGTGGAGCGGGTGGGGATCAGTGGCGGCGTAGGTGGAGGATGAGGAGATGTGTTGGTGGAGGAGCCGGAACTGGCGGAGCCTGGAGGCTGCTTGGTGGGAGAGTAATCTATTCATCTTCCATGGCGGAGTACGGTGGTTTGAGCGGCGGTGTAGGTTGTTATGGGATGGAGGAGATTTTCGCGGGAAATGTAAGAAAGTGCGTTTCCTACGGAAAGTAAGTAGGGAGCGCGGGAAGTTATTATACAAATTACAACAACTCGTTACTAATTATATAAAAATTGAATAACCTCCAAATTACGTTACACCACATCTTATCTTGAAACAAAAGACGTTCTCTTTTTTTCTTTTTCTTTTTTTTTTAATTAACTCCTACATTATAAAATCAAAAAAAATATATATATATATATTATTTTTATGATATCATATTTATTTCTTGATATTAAAATTTAAAATTATCACCATAAAATAAAATTTAAATTCTCAACAATTGAAGTATCGTGTTAGTTAACCTTGTGAAATAACTTAAAAGATTAATGTCATTCTGGTATTCATAACCTAAACTCAAAGAAATCGAAACGGAAAAGGCCATAAAAAGCAAGGAAAGAAATCCGACCAGGCCACCTCCCCCTGTCTTGGAAACTTCTCAGCCTAAAACCCTTTCATTTTGCAAGAATCACGCGAAGCCTATAAAATTAAAAGGATCTCCAAATGACAAATCAACCAAAAATAAGAGATTGTAATTGGATTCTACTGTATCTGTGACGTCGTAACGAACTTGAGAGAAAAACGCATGAGCTCCGCTGTAATTTCAAAGCAAGATTAGTCAAGTCATTTACAACTCCGATGACTTCTCTGAAATGCATAGAATAATACACCATGACGGACCAACCTTTTTTACATTAATTCTCTGTACAACTGAACGAATTTGACCAATAGATGAGTTGAAGGAATCCTCCATAAATACAGTCCAAGATTACTTAAGAGTTCAACTCCAGCACACATGTCTCGATCCATAATTCCATGCAAGATCAACGTGCATTCTCCCGCGTGGGTCTTTAGCCTCCACGTTAACATCAATCAGTTTTATCAAATGCATAATACTCTGACTACAGGCCGCCGCACCCATGACACCACCGGTTGGAACTGGACAGTCCAACTGGATAATTGTTGAATGGGCCATATGCCAGGTCTCACATGGTGAAAAATAAATATTAACTAGAAGATAAATCGGAGAAAATTGATCGACCCTGGTTAACAGCTGGCAAGCGTTTTTTGTAATAATAATAATAATATAACATATACATTACATTATGTCAAATATTATTTTGTTTTATATATTATAAAAATATTTTTTTATTATTTGTTAAATTAATCCACTGGTCTGACTATTAACTCAATCAATGACCTAACAAACCAAATTCTTATTGGTCAAATTTGAAAAGCTTTGGTACCCAGTTACAGGGGCAAGTGTCTCCGTGTTGATCCAATTTTTCCAGCACTTTTCTCTCTTCCCGAAGTTTCCGTCCCCTGTGTGTGTGTGTGTGTATATATATATATATATATATATATAATTTAAAATTCAATGAATCCAGCGAGTTAGGCCAGCATAGTTCCTGGAAGCTTTGTTTCTTCAATCCGACGGCTCCATTTGTCATCGAATTCTTGCATCCGTCTATTGCGATACAAGAAGCAAGCGATTTTCTGTGTGCCAATGGCCAAAAGACTCGATTTAAAGGAGCAACAAGAGAAATGGCAACACAAAAAAAAAAGGGGGGGGGGAGGGGGGGCGTCATTGGGCATAATGAAACTATTCGAGTCTTCTTCCAGCGTTGCAATTATAAGAACTAGGGAAAGAACACTTTTCCACGGCACCTGCACAAGAAGATGAAAACAGACTACTAGGTCAGAGGTGGGGGGTGGGTGGGTCTGTGTGGTCCAAGTAATAGTGAAACGTGTTAACAACAACTGCTGAATTTTTAATCAACATTTAATGGTCTTTAATTTGAGGAAGCATATTTAAATCAGCAGCCCAGAGCCTTCTGCTATTTACATGCCCTGCCTGGTTTAAATATAGAATCATTTTGTCAAGTTTGTAGATGTTGTAATGTAACCCTGAAGACACTTTTGCAACTTAACCGCATAAAAATCATAATTTCCAATGAATACCCCAACTTTTGATGTATAATTGAAAAATTCAGGAAAACAATTGAATTCTGATAAGAGCATCGGCTTCGTGTACTCTGCATCCCATGAGTCAAACCATAAAGACATTGCCCGAGCAATTAAAAAGCAAGACTCGGTTCTAGTGCATGTATATGTTTTTTTTTTTTTTTTTTTTCAAATTAATTAAGTCCAAATAAGACTTGAATAGTATCAAAGTGTAAGTTAGATACAAGGTCAATTCTCTTTATGTTAAAAGCATCTGTGCAACAATAAAATTGCCTAAATCTGGTTCTCATTGTGTATTGTCATCTGTGTTTTTTTAATCTCATTTTCAAGTAGAACATAAAAAGGAGGGGCGAAAAAAAAAAAAGAAAAAATTAATTTATCTATTTCCTTACTCCTCTTTGCCGTGAGGTTGATTTCTTCTTTAAAGCAAGTTACTGTCACTTTCTTTTCTTTTTTGCTGTATTATTTTGTTAACCCTTTTCGATGGACCATCACTTTCTTGTTGCCTTTTAATTCACTTACTTGTTGCCTTTTAATAAACTGTCAAAATTGACCCCCATCGACCCCATGACCACAGCAATTGTGAGACGATTACTATTTAGTTCTTGCGATGTCATTTAATAAAGAACACCATTGATTTATGTGAGCCAACAAAGCCATGTAATCTGCTGAATCTACCATTTGTGTGGGCCCATTGTTAGGCAAATGAGTAGGTGCATGTACAGTTAAGTTTCTCTCTCTAAAGCACATCCACCATATTATTAATATGCATATTCCCTGGCTGCAATTCCAAAACTTGCGCTCTCTATGTTCTTTTGGTTGTGTTTCGCGTTTGTTCTTGACTTGTCCCCATTGGTGGGCCTCTGAGTGAACTGCTTTTGTGCACGTTTGTGCATTAAAGACAAATCAAGCTGATACTTTCATTATTTGACATTGGCCTCTTTCTTTCTAGATTTTTTTTTTCTTTTTTTTTTTTGTCGGGGGCTTTTATTAGCCTTTATTGAACTGGGGACGGTAGTAATACATCTGGCTACTCTTTATTTTGCCTAAAGAATAGAATTTTGCTAGCTTCTGAGTCGGTCTGTGATGGATAATGAAGGTGGATTCCATCACAATCCAATCAAGGTACGACCTGTGGCCGCCACTGACTGGCATATCATCTTCCAAGCTAGCTTCTTTGTCGATGTTCCTCATTTTCTTTTTGTTTTTGTTTTGTTGATTGCAGAGAGACTCATGGAAAACAGTGTTAACTTTGGCTTATCAAAGCTTGGGGGTCGTCTATGGAGATTTGAGCACCTCTCCATTATATGTGTACAAAAGTGCTTTTGCAGAGGATATACAGCACTCAGAGACTAATGAGGAAATTTATGGGGTCTTGTCCTTTGTATTTTGGACACTGACATTGATACCACTCGTTAAATATGTGTTTATTGTGCTCAGAGCTGACGATAATGGTGAAGGTGGAACCTTTGCTTTGTATTCATTGCTTTGCCGCCATGCCCGGGTCAGCTCCATACCCAATTGCCAGCTTGCGGATGAGGAGTTATCAGAGTACAAGAATGATGGGCCTTTGTCGAATGACAAGAGCGTTATTGGGTCTAGGCTGAAATCAACTTTGGAGAAGTGTAGGCTCTTGCAAAGGGTGTTGCTTGTTTTAGCTTTGATTGGGACTTGCATGGTCATTGGGGACGGAGTGCTTACACCTGCAATCTCTGGTACCTTTGATTGTGGCTTTTGTGGGTTTTTGTTCTGTGTTTGGAATTTGGAGTTTTAATTAACCGCCATGAATTTTGTTGGGTTGGTGGTTTAATTTTCCAATTGGCAGTTTTTTCAGCTGTGTCAGGACTAGAGCTTTCCATGTCCAGGAAGCACCATCAGTGTAAGTTCCTTATCTTGAAACCACAATAGCTTATTTTGATTTTGTGGTTTCAATCTCAGAGAAATACTCTACTTCTGAGAAAGGTCAACAGGAACAGGCTAGGGCCTGTTAGATACAAATTTTGAGACCAAGCATGTTTCAGGAATTAACCTGCCAAGCAGTGAGCGCCAAATATGACTAATTTTAGGTTGCTAGATTCCTTAGTTGCTTGAAGCATCTTAAAACGATTTTGGAGGATCTCTATCTTGGATATGATGTTAGTTGAAATAGTAGGAGGAAATCATAGTTAGGTATTATTATCTTGGCATTAATGAAACAAAGTGGAGGAAAATCAAAAGCCACCAAACGCCAATTATTTTTTTACGGAATGTTGTGGGCTCCATCAGCAATGCTAAGACAAACTTGCTGCTTTAATCAAAGCCATCGTGGGCTCCAACAGCAATGCTAAGACAAATTTGCTGCCTTAATCAAAGTCAAATCACTTTCAAACTGATGAAATATAATTAGCACAATAATTTTGCACCACAAAGTTGGTAATGTCTTTCTTCAAGATAAAGTAATCATGCTGCTTTTTTTCGATGAAGAAGTTAATAGATTTTAGAATACAAAGGCATGCCTTTTTTTCAAGATAAGCTGTCACTGAAATGACTTTAAAAAACAGGTTTAGTTTGGATATTAATGAATAAAAGAAACCACCATGGAATTGTCTAGCATAATTGCCCTGATAATGTATGATTTACTATTGGCATTGCAGACCAGGCAAAGGGCTGATAATGAACATATTCACAAGTTGCTATCATAGATGCATAGTGCATTGTTATACTTAATCACTCCTTCAAGTTCTTCTTCCTGCTTTGCAAATAATTGTATTGGATAATACAAACGAGTGAAATCATGATCATCTTCAATTCCTGCTGTAATTTACATGGTCAGATAATGGTTTTTTTGCTTTAAGGAATTTATATAAAGTCAATTTATGCTTTTAGGGGCTTCAGATTCAGGCACAGCATTATGTGCAGCTTGTTCTGCTTCTTTGCATTATATACTTTTGCATATCCTTCCAAGATGCAGTTTCCATTGTGCATTGCTAAAAACTGATGGGCGTAATTTTCCCTCTCTAATTCCCATATGAAAAAAATGATGCAAGTTAAGATTTCGAAACTTTATGAAGGAAATCTTTTCTGTAATCCGGCAAAGTTGGAGGAGTTAAATCAAGTTAGCAAAAAGCAATGTTCCCTTACCATATAAGAATTATTGATTTTGAGCCAAGTAGTATATTTGGTCTAATGAATTTTACAGATGTTGAGCTCCCGGTTGCTTGTGCTATTCTTGTTTCCTTGTTTGCTATCCAAAGTTTTGGTTCCCGCCGGGTAGGATTTCTTTTTGCACCGGTGGTGGTTGCATGGCTATTATGCATCAGTGCTATCGGTATCTACAATATTGTGCGCTGGAATCCCCACATTTACCAAGCACTCTCCCCATACTACATGTACAAATTCTTGAAGAAGACCCGAACTAAAGGTTGGATGTCCTTGGGTGGCATTTTGTTGTGTATAACAGGTATGAGGGTATATGAATGTGTGCACTTAGAATTTCCCAAAAATATGTGAATTTTGTCGTTCTAATGCAGACATTGTTTATATTCCAGGCTCAGAAGCCATGTTTGCTGATCTTGGGCACTTTTCACAGTTGTCGATCAAGGTAATGTGACACTTCCATTATGTCTCTACATGTTTGCCAGTTAAGACGCTCTCTCTTACAATTACATGAATTTACTGTTCTTACTGATGAAAAAACATGGGAACACTGTGTAATGTCTAATCAAATTTCATCTTATGCCTTTAGAGCATAACCTAACCATTTTTTTAATCTATGCCTTTAGAGAATACTATGTATGAATATGCAGTCCAATATCTTGCTGACCTGATGGGATATCAGTTATATGTTCTCCATAAATGAGATGTTGGAAACAATTTGTGTGGGATAGAATTCTCTATGATATTGCCACTTTCTGCAGATTGCCTTCACCTTTGTGGTTTACCCTTCCTTGATCCTGGCATATATGGGACAAGCTGCATATCTTTCCAAACATCATGCCATTGAAAGTTACTATCGGATTGGTTTCTATGTATCTGTGCCTGGTAGGTGGAGCAGTATTCTTTTTGAATGGGATTTTGACTTAATCTTTTGAGGGTGTGATTAGTAAATGCATTCTTGTTGTTTCAGCTCAAATAAGATGGCCTGTTCTTGCAATAGCCATACTAGCAGCAGTTGTGGGAAGTCAATCCATCATCACTGGAACTTTTTCGATAATCAAGCAATGCTCGGCTTTAGGTTGCTTTCCAAGGGTCAAAATTGTACACACTTCGTCAGAAAAACATGGCCAGATTTACATTCCAGAGATCAACTGGATATTAATGGTGTTATGTTTGGCTGTCACCGTCGGTTTTAGGAACACAAAACACATGGGCAATGCAGCAGGTACCATTGCATGCACACTTTCTTCGCTGTTTATCTTCCTTAATAATGAAAATCCTCTGGCTGCTTATTTCTGTCCCATGCACTCTTGATATTTTTTAGTTGGTCTCCTTTGTTATCAGAACGGACATGTTCTTATTAACAGGAAGAGCAATTATTTGATTTTTCTGGTTTTGCAGTGACAACTGCATAAATATCAAAACCTCCACTTATGGTTGGTTGGTCACACTGACAGCATCCTTTTTAATTATCAACAGGTCTAGCAGTCATAACTGTAATGCTCGTAACAACCTGCCTAATGTCACTGGTTATTGTCTTATGCTGGCAAAAAAATGTCCTTCTAGCCATTTGTTTTATATGCTTTTTTGGCTCCATCGAAGCTCTCTACTTCTCAGCATCCCTTATCAAGTTTCTTGAAGGAGCCTGGGTACCTGTTGCCCTCTCATTCATCTTCCTAATCATCATGTATGTTTGGCACTACGGAACCCTGAGGAAGTATGAATTCGACCTCCAAAACAAGGTCTCCATCAACTGGCTCCTCAGCCTAGGTCCCAACTTAGGAATCGTTCGGGTAAGGGGGATAGGCCTCATACATACCGAGCTTGTCTCTGGGATCCCAGCTATATTCTCACACTTTGTCACCAACCTGCCAGCTTTCCATCAGGTTTTAGTATTCCTCTGCGTCAAGTCTGTGCCGGTGCCACATGTGAGGCCAGAGGAAAGGTTCCTAGTTGGCAGAATTGGTCCAAAAGAGTACCACATTTACAGATGCATAGCACGCTATGGCTACCGCGACGTTGATAGGGATGATGTGGAGTTTGAGAAAGACCTTGTTTGCAGTATCGCAGAATTTATCAGATCCGAAAAGCCTGAACATGATACAAAGATAGACGATTTAGGGGATGATGAAAGAATGACGGTTGTTGGTACTCCATCTTCTAACTTTGGTGGTGTAAGACTGTGTGAAGATAATGGAGATTTTGCTGATACAGTAGGCACTTCAGAGCTGAGGGAGATGAAGTCCCCAGAGACATTGAGGAAGAGAGTGAGGTTTGTTGTTCCAGACAGTCCACGGATCAAAAGGGATGTGCAGGAGGAGTTGGGGGAACTAATGGAAGCAAGGGAAGCAGGAATGGCATTCATACTGGGGCACTCGTATGTTAGAGCAAAAAGAGGATCAAGTTGGATAAAAAGAATTGTGATCAATTATGGGTATGATTTCCTGAGGAGAAACTCCAGGGGGCCTACCTATGCATGGAGCATACCACAGGCATCAACTCTGGAGGTAGCGATGGTCTACCACGTGTAATTCTGATTAATAAAATAGACAGTACAGCTATGTAATCAAACCAAAAATTTTCTCTTAACCAAGCTGGGGATTGGCTCATTTCGGGCCCAAACTTCTTGGGCTAAAACGGCCAGTTGGGTCCAGGGAGGAACTCAGGGAAACGTAGGCCTTAGCATTTTGTGAGATGCAGTTTCTGCTTGGATATGCATGCACTCTGTTTGAAGGGGTCAGCAGTAACAAAAGCTTTGTTGTTGGGCCGTAGGAGACTAACTCTACACAAAGGGTCTTCTGGGCTTGAGTCTTTTTATTTAAACGATAAAAAAATAATGAATAATGTATTGTCTTTGATCGTACAAAAGAAAAATGCAAGCGCAAGGGAGAAGACAAAGTCAGATGTTTTTCCTGTTGGAGTTGGAAGATAACATGGATGGCACTTGCCTCAATGGATCTTCCACGTCTGTCCACTTCAATCTACCCGATCAGGAAATTATTACGATAATAAACCCAAGAAACACAGAAAGTGTACCGAGCAATTTTTATTTTGGCTCTTCGTTTTTCTCGCTCTTGCCATGTTACTGCCAATCCACCATATAATATTTGGCGTTCAAGTAATCCTATGCTGTCACCAGAATTATAATAATAGTACCATAACAAGAACTCAAGAAGACTAAAATTAAAATAATTAGGGGCAGTCTAGAAGTTTGGATTTTTTGTGATTGAAATCTCGAAATATGTATAAATAAATTTATGAAGTGTGCTCGTAATTAGCCCACATTGGAATAATGGGCTCGCGATTATTTTTCTCTTAAAGCGCTTATACAAGTGGTGACCATTTGGTGATTGAATTTCCTGGTTGATCCCTGACCCTCTATTCTCCATGGCTCTTTCTTTAAATGTTCTTTGAACTTGAACAGCAATGGCTGCTTAAGTTATAATTTCCACGAATAAACTCCACCGTCTTCTGTATAATCGTTTTGTACAAATGAAGTGCGGCTTTCACTAAGAGACAAATCTTAGGACATGACCAAAAGCACACGATTCTCTCTCTCTCTCTCTCCCTCTCTCTTGCGTACACTTGAAAACGGCTTTCACTAATTATCACGTTAAAAGGAAAAAGTGTCAGAGGACCTTTGGGGGCTGTCTCGTTTTCAAGTGGGTATATAATAATGCAAAGCTTCAACCCTCACATCTGAGCATTTCTTGTTCGTCTCTCAAATACTAACGAGAGAAAGAGAACAATGTGTGGTAAATGGGTTGTTTCTGCCCTCATTTTTTTGCTTCTTCTCTTCAGTGGCGTCTCTTCGGTTTCAGCAACACCTCCTGCAAGTAAGCATCAACTCACACTTTTAGTCTTGCTTTTTTTTTTTTTTTTTTTTTTTTTTTTTTTTTTTTTTTTTTTTTTTTTTTTTGGTTTTTTTGATTTTCTTTCGTGTATTTATGAGCTTCTTATGGTTCAACTCTGTAGTTCATCTTCGCACATTTGCAGGAGTTGTGACCGGGCTAGTCTCTAATGTGTTATCTGCATTGGTAAAGTGGCTCTGGTCCCTCCAATCCAATAGTAAAATACGCAAAGGTCTCTCTTTGAACCCACATTTTGCTACATTCTCCAGTTTTAGAAGGTCTTCACTTGGATGCTAGAATTTATTTATTTATTTTTTCTCCCTTTCTTCTTGCAATTCCTAGGCCAATGAGATTAATGGTGTTTAAATTTCAGCTGTCTCAAGCCGTTCGATGATGAAATTTGAAAGTGGATATACAGTGGAGACTGTGTTTGATGGAAGTAGGCTTGGGATCGAGCCATATTCAGTTGAGGCATCTCCAAGTGGAGAGTTATTGGTCTTGGACTCAGAAAACAGTAACATTTATAAGATCTCAACACCATTGTCTACATGTGAGTTACCATTGCATAGTTGTTTTAAGCATTATGTAGGATTGTATTCTGCTTGATTCTTGTTTTATTCATTTAATAAATGGGGATCGCATTTGGTAGTCTTTGTTTTAGATAAACATAGCTAAAGTGCCTGATGAGGTTCTTAGCTTCATGGGTGGGATATCATTTATTGATACCATAGGCTTTTTCTTTTTACTCAGTAATTCCAAACTAACTATGTACTTTGGAGCAGAAAGGACGAAATTAGAAATGCCCTTTTTATTCTTTTGTTAAGTAGAAGCCTCCCCTTAACAAACGTTTCAGTTATGTTTTTTTTAATACTATGACCTCTAGTGGCTGTTTACCACTTAGTCTTGTTACTCACTCATCTCATCAGTCTTTAATCTCCTTTGGACACAAGCTTTGGTCTTTATGCTTTGCTTACTACAAGACTCTACTTTCATCAAGAAGCTTAGTGCCTTCATTAACTTGAACATTGAGAACCCACCCTGTTTCCACTTTTTTTCTTTTTGCCTCCTTGGATAATTTTATTAACTTCAAATTGTACCGGGCAGATGTGGAATGAATTGGATTATTTAGTAATTTGTTTATACGAACCTAGTAGGAGCTTAAACAAGGTATTCATTAGAGCCTATTATTGTTTAATAAACTGAGATGGATTGAAGCAATGCAGATAGCAGGCCCAAGTTGATCGTCGGCTCTCCTGAAGGGTATTCTGGACATGTAGATGGCAAATTAAGGGAAGCAAGAATGAATCACCCGAAAGGTCTTACAATGGATGACAGAGGAAATTTATACATTGCAGACACAATGAACATGGCTATCAGGAAAATCAGTGATGGAGGTAAAACGAAAATTACATGGATTTGAGCCCATGAGCGGATATTGACATTTTTATCTATCTTTCCCATTCTGTACGAGGCAGGACCTTCTGATTTTACTGACTTCTGTCTGAATCCTTTATTATTATTAGCAATGAGAACAAATTTTATGAAGGAACTAGTTTTGTCTATATGCAGGGGTTACAACCATTGCAGGAGGTAAGCGAGCTCGAGGAGTTGGTCATGTTGATGGTCCAAGTGAAGATGCAAAATTCTCAGATGACTTTGATTTGGTCTATGTTGGAAGCAGTTGTTCACTTTTGGTTATAGATAGAGGAAATCTGGCAATTCGAGAGATCCAGCTCCATGATGATGATTGTAACTATCAATACAATGGCAACTTCCATTTAGGTTTCACTTGACTGTCAACTTGCATTTTCTTCGGCCTTTGATTTTTCTTTTCTCGTGATCATGGGAATCCATATAAAGTTCTCGTCCATTGCAGGAGTAGCAGTGCTTGTTGCTGCTGGATTCTTTGGCTACATGCTGGCACTGCTGCAACGTCGGGTCCAGGCATTGTTTTCTTCAAATGACGTAAGTAATCTGTTTAGAACATATATCTTCTAATCATACCACTTGAGAACAAATTTTAAGCACTGATTATTTAGCTCAAAGAGATGCCATGAAGGCTTAAAATTCTGGATTATTCAATTATTTTCTCAAAATATGGATTGATTATTTAACTCAAACCTGTTCTTTTGAGATACAAAATTCCAATGAGGATGTTTATCAGAAACTTTTCTCTGCTAGTTTGATACTTCCACTGACTTCTTTCTATCTTCTAGGACTTGAGAACACATATAAAGAAAGACAGACCAATGCCACCATATCAAAGGCCTCCTACATCAGGCAGGGCACCATTGTTTCAAAATGAAGATGAACCGAAGGAACCAGGAGAGGGATTCTTTGGCTCACTTGGGAGGCTCGTCCTCAATACTGGCTCAATTGCAGGCGCAATCCTTCGGGGACTATTCTCAGGTTCCAGAAGGAAACCCCACCAGTACCACTATGGATTCCAGCACCAGTACCAGCAACCTAGGAACCGTACCAGCACATCGTCCATGCAAGAAAGCTATGTGATTCCTGATGAAGATGAGCCACCACCCCTAGAAGCCAGAGTTCCTACCCCCAAGAAAACTTATCCATTCATGACCAAGGACATGGAAAAGAACCACCACATTAAGCAAAATCGGGGGGGCTACCACAGCGGGTGGGATGATGATTATTACCAACAGCAGCAGCAGCAACAGCATCATAGGCATTACACAACCAACCCGAAAACATGCCACGAAAAGAGCTGCGAGACAAATGAGATTGTTTTCGGGGCAGTCCAAGAACATGACGGGCGGCGTGAAGCTGTGATGATAAGAGCCGTAGACTATGGAGATCCTAGGTATAATCACTACAACCTTCGACCTCGATACAACTATGTTGACTATCCCCCGGCACATTAGTCAGGTGTCAAGCAACTGAGCTTAAACTGCACACTTGGGAGTGTGAAGAATGAGTGTTAATGTAGTAGGAAAAAGCCTTTTACCATTTCTTTTTTTTTTTTTCTCATTAATATTGATCTTTTCTTTGTTTGTTTGTTTTTTTTTTTGGTTTGTAGTTGTTGTTTGGTTTGATTTACTAAGAGGAGCATCAGTTTCACCTATAACGTAAGTATGGACTGTTACAAAAGTAATCAAAATGGCTACTGGGATTTTGCAATAGCCTATTGAACACAAAAAACAAGATGATCTCCAACGTCCCTTCAATTGGCTTTATTAACCATGTCAATTTCTAAGGATTCAATCATATTTTGCCCGTTTCATTAGCACATCATTTGAGGATTCTTTCAAAAATAAAATCTTGAAATACGAAAACTTACGGAGGTTGTCGTCTTGTTTAAAGGAACCAACAAGCCCCCACGTCGAAGCCACCACTCACCCACCCGAGCATGAAATTTTGTTTCCCGAGGAAAATTCAACGAGTTTGGGACAATGAACAGAACCCCTTTTTGCCTAGCTTTACTAGAGTCTATTATGAGAATGACGAAATGAATATGAAAAAAAGCTGCGACGGCTCAGTTGGCCAGAGCGTCGAGGTTCAGGCCTTCCCTTCTTGCGAGCTTCTATCTTCATTTTTCCAACCCTTTTCCATGTTCGGCCCCATCTGCAGCACACGCCAGCTGTTCTTAATTGGCTTTCAATTTTTATGAGTAACAAATTGTACCCTTTTTTTTTTTTTTTTTTATAAATTTCTGATATCATTTATTAGGATCTAATTTATTGTATTTAATAATAAAGAGTACCGTCTGTTACGGTGCTCTAAAAGGTGTTTAGTTTCCCTTTGTCTTCCATGGAAAGCCCACTTCTAAAGCCTTAACCCCAAGCTTTGGTTTTGGCCACTTTGAGAAAAAACCCAAGCAAAGCACAAAGCTTGACGGAAGACTTAAGTTTTATTTTTATTCTTACTTTGGATGTGTACAGAGAGGGTTTGCACTGTTACAAGTGTAGGCTGGAGGAGGCTGTTAGCATTTGGAACAGAAACCTAGGCATTTATTTTCAAGATCAAGAGATTGGGTTTTTACATCACGTGGAGGCTAAACACTCGTTGGTTTTTGTTAAGCTAAGCATAATAATAATAATCTACCTACCACTTCAAGACAAAACGAACTGTTTCTTTGACCAAAAAAAAATAAATAAATAAAATCGACATAGCATCACAGAAAGAGGTTTATTCTTGTCGAGATTGATATTTTTAGGATTCCTTTGTTTTGTGTAAATTATTGTTTTGAAAAATATTTTCTTCATTTTTTCAGTGTTTGGTGCAACAGAATATCATAATCAACCAAAAATATTATGTAAATCAACTGAAAAAGGTTGAGTTTTTTTTTTTTTAAATGTAAAATAACTTTTAACTCCCAAGAGAAGAAGTTATTTCCCCGTCTAAAAATGTAAATTATTAAAAAAAAAGAAATTAAAAAGTCGAGAGCAACGCAAGGCGATAGGAGGTAGAGACTGAGACAAGTTAATTACTCAAATCTTTTCTTTTTCATTTCTCTCTTAATTTCCTTTCGGACCAATTTTTAAGTTATTCCTCTTTTTATGGTAACATTGTTCTTTATTTGTAACTTGTCCTTTAATTTTGAGAATTTTCCAATCCTGAAATTATTACTTTTTGTTTTTGTTTTGACTTGCTATAATCACTTCTCCTCAATCTTCAGATTTTTTATATTTTAAATCAGTTTCTTTTGTCTCCTTCTTCTTTTTTTCACTTTTCAATATTCAAACTCAAATCCTATACCATGTTGTCCTTTTTTATTTCTTTTTATTCCAGTTCTTGACTCTGTTAATTATTATTATTATTATTATTATTATTATTATTTTGTCTATGCTATTTTTGGGTCTTTCTATTTGATTTGGCATTGATTATGAGTTTTTTATTTGTAAGAGCTATGACACTTGTGAGGTAAACCTAATATTCTTAGGAGATTGAGAGGTTGAACAAAATTTGGGTCATTATAATCAAATATAAGAAAATATTTTTCAATAAATTTTAGTATGACAACCAAACAACAGAAAATAATTTATTTTCATTGGAAAAAAAAAATACAGTGCTTTGACCTCTATACTACTTGACTAGTGAAAATATTTATACGAAATAGAACCATATCTCCAAAAAAAAACAAAAAATAAAAATAAAAATAAATTGTAGATAATGACTATAGATTACAATAGGGGAAACAAAAACAACGTAAAGGAATGAAGCTGCTGTCATGCAACAAAAAGAGTATTCATGTAAAGGTAAGAATTCCAGGAATTGAAATTTCAACCCAAGAGCAAATTGATTCAGCAACGTAACAAATGGTATTGCACCATTATTTTTTATTTTTATTTTTGGCCTTTTTGTATGTTATGGGGAGAAGGTATTGCACCGATGGCAAAAGAAATCAATGGCCTCCTCCAGGACTAGGACCTCCCTTCTTCTTCCCCCATAAGGCAAGATCATCAAGAACTTCAACAAGATCAACCGTCCGTCCTCGGCTAGGACTAGGATTCATGTTGCTATGGTGGAGATGTTCTGGGGCAAACGGGCGAGCCTGTATGGCGAAGAAAAACATGGAAATTAAAAGAGAGATTAGGAGAAGGAGGTGGCATGGTTTCAGTTGTCTAGCCATGATTTTGTATGATGAATGGCTTTAAAAAATCGTTAGCTAGTTTAAGCTATAGAGATCATCAAGTGATTTGAGCATGTTGGAGCAGTTGGTGGTCAATATTTATAGTAAAATATGCTAAGCTCATTTGACTAAGAAATGCTTTATTCAAACACGTTTCGTAGGGCCGACGACCATGCCGACGGTGGAATGTGGGAAGGAAATTTCCATGGACATGAAGCGATCATGAGTAAGAACGTGAAAATCACGTTCGAGTCAAAAGTGTTGACCAAGATTTTCATTATGCAAATTCACGAGGGGATAAAGAAAAAATAAAATAAAATTTTACATCGAGCTGTGTTGCAGTGTTTTTTTTTTTTTTTTTTTTTGGGGGGGGGGGGTGGTGTTGCAACTAGAACACAACCCCCATCTCACAAGTCACATGATGGACATTAACTACTTTCTGATTGGTTCTCGAGGGATGCCAAAACCTATTAAGCCTATAATTTAGCAATTTTAGGTCCATTTCTGTGCTTTTGTACTCCCTAACTCAGAAAGGAGGAAAAAAAAAAAAAAAAGGTCAATAGTCTATCTGTTTTTTTCCTTTTTTGATTCAATGAGGTTGAACGTGGATATTGAGGTCGACAAAAAATAGTGGTTGAAGGTGGTTCATTTTTGACCAATGCTGCGTCTGGGCTCAGGATTTTTCTCATTGCATATTATGATAGCGCTAAAGGATTTGAATAGATTATGCAAAGTTGTGAAGTCTAGCTAGACAAATGCCTCACGAATCCATTGGTTGTGTACTTTTGTCTTATATATTTTATTCAATTGTCAAGAATATCGACTGCCTACAAGAACTTGAATAAAGAAAGTAATACCAATGTGCCGCCCTATCGAAGGCCATGAAGGCCTGAAATTGTGGCATATTTCTTTTCTTCTTCTTCTTTTTTAAAAAAAAAAAATTAAAATATGAATTGATTATTCAACTCAGACATGCTCTTTTAGATTAGAAAATCCCAATGAGGATGTTTATCTGAATCTTTTCTCTGCTAGTCTCGTACCAAATGACCAAGAACTTGAATAAAGGAAGGCACAACAATGCCACCTTATCGAAGGCCTCCTACATCAGTCAGTGTGATTCCTGATGAAAATGAATCACCATCCCTAGAAACCAGAGTTCCTAACCCCAAGAAAACCTATCCATTCATGACTAAGGACATAGACAAGAACCACTGCATTAAGCAAAATCGGAGCTATCTGATCCTGAAAGTGCGAAGTAACCCAAATCCAAACTTACGAGAAAACGTTCACATCTAGTGGGGTGGAGGTAGAGGGATCAAACCCTCGCCAATCCCATAGGAGCCTCCGGCCCCTACCTGCTTGACTAGGCGGAGCTGGCCATCTCTTGCACGTTAGTCTTAATGTCATGCTAAACTTTACATATGGGAGTGAAGAATGAGTATTGAAAGTTAAACGTAGGAGGAAGAAGCCTTTTGCAGTTTTAACGTCGCTATTTCTTGAGGTTTTTGTTTTTTTCTCTGTTTGATTTCCCAAGAGGAGCGTCAGCTTCAGCTATAGGAGTTTCCCAAAGAAATCAAAACTGCCACCAAGACTTTGCACTAGCCTATTGAGCAAAAAGCACAAGATGTTCTGCCACGTCCGTTGAACGGGCTTTTCAATTTTCGGCCCCAGCATTCATCTGTTCTTAATCGGCCCTCACGTTTAATTTAAAGCCCAATTGTAAAGCTTGAAGCTCAGCTTCAGTTTTCACACAAAAGCCCACCTTTTTTTGACAACCACCCCCTCCCCAAAAAAAAAAAAAAAAAAAAAAAAAAAACACCCAAGCAAAGCACAAAGCTTAATGAAGTTTTTTTTTTTTTTTTTTGGGGGGGGAGGGCGGGGGGTTGGGGGTTCCTTTTGATGTGTAGATCGTGGGTTACTCTTTTACGAGTGGAGGTTGGAGGAGAGAGCTAGCATTTGGAATAGAAACCTAGTCATTTATTTTATGGTTCCATTACAGGACCGAATTTTTATCTATAAAGGGGTTGACCTTTTATTTTAGGAAGGGTTTTATTTTATTTTATTGTTCTCCTTCATATTCAACATAAGGAAACTTGGTTGGAGGCCCCCGACATTTATTCTTTATTTTAAAGATCAAAAGATTGGGATACGTGGAAGCGAAACTCTCGTTGGTTTTATAAAGCTAATCATAATCCACCAACCACTTTAACAAAATAAAAAAATAATAAAAATAATAAATAAATAAATAAATAAATAAAAAAACGAAAAAGTGTGTCTTTGCAGATGAA
Source organism: Kandelia obovata (assembly GCA_021464305.1). Lineage (NCBI taxonomy): Eukaryota > Viridiplantae > Streptophyta > Magnoliopsida > Malpighiales > Rhizophoraceae > Kandelia > Kandelia obovata. The sequence continues at coordinate 10,598,773 of CM038473.1, forward strand.
TTCAACGATCGACAAGCATCATAGACAGTGCTTTATTCTCATTAAAAATTAGTATCCTTGTTGAATACGTTACAGGGTTTTGACCTCTATTAAATGAAGCGACTACAGAGACGCGCCAATTTGAGGCAATCTTGACGGGATATTAAAAATAATAATATTTTAATTTAATTTTTTAAAGAAATAATAATAATAATAAAAAGATTTTAGTTATGGTTCCCACCGACCGGTCTCCTCCGCGTCATCGCCGCCCGTCCACCTATATTTTCCCGCTCTGCAACAGATAAAAACTTACAGATAATGACGTCACTCCCAGGAGTTCATAGCCACAGCCTCTGGCCATAAATTTTTACTTAATGGCCATAGATTTACAACAGGGGAAACAAAAACGACATTAAGGAATGAAGCGAAAAAGAGTATTTCTTCTTGTAAAATGTAAGAATCCCAAGAGTCGATGTTTCGACCCCAAGAGCAAATTAATTAAATAACGTAATAAAAAAAGAAAAAAACTCTCTTGCACCGTCCACAAAAGAAAATCAATGCCCTTCTCCAGGACTAGGACCTTCCTTCTTGATCCCCCACAAGGCAAGATCATCAAGAACTTCAACAAGATCCACCGTCAGTCCTCGGCTGGGACTAGGCTTCGAGGTGCTACGGTGGAGATGTTTTGGGGCAAACGGGCGGGCCTGTATGGCGAAGAAGAACATGGAGATTAAGAGAAAGACTAGGAGAAGGAAGTGGCAAAGTTTCAGTTGTCTAGCCATGACTTGGTATGCAAGAATGGCTTTTAAAAAAAATTTGTTAGCTATTTTAAGCTATAGCGATCATGTGATTTGAGCATATTGGAGGGGTTGATGGTTAATATTTATAGTAAAATATCTTAAGCTCATTTGACTAGGAAATGCTTTATTCAAACACGTTGCATAGAATTGATGACCATGCTGACGGTGGAACGGGGAAAGAAAATTTCCATGGACATGTAAACATAGGAATCAACTTTGTGGAATATGTTTTGAAGAGAGATAACGGGTCAGAATGCCAGAATCACGTTCGAGTCAAAAGTGCTGACCACGATTCTCATTATGCAAGTCCAAGAGGAAAAAAATTCACAAGGACCTGGTTTGTAGTTGATTTTGTCAACTTATTTTTGCGACTATAACACATCCCCCGTCTCAAAAGGTCCATCATGGACCAAGTCCAACCAAGAAACATGGAAATTCTGTCATAAAAGTCAGTAGATCTTATCTTGAGATATACGCGCGAGTTGGTAAGTGTGCATCGTAACATTCTTTTACACCGTCGACGTTACCGTTAATATTTGAGTATATGCTTAGCCGATCAAATTAAGACTTCTTTTACCGTATTAAAATGTGCAGTACCACTTTTATATAATCTAAGATCTTTTTTTTTTAAAAAAAAAAAATGTGAGAGTTGAATAGTTTATATCTCACATTAAGTATGCTTGCCCTACCCTTCTTACTAAAACTCAAGACAAAATAAAAGATTATATGGTAGATGTTAGAAACTAGCTTTTTTGCTATTCAAGCCACATTTGAACTGAAGAATCTGTTTTCATTGCTGTACAATCTGGAACTACAGCAGAAGATGATTTGAAGAACAATCTTAACGATTTAATGTGTGTTGGAAATTATGGTTGTCTTTTAATGTTAAGAGGTGAGGAAAGATTGTGATTGAACCAAATTGTTATGTTAATTAAGTTGTATTAGTTAATTTATTAGTGAAAGTAGGTGAACCCTTGTCCTATTTGCTATGACCTGCTGTGATATAATAATTAATTGTTTATTAAACCTTTCTCCACTTGTGAAATTGGTCAAGTAAAACACCGCATGCTTACTGTAACGATGATCATCCTGTTTGTACACAAAATTTTCTATATATTAAAAAGAAAGAAAAAAAAAAAAGCTAATGAATATTTGATTTTTCTTTCCAATATTTTGTGTTTTTTTCTGCACCAATCTGTAATTCTTCTTGTTCTCCGCAATCAAGAGTTTATTTCCTTCAATAGATATAATGTATGCATGGCTTAAAGACTTCTTAAAGGTACACTCTATGTTTAGACCACTAACTTATTGGTTGTTGAGGGATGCCAAAACTCATCGAGTCTATAATTTAGCAATTTTAGGGTTATTTCTGTGCCCTTATATTATGTTTACTCACAAAAGAAAACAAAAGATCAATACTCCATCTGTTTTTTTGGCCTTTGAACGTGAATATTAAAGTTGACAAAAATAGTGGTTGATGGAGGCTCTTTTTTGACCAGTTCTGCGTCTGAGTGCAGAATTTTTCGCATTGCCATGGTATGACAGCGCTAAACCATTTGAATAAATCATCCACAGTTGAGCAGTCTAGTTAGACAAATGCCTCACGAATCCATTGGTTGTGTGCTTTTGTCTTTTATATTTTATTCTATTCTCAAGAATATCGAATTCCTGCATTTCATTGATATGATCCGATAGTTCACAACTTGCTCTTCTCCCCTTCAAAACCCCATTTGAAACCAATAGAGTTTATTTTCGTTTCCTATGTAGGAACTAGGAAACAGGTCATGCACCCAAAGAAACAGGGCATGCACTCAATGTCATGTCATCTACATTTAATGCCTTAAACAATTCCAAGTTAAAAAACTTGCAAGGTAACCCACAATGTGAATATGTGATGGGCCTGGTCCCTGTTACGGCAACATGAAACACACTATCAAACAGGCTATAATCAACAACCTCTTTTATGTTTCATTTTCAGAAAGCGTCCGATTCCGAATCTCCCTGCCACCACAACCACCAACCGCCACATCAGACAACACAAACAGCTTTAACAATCAAATCATCAAGACAACCCCACCCACGATCCCTGCTGCATTTAGAGGCCGAGGAAGGAAACAGAGAGCGATAGAGGCTCGGAAGCCCAGAAAAAGAAACCGAAATGATCTGGGCTGGGGTTTGGAGAGGCAAGTTCCACTCAGTCTCTCTCTCTCTCTCTCTCTCTCTCTCTCTTTCTCTGTGGAAAGTGGAAACCCATTTCGTTGCCACAGAGGCAACGCCCCATCAACCGGCGGCGTTGTTCTTAGATCAGTCTTTTGACAATGCATAAAACCCGTTGATAGTAGCCCCAACACTCCCACCGCCGCCACTGTCATTGTCACTAACGTTCAGACCGCATGTTCCACGGTCGGCCAGGAGCCGTGGTGGACCCGTGGTTGGAAGATAATCCGTGAGTGGTCGGAAATTGTGGCTGGCCCCAAGGTGGAAAACTCTGTTGCGGATGATTAGCAAGACGCAGAGCAGCAGGCAACAGGGATTGGGGAAATTCCAATACGTCCATGATCATAACGGTCACTGCCCCCCCCCCTCCCCTGGGGTGCCACGTCGATGGACGGCGGGGAGTAGCGTACCCCATTTGCCGGCGGTGCAGCACCGAATTTTCAGGGGTTGCGCCGCAGCATAGGAAGCTGGGGGGGGGGATAGGGATTTTCTGAACGATCACTGGTTAAGATTTTATTTATTTATATTTTTTTTAAAAAAAAAAGAATTGTAGAAAAATTTAGTTTAAATTTCATTGATAAGCAATTCCCAAAACATTTAATCTCAATTGTCAAACACAAGCCATGATCTTTTGATTAATACTTTTTTCTCTCTCTCTCTCTCTCTTTTCTCAACTGCAAATTTATTATTTTTTTTTGATACAGTAATGATCAGCCTGTTAGAGGTTAATCAGTGATTAATAGCCTTCTTTTTTCTTTTTTTTTTTTCTTTTCTTTTATTGTGCTGTTTAGTTCTGTTAATTCAAAAAAGTAAGATGAAGAAGATAGGAAGATATATGAATAAATTTCATACTGTAGCCATGTTGACTCTGCCTTGTCAATTTAGGGTACAACAAGTCCATTGCATGGCGTTGACTTTGATAAACCTTCAGAATTTGAACTAATTAGATAGACGCTTGACTACCCATTCAACCTAGTTTGGCGGTACAACGGCTCTGTGCTCTTAGGGAATGTTGAGAGTCGATCCTTAACGTCCTCAGAATTCTCACAATACATAGACTTTTGGGATTTGCAAAACATCTCTTACATTGCTATTACATTGTTATTACAATTTAACGTGGTTTTGTCTTCATTTCCGAGCGTTGGCTAATTTCCGAGCGTTGCTCTCCGTCCCATGCTCGGGGTTTGATTACTTAGAACCATTATGTTGACTTGTCTGTCTTACTTTGAGTTAGGCACATTATATTCGAATTGGTTCAATTCATCGTAGGGTTGCTAAATTTTCTTTTCTCAATTTTACTTTTATGGCCAATTGATATCATAAACTTCTCTCTATACGCAACTGGGTGAGATTAAGAGTGAACATATATAAAAATCAATTGGGTATCCCTTTCCAATACTCTAAAAAATAGGCTATCTACAGTGAAATTAACCAACTTGTGCAGAAGCGCATTTTTGTGATCTGATCTCAGATATAAAAAATGAAAAGAGAAGAAAGTAGAGAATAATAATAATAATAAAATATATATTGGACATGGAGCCTTGTGACCTGTTCCCATGTCATAATGCAGGAAGTGAACAATGGAGCTGGTCAAACGTGTCACTCCAATAAGATATGGAGAGCTCTGTTAACCCAATTGAACTTGAATAGTGGTTGTCCTTCTTTCCAAAGAAATCGACGCAGTGTTCAATGAAAACGGAGCGGGCTTCCCCAATTCCTCATCATTTCCTTGCTCCCTTTTGAGTGGTTTAGACTTTCGACAAAGGCAGGTGGGCACCAACGAGCATGGGGCTATTGTCCTACGCAAGTGTAATCAACCAAAGCTTCGAGAAAAGAGCAGGCCTGTTTTTGAGTTCAAAGATGCAAATATGATTGTGAATCAAATGCATGTGTGCTGCGTCGTGTCCTATCCCTTTCCAAATCCCCACCATTCTCGTATCCTTACCTTTTTGTCCTTTTCTCATCTTACCACAACCCCCCCCCTTTCCACCGCCCTCCCACGCCCATCATTCCTTTTCTTTCTTCTCCAAAGCGTGTCTCATGGAGCCTTACTTGTCAAAAAGACTGCATATTTCTAGTAGAATCTTTGCTTTTGTCATTTATATATTTCCTTTGACAACATTTGTTATTCTTGGCCATCTTCAGAGCAACCGTACCAATTTACACCAGTCCATATTTATAGCATCATTATCATTGGAGGCTAGAAAGAAAGAAAGAGAAAAAATAATAATAAATATATATATATATATATATAATACCATGATAATCACCTGCCAGTTAGACACCTTCTTCAGTGTCTAAACCCTTTTTTGAATTTGTACTTTTAAAACCTTACAACCAAATCCCATTTTGAATGCACAAAGAAAAACCTTTCAACTTCAGTTTTACAGTTGTTACGTCCGTTAAACTTAAGGTGCATTGATTTGGCCTATTGTTGCTTTGAGCTACGTATTCTCAGACAAACTTTTCAGTTATGCTATACGGTATAAGTTGACAAATTGTTGAATACAAAAGTTGAAATTAAAAAAAAAAAAAGAAAAAGAAAAAGAAAAAAAAGAGGTTATGTCTATATGAAAGCATGATATTTGCGTCTGGAATAAAGGTTTTTGCTTCCAAAATATATGCAGCAAGACGCGCCTTAGCGCGAGTATAAAATCTAGTTCCAGCATTCTAACCCACGCGCATTAAGTCGAGTGAGCTCAGCTCGCACAAATAAGGAAAAGTGACTAAAGTACATTAGTTTGTAACTAGATATTCGTAGTTCATGGATCACTTTGCAGTTATGTGGAGCCCGCCCTGCCGATTTGATTTGGAAAGATTGTGATTGCTTTGTCACCGCCCCGCCGTGGATCCGACGGTTGAAACGGGCAATTGAACATACGCTCTTGTGCACACAATCATTTCTCCCGTTAAATTCTGTAAATGCCCAAATGGCCCATTGGGCCCGTGCGGGTGGTGGTGACATAATATCCAACACAAACACCCACCACCCACACCTCTTAGGACACTTCGTAACCACTGCATAGAATCCCATTAATTTGTACAATAACATTTTGGCAGTTGTACCATAAAGACCTAAAAATTAGAAGGAAAAACTAGAAATCACCTCCGAAAGTCACTCGCATTTTCTAATTATACCCCTAATTTAGAAAGGAAAATGCATACCATCACCTACCTATTCTATTATAATCTTTAAATTTTCACTTTTGGGATTCGATTTATTTTATTTCATTTGCACTGTAAGTTGAATCTGCCGCCTCACAATTGCTGCACTTTGATAGAGACGGGTTTAAAATTATTATTATTTTTTTTAAAGAAAGTGGGGATTAAGTATAGGGTTTACAGTTTAGTTCCAACATGGGCACATGGGTTAGAGTGAAACCTCTGCGATTGCCGGAGTGCTTTCATGGATCCCACAATCACACTGACCCACCCGCCTATAGCCCAAAATATCACTCTCCTCAAAAGATTGTGCACACTATCCAAAAAGGAATGCGCAATTGGGCACATAAAAAAGGACAAGTAAGAAAAAAGAGAGAGAGGGAGAGAGAGAGAGAGAGACAGGTAGAAAAACCTTATGCCTCAAAAGTCAATAAAAGCAACAATATTTGAACCCTCCTCCCCTTCCCTTAGATCATGTGCAGTATGTAGAGTCATTTTGTGTGAAAGGGCAAATCTTCAAAATTCAAAGGCTCAACACTTAGCACGGAAATGGAAGGGCATATAGAGCAAATGGGTTGTCGTAGGAAATTGTGTACAGTGCATGATTCAAGACAGATTGCAATACATGTTCTTCTGTTATGGGATAGACAGAGGGGAGTGCCTTCGTTTCTAGCATCTTGGAATTTCCTCCCTAACTATTGTTTGATGGCATAAAATAAAAGAAAATCTCTCAATAAACATACAGTACATGAACCACATGCCACACAACCAATCACCGCCAAATTTCAATTAGCATCCCAAAAAAATTTCAGGAAGATAACCTGGGATCAAAGGAATAATTGACTAAACAAGGAACATAAAATGCAAAATCACCTTTCATTTTTCCTGTGTACTACCCATCCATGGCAAGTCCACATTCGGCGAATAAGGCACACCGGTAGGGGCGTCTGAAGAGCTGGCGAACTTGCTCTTCTTGGGCCAAAGCCAAATCTTGGACACAGAAAAGCTCTCACCTTTGGTCACACTACCAATCTTGTTTCCCTCCACTTCCCCGTCAGCCTTAAGGCAGGGTCGCCTGTCATTAGAGAAGGGCACTCTAAGCTCTGAATCACCGAGAACATATTGATATGAACCCATTGAAAAGCACCTCCTCGCATCCAAATTACTGCTACTCGTCTCTTCCCTTGCCTCCTCTTCTCCACTGTTGAGCCTTCTAAATTTACCAAGTCTCACAGGAAAAACCCCCTTGTCAACAACAATTTCTTCAATTTCTGCTGTTTTCTGGGTAGAACTCGGGGCATTTTCTCCATTACCAGGACAACCATAATCTTCTCTCATATCGTCAAAATCAAATATTGGGCTTTCCATGGAAAACCCAGGGGTAAAAAGGGTCCCTCTACATAGAGGACAAGTAGAATTTGACAGTAGCCAGGTGTCTATGCAATTGATATGGAAAGCATGACTACACATGGGAAGCAACCTTAGCTTGTCTTTCTCGGAAAATTCGCAGAGGCAAACAGCACAATCAAATGGTTCTTTTAGACCCATTATCTCTTTATACAGAAAAACAGGAAGAGCATCAATAAAAGCTTGATCCAGGCCAGAATCATGGAGATGAAAGAGCTGCTGTAGCTGTCTTTGAAGAGCATCTGAGCCAGAGATTTCAGGAATTCTATTAGATTGGGATTCAGCTGATGAGGAGGGGTGCTTTATAAGGAATCTAACCAACAAGTGGAGCAAACCAGAGATGAAAAACAGCGCAGCGAGAATCACAATAATGAAAAGAACGGCAGGACTAATTCTAGTCCCAGAAGATGAAGATGATGGCGGTGAGGGGGTTGATTCTCTGGGGTATGCAGTAGAAAGAGGAGGTGGGTATGTCAAAAAGCCATCTTTTTGCTTGATTTGATGTTGAATCCAGGACTTCTTCAGATGGATACGCTCCATGTGCCATCTATTATCTACGCTGTCTGACATCCCACAAATATGATGGGAACACCCAGGATCCATATGTGCTATTTGAGCTAAAAAAAATCAAATGCAGACCCAACTCATATCAGATCCACGATGGAAGAAACAAAACAATCACTTTTTCTTCCACTTATACAGATCCCCTATAAAAATCCACACAAGTAGTTGCCCCCTTTCTCTTCTCTGGAGCCCAAAGTCAATCCCCTCCACTAGAAGATACTAGCATGACTTGCTACAAGTGCCATTCTTTCTTATCGAATCAAAACTCAAGTCACCTACTTAGCAGATACTAACACCGAAGCAGACACACAGAGAGACAGACAAAGGTTGAAACTTTACCCACGGAGTATTTTCTTTTTGTTTTTTCTTTCAAGGAGAGTCCACTAGACACGAATATTTTTGAAAGACAATTTAGAGTGGAGGAGTCCCTTGCATCACTTATCAACCCCTAAAGAGAAGCAGAAGACTGTAATATAAATGAGTAATATCAGTTTCTCTCTCTAGAATCACTCTCTCACTCTAAAAGCCTCACTCTTTCGGTTCCTGTTGGAATCCAGAATGGAAGACAGAAGGGTAGCAGTGACAGTAATTTCCAAAGTAGGAGGTGAATATGCCAACAAAGGGGGCTGTCACTGTTCCCACGTGCCCTTGAGGCGGGTAAGAGTCAACCTGGTCAACCATAAACGACAAAATTGTACGACCAGACTCCCCCGTTGGCTTTTCGGTGGGTCTTGGGCCTAATAAGAGGGGGAATTGTTCAGTGAATCAGCACACACCAGTTAAAATTGTCTTCAAAATTGAAAATTTCAAATCTTAATCTGTATTAATTTAACTAATATATATATATATATATATATATGTATGTGTATGTTTTTGCTACTTAATCGAGAGACTGTTAGACTACCATAAAATAAAGTTACTTTTTAATTTGAAATAATAATCGAAATTTGAATGTAACATCTATTTTGATTTTATAAGAAAATCTTAGAGAGTATAAAATTTTTTTATCAAAAATACTATTTTTGTTATAATACAATATAGATCGTGCAACTTTTTCTAATTAATGTACTTGATAACATTAAAAAAAGAGAAAAAACCTCAGTTAGGTTAGTTAGAGAATCACAGTTAAAAAAAAATCTTTTAACTTGTTTAAGATACTACTTGTAATGTTGGGTTATTTTGATGTGCCTTTAAAGGACGGTTCAGGTAAGCACCTATTTATCTTAGGTCTTAAGGAAATTAGGTGAAGGATTTGGATGGCAATCTAATCTCTGTTGTTGGATATTTAAGAAAGATAATGAAGAAGGAAGCAGAAGCAGGCAGTAAGGTGACTACAGAAAATGATTGTATTCTGTATGTCTCACAGTTACAAGTTTTCCTTTGTTCATTGATGACAATCTTTCCCATTATTATTGGCATTCAAAATGATTTAATTACCATCTAAAATGGTATCCTCTCAATGAGTCACTTGACCAAACATAGAAAAACCCAGGAGGTTCAAATGAAATCTACCGGTTCATGTCATGTATCATATCAGTTAGATAGTAATAAATTGTTAGACAAATTTGAGCAATCCAATTTAGTCATTCAGAATGAACACAAAGGTGGTGGAAATGTAACCTCACATAGCGTTGATTGTTGGGTGTTGGCTGTTCTATTTCCAGAACATAATTTTGCACCCGCCCAACCACCCTCCCCCCCCTCGGTTTTCAAACCTCAACTTATATCAGTATGACAGAGACACGATGTGTTATTGCTTGTTAGCATTTCTTTGGCTGAATGAGGGCATTCAAGGCACATGGCAGGGTTTGAGTTGAAGTTCAAGTGTTCAACCCATCAGTCGTTTTCCCTAAACTTGGAGTGGCTTATACTAATGAGTTGGCACTGATATTTTGATGATTTTAGGTGAATGATCTTTGTTATTTTCCTTTTCCATTCTTCTCTTCTGTTCTGTTCTTGCACAATTTCTAAGTCAATTTTAAGCAGTGTTATAATGTTTAAATAATCCACCCGTAGGCCACCGCGGAAAATTATAAGGGACTGCAGAAACGATAAAGCGATTATTCACTTCAGATGTCAACAAATGTGAGTAAATGAAAGGATTTGATTATTTGACATTTTATCTCGACGAGTGTTTTCTCTATCAAGAGAGGATCAATGTGTTGAAATTCCACGATTATGTGCTTGACTTGCACTTCCTCTTCGTGAAAGGAGCACTGTTGAACCTTAAAAAATGTGCTTGAAGCCATTATTTTGATGTCGACCAACCCCAGCTTAGCACCTCAAATTTGCAGTTGGTGCATGTCCATAAATTCATTAATTATGTAGAAATTAACTCACAGTCAACCAGCCAATCAGTTTGTGGTGGAATTCAATACCACAATCTAAGCCATCAATAAGTCTAACAGCCAGAGCATCTTATGCTCATAAACAAAGTCAAGCTGATAATTAACAGTTGCCAGAGTGCAACAACAATTTCTTTGAACTTCCAATTTGAGTATTATTGGTTTCTTCCCTGAAATAATAAAATCTTGGAGCTTTTAAATAGTAAGTGTTGATGCATTAGAACATTGATGACATAGAAAGGACTTATGAAATAGATCTTAAAAACCCAAAGGAGAAAAGGAATATATTCAGATTATGATTCTAAAACTCAGAAGAGTCCTGCTAGAAGGAAATCCTACCTGTTCCGGACTAACCGTATTTAGGCACAGATGTAGAACATATTCGTGCAGGTTCCATGTTCATATGGAAGTTCCTGGTGTCTCCCGGCACATTGCTACAGATCTTTCTTCTTCCTCCTTTAAAGTGTTAATCATTTGAGCAACTCGGTTCATACTGGGCCTATATTCTGGAGATTGGTCAATACATTTTAGAGCCACTCGGAGCAAGTTCACCATTCTGTCTTGGCTTGCGCCTTCCAGTACAAGGGATTTTTTGAAAACCTCCGATGCCCATTCTTCCCTAACAACAGCTTGAACCCATGAAGCGAGGTCCATTCCATCAGTGTGCACCAGCTTCCCACCTAGCAGCTCAAGCAGAATCATTCCAAACAAATAAATGTCTGCCTGAAAAGCATCTGATGAACTTGTGACTGGTCATTGCATGCGTCAGAAAGCATTAACATTGGCAGAAGATTCTTGATTGTCAACAACCATAACGCCATATTCACTAATGCAGGGTTCCATTTTTTTTATCCAGCAAGATATTGGAGGATTTTATGTTGCCAAGAGCAATTTCGTCATCACAAAGCTCCTGATGCGTGAAAGTAAATGGTAGCTGCTACAACAATGAGACATTCATGTAGCATCACGGGAAACGCAATTTATACGTAGTGTTAGATGGCAAGACATTTAAACATAACGCTACTGCATTATGTTTATACTTATGAATGGACTACAAACTTACATGAAAAGCCAAGAATTATGTAGTTACATGGATAAGCTTGAGGAGACTTCCGCTATGTTGATATTCATAGACCAACAGCTTCTCTTGACTGGACGAGTAAAAGGCAAGAGGTGACAGTAAATTTGGATGCTTCACTTCGGACAACCTTTGCATCCTCTGCTTTACTCCCTTTAACAGCCAAATGTATTCTATCGTCAAGCGTGACCACATAGAGGCTGCCATGTTTTCCACTTCCAAGCAACTCAGCAGGAGGTTTGAGCAAGTCATCGCGGTCCATTCACAATGGGACTTGTAAGAACAAGAAGTGAAGAGCAAGTAAATATACTATCAGTTGAATCAGCTGAGAATTCTAATGTGTTTGCCCCATTTTTGTGAACGCTGGATCGAGCACTAGGCTTGTTGAAACTATCGTCATTTCTGTATCAACTCTGCTCTGCGCATCCAATCCTTCTCTCTTCTTTCGTTTGAAGATCCTGAAAACAAGGACGGCTATAAAAACCAAGCCTAATATGACATAGCCTGAGTACATAAGGACATCATTTTTTAATTTCCCTGTTGAATCCTCTCCTGCATCATCGGCAAGACTTGTTGGCTCGTTGGGGCCAAAGGATGAACAATGTTTTGGCAGTGGAGGCCTGCATAAGCCAGGATTGTTTATGAAGTTTCTTTCATTGAATCTTCCCTTGGTGTCTGGAATAGGACCACTAAAATTGTTGAAGGAAACATTTATTCAGTAAGTTGGGAAAGTCGAAGTTGGGTATTTGACCTGTAACCTGGTTATTCTCAGCAAGAAAAATTTTAAAGCTCGAAATCCTGGACAACGCTGGCAACTTACCAGAACTTGCTTGAAATATCGAGTCTTTTCAGATTACTTAACCCGGAGAGCGCGTCAGGAAGATTTCCAGAATTTATAATTGCCTATAAGCAAAAAGGTGAGATTTTTGCATTTTGCAATATCAGCTGGGAGTTGTCCAGCAATGAAGTTATCTTCAAGCCTAGTTCTAGTAAGAAACGTGGCAAAAGGTGGTCCATTACAAAGAGAACCTGCATCAAAAACCCCAGCAAGACCGGACCCCCTGAGTGTTATATCTGTCACAGAACCACCATCACACTTAATGTCCTTCCACCCACCCTGGCAAGGCTCAGTGGCACTGCTCCAACCAAAACTAGGATCAGGCAGTCTGCAGGTGCCATTCCGTTTTGCAAGAAAGTTAATCAGCAAGATCTTAAGATCATCGTTGAATGCAGAGTTTGTTGCGAGCATGAGAAGACAAAATGAAGTTAACAATGCGAAGAAATTGGTTTGATCCATAATGGAAGATAATAGTTTTGGGGGCAGCATAGCTTTGCCAGCAGACTTTGCAGTTGTAATATGCAAATAAGCTCAGTGGTTAGTCATAATGTTTCGGGGAAAATCCCAATGTTCAACTGAACGGGACATTTATTGTAGTGCCAATTGGCTGATTCCACAATGAAAACAAGGTGTCGGCAGCTATAGAACTATCGAGTTCATTATGCAGGAAACCAGTTTCCAAAAAGAGAAGATACAAGGGTATCGCATGTACTTCATCGTCTTTGTGACAACACGATGCCTATCTCTGATGTAAATGATTCATATCACAAGGCTAAATAAATGACATCTGCCTTCTTTTCTAAAACTGGGAGAATGCTAATGAAGTTCAACCATTCGACCTTTGATGTGGCAATTCTGTCACAGCTTCTTAAGTTAGATCCACGGGCATTCGATGGATGTCATATATCTCAGCATTTGCATGTGTCTGGATGCCATAGTATTTTTGTAGAATATGGTGCAATTACTGTAAACGCAATGTATTATCCTTGTCAAGAAAGTGTTGCATGATTGCATTTGTAAACATATTCACAATTCTACACAAACAAGGTGACCAAGTTACAGCAAGTCAGAGGTTTACTCACAAATACTTAATATTCAATATATACGCAGAGACATAGAGCAAATGGGGAAAAAGAAATTCATAATTGTATCCCTCTGTAGTTGGTCAACCATATACTTCTGATAAAGAATTCTCTTTGTAATAATTTTCAAAACATGTTAGACGTTAGTATTAGGAGGGAAAAATGTTCTCTTGTAAGGTCGCTAGGGGGGGGGGAATAAAGTGTCTATTATGATTAAAAATATTAAAGTTTTTTTATTTATATAATATTTATTTTTTTAATATAAAATTTTTTAATTTACATTTCAAATTTCGACAATATCCTTTTTAAGTATAAATTTTTTATGCGTCGAGTTTACCCTCTTTGAAGACAACCAAGACACTCCACCAAGTCCACTATCAAGCCTAATAATCTCAACGTTTATTCAATGGATCTTAATCTAAATGTACATCTAATAATCTCAACGTTTTGGATATTGAACAACCAACGGAAGGAGACTTGTCAGGGTAAGCATCTTGCAGATCCGCACGGAATTTCCAAAACCCTTCCTCACAAAAATCCTGCAACCATTTAAATGGCGTATACAAACGGTGAGAAGGACTAACAACAATACAATACAAGAATGTCAATCAACAATTTAAAGACACAAGAAGAAAGAAAGATAGACAAGGAGAGCAATTTCAATTCTAGAGGTCACTTGGCAATTATGGACACAATTAAAGGAAAGATTAACTTTGAGTGACGTGAAAAAATCAACGATTAATTTTGTAAAGATTGCATCTTTCTCCAACCCCCATAAAGAATTGACCTCCGCCTTCCCGTGGCCGAGAAATCTCCTCCAACCGATATGTCCATAAAGAATCCAAACGTGTCGTTGGAACTGGTTAGACAATGCAACAGATGCTTACTCGTGTTGGTGGAATGTCCCCGCCTAGAACCAATCGCGCCGTTGAGGGGTGACGAGTCCATTTAAAATGAGAAGTGCAATAAGAAAACTAGTTTTTTTATTGCAAGTAGCCGTAAAAAAAAATGTTAATGGAACCATCGTACATCGTGTTAGTTAATTGTGTTGATGCAACTTCCCACCAATCTTTTGATTCCCTCCATCGTGGAATTTGGAACCAGACCAATATTCTACTTACAATTCCCATCATCACTTCACTTGTGGTCTTTTGGCTTTTTGTATATGCTAAGAAACAAACTCTCCATCTCTCTCTCTCTCTGGCTTGATAGAGTGGCCAGATCATCCTGGAATTGTAGAGAGAATCATGGGTTTGGATTCTTGGATGTGGGAAATGGTACCCTTTGCAGCAATGGTAGCAGTGGAGTGCACAGATGTGGGTGTGTCCACAATAAGTAAAGCTGCCTTGGCTAAAGGCATGAGCCAGTTTGTTTCTGTTGTCTACTACAATGCTCTTGGCACCCTCTTCCTTTTACCTTACTTCATCTTCCACAGGTATCTTCTTTCTTGTTTTTCCTTCCATCTCACTACATCTTGCTTTTATATATATAGTGACGATGATCTTATGCAGCAATTGGCTCATGAATTTGACCTTTCCTTTGCAGGAAGAAGCGAGCTTCTCTGTCATTCTCACTTCTCTGTAGATTCTTCCTTCTTGGCTTCATAGGGTAACATGAACGCTGCGGGAACCTGTAAAACTAGTGGTTTTCTGTTCTTCAAACAGGTATCAGGCTGAAAAAATATTTCTGTTGCAGGAGTACTGGGCAAATAGTGGCTCTAGCTGGCATCAGCTGGAGTTCTCCAACTCTTTCATCTGCTATGTCCAACCTGGCTCCTATTTTCACTTTTCTGTTTGCTATCTTTTTTAGGTAGGTATTACCGAGAAATCTGCTTCTACACACAGCAATCATTAAGGGAAGAAGAGAATAAGTGACTCATATGATTCTTGTATTTTTACAGCGACTTGGTTTTTCCTTATGATCTGAAAATGACAGAATGGAAGCTTTTAGTTTAAGAAGATCAAGCAGCCAAGTCAAATCATTGGGGACAGTTGTATCCGTGACAGGAGCATTAATTGTGACCCTTTATAAGGGCCCTGCAATCTTGATGATTTCAACTTCTAATCCTGATCATCAACTGGTTCTATCAAAACAATCAAACTGGATTTTAGGAGGTTTTCTCCTTGCACTCGCTTCACTTGGGTCTGCAAGTTGGAACATTTTGCAGGTAAAAGAGGATATTTCAGCAGGTCATTGCAGATGTAAATAGTTCATTTGTGAAAACTGAGAGGATTCCTGTTGATTGATTGTTGATTTATATTTTCAGGGGGCGACTATGAAGGAGTACCCTGAAGAAATGACAATAGTTTTCTTGTTCACCTTCTTCGTTACAATCCAAAGTGCAGTTTTCGCACTCATTTTCGAAAGGGATCTGTCTGCCTGGAAACTGAATCATGGGATCGAAATAATTTCCATTGTGTATACGGTGAGAAAGGAAGAAGAATCTACGCAGCAATAGTGAACTAGACCTGCCATTTCCTAAGAGATGATGACATTTATGCTTTTGAAAGCCCTTCTTTACTTGTCAATTTTTGATTACGCTTACTAAGATATTATGTGTTGCGTTGTTGATTTATGGTTACTTTTCGCCAAATTCTGCTCAAAACAGAATATCAATGTTGTTAGGCCGTTCACTAATGATCTCTTTACATGTGAATTTTGGAAGATTTTGGGGTTGCTAATATATTGATTGGGAGTCATTTCAGGCAATATTTGGGAGTTTGTTCCGCATTGCCATTCACACATGGTGCTTGCGCAAGAAGGGGCCTGTATATGTAGCCATGTTCAAGCCTTTGGGGATCGCAAATGCAGTGTGTATGACAGTCTTGTTCCTTGGTGATACCTTTTACCTTGGCAGGTACTTATTTCTGATGCTGGTCAGGTCCAACTTAAATCCACAATTCGATTAGAGTTCAAAATGTGGAACCCACCTTGTTTCATGATTAGTATAAACTATTGAAAATTTTTACTGAGTTTAATGCAGTGCCATCGGTTCAGGCATAATTGCACTTGGATTTTATGGTGTGATATGGGGACAAATCAAAGAGAAGAATATTACTCTGGAAAGTAAACTCTGCAGCACAGAATCATCCAACAGAAAGATCCCTCTTTTGCAGGGCAGTGACTGAAATGCTAGTGAAGAAGCATAGTGAAGCTTGCAATCAGTAGATAATTGGACAAACCGAGAATTTGTGTGTGCCAAGTATACGAAGAGGGTGGACTTGGCTTGGAATTTTATCATTGCAGAAGCAAAAGGGTTGTCTAGCTATGTTTGATTTTCTTTGGTTGTGGGAGTGGGGGAAACCAAAAGTTATGGATGCCTCTGACGACAACATTATAGGGAGGGTATTATAATAATATTTTGAATCTGTAACTATGCTTGAAGATTACGAACAGTAAATCCTAGCAGAACTTTTTATAAATTAGGACGGAATAAAGCACAAAACTTTCATCAGAAAACCTGAAGATATGGCGTCAGCCCAGTTAAAAGTCAAATCTTTGATTTTTCAAGAGAGGCTGGACAGTGACACAATTGAATATAACTGGCGATATTTGGTTTCACCCATCTTCATGCAATGCACAGATATTGAGCTGTCATTAACATTACAGTTCTTCGTTTATTGTCAGTGAAAATTTTCAAAAAATATTCCGTTCATTTTGATGATTCTTGCTTATCTGATTTTTATGCAACAAAATCTAAATAGAGCTTGTTGAGACAATGAAGCTACGCAAGAGAGGATGAGGAATGAGCTTGCTGGCAGTTCTTTTGTCATGGATTTGCAGCTTCAGCATCAAGAAGCCGACTCAAATAAAAGACGTGCAGGTAAAGGATAGGTAATAATGTAACAAACAGATGTGTCACGAAGTTTCCAACGTTTGACTATCAGTTCTAAACGTACCATCGTCAGCAGATTGACAATTTCAATGATGCTGAGCAGGAAAGAAAAGATATTAAGAAAACTAGACAAAAAAGGAAATGCACATATTGGCAACTGCACTATGGCTTTTATCGGTGGTGGAAAGTCTCACACTTTCAAAATAACGAATCACTTCCATGGTTGATGATTCCATTAAGAAAACGTAATTTGTTGTTCTTTCTGCAATGCATTTGTATGGACGCAGATCTTTTATTTGCAGGGATCACAGACTGCTTCCCTGATTCTGCCATTCTCTTAAATTATACATCATTGAAATTTTGCAAAAAGTGATTTGACAAAGGTAGGAAAAAAAAAAAACTTAAATTGTATTATTTTATTAATTATATTTTATCCTGTCCATCTTCCATGTGTCCTTATACTTTTTTCCATCAATTAAATGAAAAATGTTGGCTTGGAGCAGGGCGGCGGACTCGCGGATCCGCCCTCACTTACAATATTTATGTTTTTTTAAAAAAAAAATAATAATAATAAGATATACTATGTTTTGAAAAAATTTATTGTATTATGTATAATATTATTTTAAAGATTTACTACGATTTTTTAATTATATATATATATATATATATATATATATTTATTTATTTATTTATTTATTGTAATTGATTATTTGCCCACTCCCAATAATGCTGGTTAATGGGACTCTTAAAAATATTTAAAATAAAATAAAGAGTGCTTTTATCTGCCAGTTCTAACTGCCAAGAGGCTTTTGTGCTTTTTAGACGACCTTGTTGCAAGAGAGCGTGTATGAAACGTTCCCCTCAAATTTAATAATTGAGGTAAGATTGTGTGAACTGTCCGTTCATTCTGGCTTTAAGATTGACAAGCCTGAAATGGTTCAGGATTTGGTTGGGTATCTATTTCATCCCCATGTTTCTCACCAAAACCTAAGAATTGCTTGGTTTCTAAAATCAAGAAACTCCATTTTTCATTGAGTTTTTCTTTTTTCCTTTGAAGAAGAAGAAGAAGAAGAAGAAGAAGAAGAAGAAAAGAAGAAACAATCTTTAGCTAACAAAGAATTGTTTTAAATATTAGGGTCAGACAAGATTAGGGATCAACTTGTGAATCAAGTCATGATTGGTGCAAACTTCACTTTACAAAAAGCAAAGTCCTGAGGAGGAGGAGGGGGGTGTCAAGGTGCATCCGTGACATCACTAGAAATGGTATGATTGTTGTAAGACACTGTTCATCCATGAGAGGTCACCTATCCATTCTCCAATTAATGCACCAATATAATTCACCAAGCTAGTGAAGCAAGATAATATTATTTAATTGGTGGTTTGAAGAATAGACAAACCAGTATCACGGTTGCCTGGAACACTTTGTCCCTTTTGGTATGGCAGTTAATTATGATGACTTAATGATTTTCTAATTTGCTTCCAATAAGTGAAACAAAATTTAACCCTTTGATAAAAGGAGTCATAATATTTTTAAAAAAACGGTCATCTTCTATCATATCAAGATTAGCAGTGTAGATGATTATAGATGCAATATCATATATATATATATATATATATATATGAGATGGGGTTTCATGGGGTTTCTTGGTATGGGTCCCAAAAGGTGGCGTGGTTGAATAAGTTGCTATTCTCAAAATAAAAATTTTGGGTCTAATACAAAGGAAGGTTAGGTATAGACTAATAAATAACTCGATTTCTTCTTGTACGGCGAAAGTAACGGGTGAGTTTCACAGCTGGATGGAATAGAATCGATTACGAAATTGAATATGCGTAGGTTGCGAAACACGTGCTCAAAATTTTCTTGTGAAAGTTGGGGCGTTCATTTAAATCCTTGTAAAATATGCATAATTAATTAATATATATAGTATTTTTAAAACTTTAAGAGGAGAGAGAGAGAGAGAGAGAGAGAGAGAGAGATTATTATTATTATTATTATTATTTAACACAAATTTCAAAATGGTATTAAGATGAAAATGCGAAAATTATTTGAAGAAGATGCTACATTTCAGTTTCAAGGTGTAACCATTTTCCCTTGTTATGAGATCATGAGTGTGACTCAAATATTAACAAAGGATACAAAGGCCAATAAACGGTGACTTGGACCAATCCGAAAACGCTGCTTTTCTCACCATTATTTTTGAACAAGTTTTCTCTCTGTCCCTCTTTCTTCTTCTTCTCTCTCTCTCTCTCTCTCTTTCTCTCTCTTTCTTTTCACCTTAAAATGAAAAAGAAGGGATAAGCCTCGACACAATAATAAATTTTATAATATCAAATAAAAAGTATTCATTATTTTTAAAATTATATAAAATTAATATATTAGTCACATAAAATATTTTAATTAAAATTTAATTCATAATTATATTTTACAAATAAAATTTGTCTACCACTAAACTGCAACCCTGTTCTCTCCTGTTACTTGTTAGATAAAAGAAAACCAAACTGACCCATTAGTCAGTGCTGTTGACAAGCAGATCATTATATTGCAAATGTCGTAACAAACAAAATCCGAAAGTCGCATACTCTTCCAAGGTTGCCAACAGCCAGCTCCCATCGGTACCAAAATTCCATAGAATCTTTGTTACCTAAAGTTGTGTGCTTTTGAGAAAGAGAGGGAGGGAGATGGGAGGAAGATACTGTTACAGAGATGTGTTGCCATTCACAGTCCTTGTGGCAATGGAGTGTGTCAACGTGGGCTTGAACACACTTTTCAAGGAAGCCACATTGAAGGGCATGAGCTACCATGTTTTTATCGTCTATGCTTATGCTATTGCTGCTTTTTGTCTCCTTCCTGCTCCTTTCATCTCCCGCAGGTGTGTCTTTCTCTTTTTCATTAAAATCACTAGGCGGGTTTATGTTGAAATTAAGACAGAATCTGTAAAATTTCTTGTTTTTTTGTTTGTATGCAGATCAAGGGTTCTTCCTCCACTAAGCTTCTCTGTACTTTATAAAATTGGTCTCCTTGGCCTTATAGGGTAAATCCTGCTTGTCTCATATAAAAAAAAATAAAATAAAAAAAAATCATGGTTTTAGAGCGGAGTTAGGCCACTTGGTTTTCATTCCACTGAGAATTTTTCCAAAGAAAACAAAAGGATGATCAATTATGATTTCTGGGGTTGTGGAGCAGGAGCTCTTCTCAGATCATGGGATACACAGGGATCAATTACAGTTCACCAACTCTTGCTTCAGCAATCAGCAACCTCACTCCAGCTTTTACCTACATTCTTGCCATCATTTTCAGGTACTTCAACTTTTTTTTTTTTTTCAATAACATTACCAAGAATACTCTGTCCTCGGAAGATCAAGTGGCTCAGACTTCTTGATTTGATCCTTTAGTCACTTAACATTGTTTTGCTTTCTGATAAATTTACAGTACAATCAAGTTTTGAGATATTTAGGAAAATAATCGTGATTTGATAGAACAGGCATGTCCCGCTGTCAGCCACTCTTACATCTTTATTCGGTTGTATTTGTTTTGGGGTTTGCTTTTTTGCTCATACTGGGTATCGCCAATATGTAAGTCTGTATTATTAACAAAGAATACCTTCTATTGGAAAAACTATTAACCCTGCAAGTTTGTTGAATCATGAAAAACGCTCAAGGCTTTTGTTCAGCTAATAAGATAGAAAATCGACGCAGCATGAAATGAACTATAATGACAAGTTTAGCTAAGGGCTCCTAATACATTTGATGTCCCAAATAGTTTGCCAACTTGATTATCCGTTTATTCTACCTTGTTAGTTGTATCCCTGCATTTATGTGAGTAATGCGTTTTGCTCTCATTGATAAAAGTATCAGAAGTTGAATGATCATGATGGCCAATAGCACTAAGGCGTAAGTGCAATTTGCTCTTCTCATTTTGGTTTGTACTTTGTCGGGTCCTTTTTTATCGTGGACTGCCCACTAGCTTTTGATATGCTATCTCCAAATTCTTCTTTCTAATCTTTTTCTCATGTACTCATCAAAAGGATGGAAAACGTTGCTTGGAGAAGAACTAGTTGTCAAGCCAAGGTCTTGGGGTCCATTGTGTCAATAACAGGTGCGTTTGTGGTGACCCTATATAAGGGCCCACCAATTGTGTTAGCTTCATCACGATCCAGATTACTGAATCAGCCACTTCAGTCATCAAATCCAAACTGGATCCTTGGGGGCATTTTGCTCACAGCTGAGTATATATTAGTCCCACTCTGGTATATTGTGCAGGTACAGTTCTCCATAAAGTAAAAATTTTCTGTAGCTTCAGCTGAAAGTTGGTTACTTGTAATGCTTCAAATGATAAACATTAACTATCTTTTTGCTGCTCTTCAGACACAAATCATGAAAGAGTACCCAGCAGAATTTACGGTAGTTTTCTTTTACAATTTATTGGTGAGCATTATTGCAGCAATTGTAGCTCTTCTTACCGAAGGAACTTCAAATGCTTGGATTCTACGGCCAAATATAGCTTTGGCCTCTGTCTTTTGCTCGGTGAGATGCCAACACACCATACAAGCAAAATTTTTAATTTACTTGCAATGTACTAATAGTTTCTGAACCGTGTTTTTATTTTATTTTATTTTATTTTGTTCTGACTTTAGGGTCTCTTCAGTTGTTGCTTAAACAATACCATTCACACATGGGCCCTGCACTTGAAAGGGCCTTTCTTTGTAGCAATGTTCAAGCCATTGTCAATTGCCATTGCTGTTGCCATGGGTGTCATGTTCCTTGGCGATACTCTCCATCTCGGAAGGTATGTGATGTCTATATGGCCAAGTTTCTCTTTTTAAATTATCCAAGTCTATGACTTGCATCACAAAAACGAGATCTTCAGTCACTTTAATAATCTTCTACTTTTTCCTTTGAGTCTCTACATTAAACAAAAAGACTAAAATATTGTTTGAAAAGACATTATCTTGTTGCTAATCCAACCTTGTGTTCTGCAGTCTCGTTGGAGCAACCATAATATCTGTCGGGTTTTATACAGTGATGTGGGGGAAAGCCAAGGAAGATCAGGATCAGGACACTGGTTCTGGAAGCTCAGAACGTCAATCCTCACATAAGGCCCCCCTGCTGCTAACCTACAAAAATGAAGGAGCGTAGAACAAAAGGTGTATATAAATGAATGGTAAATACAGATTTCTCAATAACTACGCGCTTCCTGTGAACAGGAAATATCTGAAGTCGGGGGCAGAGCACAGCAAATGTAGGAATAATTAAAAGGGCGAAATTTGATTGTGATGCGTCTCCCTGAAGCCTCAACTTCTTCCCCTCGTTACGTAGATGAATGTCGTTCTGGCTCACGGATGCAACCATATCACACCAATGCATCTGCATGTGAGAAAAATGGTTTCTCATGTTCTGAGCCTACTTTTAGAAAGTGTATTTGCATTTACCTAGCATTTTGTTGCTTTCACTTGGTAGTTTGTGAGACCAATATTTAGTTAAAACCATTTTCACTCTCTAAATGGAATGTGGTTTCGGTGCATGCCATATCGCTTCCTTGACATCTACCACTCGAAGAAAGTTGTTAAACCCGGAAACCAAAGATTCTAGCCTAACGAGACCGACCGTCAAAACTTCTCCCAGTTTATTCTGCTTAGCATTAAACAAGAGAAAAAAATTTGAACTCCCCAGTCATCTACCATTGATACACGTCTAACTGTTAACAATGCTCTGCATCAGTGGCACCGTGAGGTGGACATTACTGATGAGCACAAGGTCCTTGTATACTCCTGAGGCAGATGAAACCCTGTGGCATCAATTATAAGCTCACAGAAGAGAACAGAAGTTGAATAATGTTGGAGGCTAATATGGCATTTATCTCCTGTGCTTTGCTCCATTCTTTTGTCAAGTCAGAAATCTTATATACATTGGCTGGAATCCTCTCTCAAGTCTTGAGATCATCTGACATAGCAGAAGGTATAAAATGTGTTGCAAGAATATCTGAAGTTGCTGCTTTGGCAGTTTTATTGTTTAGAACCACAATCTGCACAGAGAAAGTTGACAGCTTAAACTTTGTGTCTAGTGGGTGGGCCGGTGGGTATGTATGTATGAGAGGGAGAGACAATGAGAGAGATGGAGAAGGGGGAGGGGAGGGGGAGGGAAGATAAACCTGTTGGTTTTCCAGGTCAAACTTTAAAAATTCATCATCACAGCTCTCAACCATGTCCGCCAAATTCTTGAGATTCTTCACAGGCTTGCCATTGAAAGTAAGAACCTTCATCCACACATGCAAAATGGGAAAAAGGGAGAAAAAAAGATTCTCACCAAGTGCATGTTAAAGTTGCTCAAACAAATATGCATCAATATGTCGTGCAAAGTACCTGAGTATTAATAATCTCTTCATATCCAATATTAATGTCAGCCACAAGCACCTAAAACATATCGAAAACTAAATTATTATGCAGTGAATTGTTTTCCCCTTTAGGAACAATTCAAAAGTTATATATGGCAATTGAGTCAAATTTCAGGGAGAAAGCATAGAGCCGTACTGGAGACAGAGAGAAAGGCAGACCTGGGAAACAACCACAACCTGTTCATCTGCAGACTGTGCCATGCAATGTAGATGCTTGTCCAACAGTTTGACTGGAGCATCAAATTCATAGTCCTTTCCATACTGCAAAACGGGTGCAAAATTAACCAAGTAGGACCGAACATGTATTATTATATACTATTTCCAACAGTAATATGAAACCCAGCTCAGCAGATACTTGCTGCACTAACAATAGACTAGGTCATGCACTCACAAAGGTTATTCCATCCATTCATCAGGCACTTCAGAAATTTAAAGGCTATAGAAAATCACAGATTTCAGTTCCACTGGCTACTGAAGAAAAGCTAAAAATTGTAGAAGGCCTTATATGCCACAATGGCACCAGTTCTAGAGTGGACATTATGTCATAGGAAAAAGAGGAAGTAAACAAATTTGAATATTTTGCATTTTACACATTATCCCATGATATTGTATCCAAAAGCTTAGATAAATAAAAGAATAGGCACATCAAATCCAGGGAAGGCCTACAGACAGACAAAAAAGTATTAATCAATTGAAAAAGCCATCCCAAGACACAAAAAAAATAAGGGTATCAAAGTTGATTACACACCTCAGAACGTAGATATGGAACAGACACAGCAGTGAAAACAAATCCAGCAATGATGTAATAGGAAGGAGGCTTGCCATTGTTGTGTGCTGGGACAAGCCGCTTGTGGGTTGCAAGCTTTATGTTAAACTCAAGTATCTGTGAATTGCGGAGAACTTTTACCAGGGCTTTGTCCCCAGTATATTTTTGAGAAACAAGGTAACTGAAACTTATGCGCTCTCCATGCCTGAATGGAACTGAAAATTTTTATCCAAAGGAAAAAAAGGTTTATATTATTGTATGACAAGCAAAAATCTAGAACAAAGAAATAACAAAAATATTATACTTCTATCCACCTTAACGAAGAACGATAACCACACATAAATACATGTAAGCACCAATGTAACACTGGGATTTGTGGAACAATTCATGCATAAGGTCCTAAACACATGGGTAAGAGCACTATCAGCAATAGCATGACACTTAAGATTCACTAAAACAAACACAGAATTTGTGGCTAAAGAAATCATGGATTTGCAGATATTTAGACAATGGAAGGAAACATTATCTCACATAATTCACAAAAGAAAAGTAAATATGCAGCGAACACCACAACACAGAAAGCTATTGAAAGCAAAATCATTTATCCATTTGTGTTTCGTAAGTCATTCAATAAAACTATTTATTCCTTAATTTTATACTCAAGCAATTGAAATCCAGTTACTTTGCAGACCTAATTTCTGTGGAAACTACAAATGAAATGGGTGATGGGAAAAGGTTCAGTTGCCAGCAAAGAAGCTATGCCACAGCTGCAAGATTCCCCTTTTAATTAACAGTTCAATAAGACCACACAACCAATGAAATGACCTAGTAAGTTAGAATGTAAAATATAGATACAAACTGCATCAAGAATACAGTTTGAAACCTAAAATAAGGAAGACTGAATTTTGAGCAATAAATATTAGATGTGTGACAAGCTTACTTGTTCCATCATTAGCAATATTGACTCCATCAAAACTTAGAATGACATCAGATGGCTTCAGAACATGTGATTCTGGGGCTGTTGGCTCAATCCTTCTGATGCGGACACCTTTCTGACCAGGTCCCATCCCCACTGAGATTCGAAGATCAGGATTTTCCATCTTCTGCCATTCGACCCCCAGAATTGGGAACCCTGACGTAATACAGAAGGTGGATGTAATTGAGACAAGCAAGTCAGAGCAGTTACAGACACAGCAGCCCACTAAACATCAATTAGTAGCCCAACATAAGGGGGTAACATTTTCCAGACACAAAAAAGATACCTGTATAAGCCCCATTCTTCTCATAATCATGAAGAAAGTGCATTATAACTGGTGTGGGAATGACATAATTAATATTCTCCACATCTTCATTTTTCAATGATTGAAATGCAATACCAACACATTTGCCCTTATCACTGAATGCGGGCCCACCAGAATTTCCAAAGTTTATAGCTGCATCAATCTGCAAAGGCATTTGAATACCATCTGTCAAATAAATATGAAAACAAGACTAAACAATACTAGTCAGAATTCATATCTTCATAACCTGCAACCCCAAAAGCTCTGTTGACCCGTGGACATAAGATAGTATCTCAATGCGCGAGACAACACCGCTTGTCACAGAGATTGTGTCACCACCAATTGGGTAGCCAACAACAGTGACTGCATCTTGAAGTGCAGGAAAATCTCCAAACTCAACTGGTGTAACTCCCGACCAAAACTCATCATCACTAACAGTCAACAACGCTGTACCATCAAGAAATGCAAATCACTATAGTCATAAAAAAATTTACAAACCTGTTGCTAAAATATTTATAGAATGCACATATATTATTAATGAAACAGACAAATTATTGAAAACTAGAAAGACGTTGAAGATGATCTACTAGTGGCAAGGTCATAAATGAATTGAATTTCAACAAATCTCTAATGTTCTTCATTCATGGCCACCCAAAGGAGGAAACACAAAGTCCCATCAAAGCATTAAAGCCAAGAAATGATTACACAGCACAGTGTACCACGTAACAGTGCAACCAAACAGATGAGATGCATACATCTTCAAATAATGAGACAAAAATACACAGTTTCTTCCCATCTGAAAGCAACAAATCAATGATATGCCACAATATCCTTCTACAGACAAACACCCTAAACCCATCTCCGAAAAAACACTCCAATCTGCACCCTCAATTTGATTATGCACCTTTTCCTTCTTTTCAAACCAGCAAGAATCCATATAACCAATACATAGGAGTTTTAACCACCGCTATTACCTGATAAAGCAACGCATCAAATGCAAGAGTAAGCATTCCACTAAAGAACACCAGACTACTCAGATTTTAACATTGTCTAAAAGTTCCAATAACATTCATCACCTTCCTGACAAGTCACCTCCACAGACACTGCCTCTTGCTTCAAGAACAAGTTACGTTGAATAAAAGCACGCACAAGTACCGCAGGCCTATATCAATTACCCAAAAAAAAAAAAAGTATACATGGATTTAAATTCAAAACTTTACATACTATTGCCACACCCAGCGCAAATAGCCAAGAACTTAGAACCACAACCCCTCCTTCTACCTTTCTTTAAAACCTAAAATTGAAAAAAAAAAAAAACAAAAAACAAAAACAAAAACACAAATGCATAAAATGTATTTAGGATACCAAGTTCAAAACTTTACATACCAATGTCACACTCAGTTCCAATGGCCAAAACAGTCGCCAAATATTTAGTGTCAGAACCCCTTTTCTTTACTTTGACCTGGGTATGATGCTCCACAGAATGAGCATTAGTTAAAACCCTCCTCCCACCCAGAATAAACCCGCTACTACTTGCGCTATACTGCCTCTTACGCTGCCAAGGTAGCGAAAAATTTGGGTCAGTGTGCACGCAGAACACCTTCACTACTGCATCCATCGCCGGCCCCACCTTCACCACCGTCTCCCACTCCGCCGCCGCCAAACCTACCACGTTATTGTGCCGTGTCTCGCTATTGGGTGTGTGAAAATCGCCATTCTGCTCGCTGTGGCGCGTCAGCCGGCGTTCTGGGGACTTGGGTTGCTCCAGATTGTCTACGTGATTACCGTTTTTTCTGGGCCTTCCGCGGCCGCGTCCAACGGGAGTATCGTTGGTCGCGGTGGTGGCGCTTGGAATTTCAGTTGCCGCGGCGGCGGAGGGAAGAAGGACAGTGTCGTTTTGTGAGGCGGTGGCGGTGAACTGGAAGTCCATCGTTTCTGGGTCCGGTGCTTTGTTGGGTTTCTGGCCACGCTTTCTGGACTTATTGTCCATTTTGTATTAGGGTTTTAGCTTCTGCTCGGTGTTTCCTTGGAGGGTTTTGGTGTGTTTAGTAATTGGTCAACATACCAATTTTGAGACTCCAGAATCTGCAAATGTTGTGCTAATGCTCGTTAGAGAGAGAGAGAGAGAGCGGGAAGGGGGGAGGCGATGGAAAGAATTTGTGGGCTTAAATGGGTAAACAGTCAAAATTGCATGTCTTGCACCCAAAAATATTGGCTTTGAAGGAATTGCTATTTGGGCCTGCTTGCCTTCCATATATTTCTTACTTTCGAGTTATTACCTTCTTCTTCTTTTTGTTTTTTTTTTTTTTGTCAAAAAAAATTGCATAATATCAAAAATTACAGTCTGACTTTGAATTTGAGATTACAAGTTGAAAAAAAAAAAAAAAGCACCAGCCCTTACTCTCTGAGGATAATTAGCATTAAATGTGGATAGAGCTTTGGCCATTGGAATATCCTCTGGATTTTTTTCTTTAAAATAAAAAAAAAAAAAACAAAAGAAAAGATTATGCTGGATCTATCCTGATTAATCACCAAGCAAATGGGATTCGGAGGGAATCCGTGTTCTATGGGGATTTGGCCTTATTCAGACCCAAATATCTAACAATATTCATTTATTCAAAATAATGAGATAATTAATAATAATTGAATAAATAAAGCTAACCCAATTCCAAACTGGACAAGGAATCCACGCCCCCAACGGCTACAAAATCAAGAAGAATCAATCCATCCAATCCACTTTACCATTCCAATCCAATTCACGACAAGTATTTTGAGAAGAAGGGTGTGTGTGAGTATTTGAAGTGTGTCCCGTTTAGTCTCAAAAGTAACCCTACAGTCATCACAACGAATTCTTGAAATTCGACTTATCCTTCACAAGAGACTATGTGCTAATTAGAGAACTCCAGGTGAGGAATATGCGCGTGCCACATTCCCTGCGTTGTTAAAAAAAAAAAAAAAAAGGTATTTCAAGTATATGGTAGAAGATAGTGAATTCTAAGGCCGATGCCTCTAAAAAATCTTGGGGGTGTGCCGGTTGCCTGGCGGTTAAATTGGGGTCCGAAAGCCTGTGCCGAAAATGTCATGGTAACATTAAATAAGAGAAAATTATTATTCACCACCAGAAAATAAAAAATTATATATATATATATATATATATAGAGAGAGAGAGAGAGAGAGAGAGAGAGAGAGAGACAGAGACAGAGACAGAGACAGAGAGATGAATAAAACATAACCGTTGATGTCTATACCATATACATCTTAGTCGTTTCGCCTTTTTGCCCCTTTCGCCGAATGAGCCCAGACTCCACTGTTTCACGTGCTCTTCTTTGCTTCCATTCTCTCTGCCTCTCTGATCCCATGGTTGATTGTTCCATTCTAATTTCTATCGCCCATTTGCTCTTTCTTCCAGTTCCAAATCTCTAGGTTTCTTTCAGTCATCCCTTCCCCTTTTCTGGGTCATTTCATTTTCCTCTATGTGATTCTGATTCTGCAAGTTTGTTTTTTTTTTGTTGTCCCCTTTTTAACCTCCAATCTCAACTGGGTCTTTCCATTTCTATTGTTTCTGATTGGGGGTGATATCATTTTGGGTATTTCTACACTTTTCTCTATCTGGGTAGTCTTGCATCTCGATTTTTGTTTCTGGGTATTGAAATTTTTGTCCAAAGTTACCGTCTTTGGGTCAGTTTTTCACTCTCAAATGTCACGAGGCTATGCAATTGAGCTTTATTTTGATCCGGCACTGGAAAATCAGGTCTTGAAGGCCTGGAACGTCCTAGCTCGCCGTCAAATCAGTACCCAACTCATTGAAATTGAGTCTCGACCTCACATAACCCTTTATTCCAATCCCTATATTGATCCCACAAAGATTGAATCAGTCATCAAGACCTTTGCTTCAAAGCAAGAGCCGTTGCCTTTATCTTTTTCCACAGTTGGGGGCCTTCCAAGTGACAGCAATGTCTTCTTCTTGGCCCCCACGCCGTCTCATTCGCTCCTTCAGTTCCACTCTCAGATGTGCGATGCACTGAAGAAGGAAGGGATTGAAATTGGTGAAGATTACCGCCCGGACTCGTGGATTCCTTATTGCGCTGTGGCTCAGGAGGTGCCGAAGACGAGAATGGGGGAGGCTTTTTGTCTTTTGAGAGACTTGAAGTTGCCTGTTACAGGGTATGCGATGGATATTGGGTTGGTGGAATTCTCGCCTGTTCGCGAGCTGTTCTCGTTTGTGCTTGGCAACACAGTAGATGGATGAAGCGTGCTTTGGAGGCCTGATTCAGATGGTTACTGGAAAGTTTTCTGTTTCCATAGTTTGAATGTTAGCATTTGCATCATTTTATGTTAATGTAGGCATATATGAATGCTATTAGTTCGGGGTTTGTTAGAGAATTGCATTTCATGTTCATTGAGATAAATTGCAAATTAAATACTACTTCTTGTTCCTTACATTGTTTTTGGATGAAGTATTTGTTCTGTCTAGTGTCACGATTTTTGTCCATTTTCCCTGGTTATGTTTTCTTGTTCTTTCAGTTGCTTAGGGGCTACTTTATAATTTGTTACCTAATTGTCTGATTTTCTAACGTTGGATGCTTAAATAGTTTGCTTTAAGCCATTCTTATGCAGCTTCTAATTTCATTTATCCTTTGAAGCCTGCCTTATTTCATATGTAGATATGCGGTGTTTTAGCTCTGCCTTTCAAGAGAAATTGAATATAACCCAATTATATAATTTGAATAAATTTTCACTAAGCCTATTTCTAGGAATTTGTTCTATGAGTCTGGCGTATGGCTTGTTTATCTTAGCCTTCCTTGAATGCTGTTGGTTGCCAAACAGTTACTATGTTCTCGCCTTGGTTTTTGGTGGAAGGGTCTTGTTTCCGTCTGCTTGAGAGAAGAAGAGAAAATAGTTTGGAATCGGAGGCTGGGAATAGGACAGTAATCGATGTTGTGCCACACCGTGATTCGTGTAACCCAGATTTGTGCTTGTCCTCCCAAGCTCATCACCAATCCCCATCCAAGCTGCAGTTACTGGTAGAGACTTTTTCACCTGAGATCCTTTCATTGCTAGAATTGTGATTTGTGTCACTGTACGACTGTATTTCTAGGGAATTATAAGCAAGAAGGTGTCTGGTTTCGGCATTCCTGCATTACAATTCTGCATAAATTGGTCAATGGATTTACCATTTCCTCCAGTTTGCTTCCTTTGTACTTGGGGGGCTCAGATGAAGTCTATAAAGTGTTCCAGATTAGGCTTATTTAGCTCGACATCTTTAATTGAATTGCTGATCGGTCATCTATTTTATGGTGCTTTGTTTCTGGGTATAAACGTATCGCAGTGCACCCACTATGCTCCAATTTGGAGTTGTAATGGCAAATCTAAAGCAGGCTTGACTTACTGCTGAGATAGATGGGCAAGCCTCAAAGAGCAATGCTTTGTTACTCTTTTTTTTCTTTTATCTTTGTTTGGAGGAGTTGGGTTCTCACGTGACTGAATATGCCCATGATTGAACGGCCTACATCAACTCAGCACATCTCCAAATACAGAAAGAAAAAGCATTCTCCTCCTGAATTTGTCAAAGTGTTCTTGTCATTGCTCCTACCAGTGCTTTGCTTGGTCCATGGATTCCCAATTATCACCTCCGCACATGGTTGCCTTTTTCTTGTCATGCAATGGAAGATTTTTCTTTCCTTTCCCGAATCATCAATAGCCAACTTGCTTCAATACGTGACTTTGAGGTCGCAATCTGCTTCCGGTTTTTTATGGCAGGTTTATCAACATTGGAAAGCACTTAATGCGCCAGCACATGGGATAACAGTCACATGTTCGGTGACATCAAATTTAATTTCATTAAATAAATATGATGTACTAAAACTGGTCGTGGATTGGTGTATCTATAATATATTCAGGTTCTGTTTCATTTGTCAAGGTTACGTCAAGCCCAACTTCTCCAACCATGATGCATTTAATGATCATTCACGAGCTGAACAAAGCTGAAATCTGTCCAGCCAGTTGAAGGATTTTCAGTGCTTGGCACAATGTTACAGAAGGTTAGATGGTGCAACGCAAATAATCTTATTTTTACTTCGTGGAAAAAAGTAAATAAATAAAGGGTATTCCTAGTTGCCAAAGTGACAACGCTCACAATTTCCACTGATGTCTTAAGGAATTTGAGCATAGTTCTGTGATGCCGTATACATTTTGATGAATGCTACTGGATAAAAGAAATATAAAGAATCCCATGACATAATTAATTTCAGATGTCAAAAAGATTCCAAACAAGCCCATGTAATCACTATCCCCGCCATGAACATATTGGCAGCAAAATTTATAATTCTATATGAAAAAAAAAAAACAGAAAATAATATTAGATATTTCTATGAATCTATGATTAACATGTACAGTATACTCTGTGTTATCTAAACTTGCATTTTTACCGATAAATCAACTCAACCTCCTAAGAATAGCCAGCAAAAAGTCATTCCACAAGTCGATCGGACCTGGCAAGCACCAATGAACACAGTCATTGTAGCCTTTCATCCATTTGTTACCCCAGTACTCTCCAGGGTGTCCATCAGGCCTCATCAGCATGGCCTTGGTTATATCCAAAACCTCAAACATCTTCCCTTGCCTACCTTTCTTGCTTGCCATCTCAATCTCCTCCACCTGCACACTCCTAAGTTCCCACTCATTAGCTCTTAAGTTGATCTCGCCTTCACCAAGAGGGCTTGTCCTGTTGCAACTCCCTCCAGTGTTCCAATGTCCATTCTCAAAATGGGATGGCGAGAATGTCCTTACCAATGTCACTATGTTCTTGCATTTCTTGCAGTGATTTATGCGGGAAAATGCAGCTCGAAATGCCACCCTGAGGGCAAAATTTACGCCTTGATCAGTGACGTTTGGCTCGTTGCAATACACACAGGCTACTACTTTGGAACCCTTGTGTAAGTATATCGGTCTGAAGAACCAATGAGCATTAGAGACAATAGCATAGTCCAAGGTGTGGAGGTCTCTGGTCCAGTTCTCATCAACCTTGTCAAGATACAAGTCATAAATGCCGGATGCTGAACCGTTGACCACTCTTTCCTCACCAACTACAAGAAATTTTGTCCAGAGGTTTTTGAGGGTGAAGTCATGGTCAGGAAAGTGCCATATCCGGTTCCTGTCTTCAGAATCCTTGTAAACATCTATTGGAACTTCCTGCTGAAAAATCGACGAGAATGTTAGCTGGAATCAAAGACAAATTTTCAAGTAAATGCAAAGAGAGCGCCTTTCGGGATCCAGATTCTGATTCTTTGTAGTAACTTTCTTTCTTTGGAGGCTTCAGGCACTGGAGATTTATTCCAGGCAGTTTTGACTCAAAAACAAAATCAGTCTTAATCCCAAATAGTCATTACCTAGGTTTGATAGGTTTCCCAAGTAATAAGACAAGACCTAGTTTCCAGCGAGACGACAACCTATAGAATGTTTCACTCTTTTCTCATAATACTTTTACTTTGGCTCTTTTAAGAGACAATGTCCCGTGACCAAGGCCTAGCGACCAACCAGAAGCGCCAATGGTACAGGAAAGGCAGTGTTCATGGCCATTCCAGCCAAAGAAGGGGCAATCATGTCATTCTAATCAGGACAACTGCGTGATGCAAAACAGTAAGTTACCCTCTCAACAGGCACCCTTCAACTGCTAGCCTAGCCCATCCTTTTGGCCTCCGACTGTATCTAGAATAACAACAGTGTTTGAATCTTAAATAAATCAAGCATATTTCAACCCACACAGGAAAAAAAGAGAGAGAGAGAGAGAGAGTATGGAAGCCATTTATAATTTCCAATTCCTATTAATACATATGATATCCGTTCTTTCAGAATTTCCTGAAAAATTCAGTCTTATCTCATCGGACGAATTTAAAAGAAAGCCAATTCATGTGTATCATCCAAAATCGTGACTAATCACTATCTTGGCTTCTTGAATGGAATGGGGCAGTTCAAATAAAAAGTAAAGATTAGCTTCTTGAATCGATGGGTGTCCTATACGAAAAAAGCAAGAGTGCATAATGCAATGCCACTGATGTTCCAGTGGCTTCTAGCATCCTCATTTTGCTACCCATTCAAGCACAGGAATTACTCATTGATACACGCCAAGTATAAGTGTCAAAAAACGTAAATTCAGCCAAGGCAAGTGTCTCAATCTGATATGATATCAAGAAAAAAGGAACTGCACTGACCTTGGAAAGCAGGCACAGTAGCGATTCCATGTGATTCCTAGCAACCGAGTCACCAATAAATGCAAGAGTCTTCCCTCTCAGAATTTCCAAGAAAGCCTTTGGATCAAACCTCGGAAGGTCACATTTGTCTGGTTTCCATCTCCAATTAAGGAAGTCTCTGTCCCCTCTCCCATGTCTGAAACAGTTCTTCGAGTCTGGAATTGTCGCACAACTTGAATTTGTATATTGATGCTCTTTATTAATTTCTGGTATCCAATGACCCTCAAACGGGTCACAATTCTCTTCCTCTACAGAAAACCAAACACCATTAACTGAGACATGGAATCACCACAAAAACCAACAAAAGAAAAGTACGGCGAAAAAGAGAGGGACGGGCTTATAATTCTTTGAAACAGATATATACCCTTTTGTTGATTGATCATGATGAGCTTTTGATCAGGGCCATCATGTGTAGGCACGAACTTAAAAGGGTTTGGAGAATCGAGAAGGAACAGGCTAAAAATGGCAGTAAGGCCGATAGAAGCCAGTAGAAAAGGGACTGCCTTTCCCATGTTTTTGCCAACCAGCACACAAGTATCATTGGCAGACTTCATTATCTCGTGTGCTGTGTCATAGAGAGATGAGCAGAGAGTTTAATGGGATTTTCAAGCGAAAGAGAGACATTTATTCCCTTCCGAAAGAGCTTTGATTATTTCCATGTACGAACGATAAAAAAAAAAAATAGGAGGTCCAGACGGCAGCGTGAGCTGTAGGGAACTAGGATTCTCTCTGAACCTCTGCGCCCCCCTTCACTTCCAGTTAATGCCTCTTTGTATTTTTGTGATAGGACGATCAAAAAACAAAAAAACAAAAAAAGAAAAAGGGTTGTGTCTTTTCTGCCCTGAACCGCCAACCGTCCGATTTTGATTTGTGCAAAGCACATGGCTTTTGCGCCATCCCATGTGATCTTCCTTAGTTGTGGGGCCCCCCCCACTCAATTGACCCTGTTTTCGCGGCCAAGATTGATACAGTACACATTCCTCTTTTGTGGAACGCTTCCTTGTAGGTTTATCATAATTGCGGCAATCAAATATGAATGCATCTTTAATTCGTTGAATGGTGATAAAATCCCTCCGAGAAAATAATTTTTTAGGTGATATTTAATTAAAATAAAATAAAAAAAAAAATTTAAACAGACACTGTACATTCAACAAGTTATTTATTTATTTATTTTTATCTGTTAATCTTTTTCTTTTTGTTTTTCTTTTTTTTATTTTTATTTTTTTTTTTGCCTCGTGTGTGTGCAACTGTTTCGCTTACCCATGATTGGGCTGTTCTTGAGAAATCTTTGTCCTTGGGGTCCCCAGCAAAGGTATGGCATGCGTGATTCAAAGACATTAGTATCCATATTTTATTACCCAATCAAGTGGCTGAGAAATCGAACATCAACTAGATTCAGTACTACCCGAATTATTGCTACTTGTCAATTTGAAAGCCCATGTACCATGATAAAGGAGTAGGAAAACAACCATGCACCACCCTTTTTCAAATTTTTTTTAAATATATATATTATTTTTTTATACTTGATTTTAATATTAATCAATTTAAAATTTAACATTGTATTCTTAACATAAATTTTTATTTACAATAAAAAAAATTATTATATACATATAAATAAAATAAAATAAATAAAAAACACTAAGTTACCAACTAAAATTTTAGTTTGAATAATAACAACAACGCGTTTCAATCATGTTGGATGACATTTTTGCATTCAAAGCAGACTTTTTAATAAAAGGGTGACTTTCAAAAGTGGGTTGGTGTCCGTCCTCCACTGTTACGCACACCCCCCCCCCCGCCCGGCTGGCCTTTAGACTTAAAACATTGCAGCAAATGATAGTGACCCCACATGAGCTCTTTATTGTTACTCACGGTCCGTGAAGTAGTCAATTGTGTTAGGTTCGGTTGGTCGGCCGAGCGAGAAGTGAGTGAAATTCTGGGACGATGTACTTCCAAAGCAACCACATTGAAGGAGACTACCATAGTTTCCGAGGGCATCAAAACCAAAATTCCATGCTTCTCGGCAATGTGAAATTCTCCCCACCCCCCCCCCCCCAACCCCCCGAGTTACTCTTTTCTAGTCTTTTAACTGTTTTATTCAACGCAAACCAACCAACGCTTTACTTGAACAACTTCCGAGGTTGCTGCGCTACTCAATGCACAATTTGGAGCGACACTCGACCAGACCCATCCCCAGATCGGCCCAGGCCAATTCCAGTTAACCACTGAATCATGGGTCGGTTTTAATTCCAGTTTAATCTTTTTTGTTTTCTCATATATATATATATATTAAAAAAATTTCATTAAAAAAATTGTCATTGTGATACTGAACCGATTGATAAAAACTCCGACTACGCCAAGACTGGACCTTTCTTCCAGAACTGCAGGCCTATTCTCAGTCCAGTTTCGGGCGGGTTCTAAGCCGAGCTAGAGCTGGGGTCAGTCCACGCTCAAGCTGTGCAACCCACTTATAAAAAAAAAACACTAGGAATGCATGCATCAAAACATTTAAGTCATGTCATAACTGCCGAACACTAGGAATCTAGCTAGGTTTCACATCCCACATTACTTGCAAATCATTAGACAAAAAGTACCAACGGTCAGCATGACTTGTCAGATTGATAGTACTCACCAACAGTCGTATCTGTCAACTGTCACATAATAATATGCTGAGAAAGATTACACAGGTAAACACTTCACCACAAAATAGTGACTTCCTATGTCAACTATGGAATGTACGATGAAAAGTAGAACCTGAATTGGATGATGGGGTCACTGCGATTAATGTGCTACACCAAGGTAATATGCTACACCAAGGGTAAAACAATGACATTTGTTCTGTTGGCCAAGACCCAGAAACTGAAATGACACGCTCGGGCTTGCCTCAAAGTTACCTTATCAGATACTAGCAACATCCAGAATACTGGTGCCTATGGTTCATCTCAATGTATCACTGTACAAGCAAGCAAAGGGAGAGGGGAAGAGATTCAATGATCACATCCAGACAAAGATTTCATATCATTGCTCTGCCAAGACCCCGAGATTTTCTAGAAGATTAGATTGCTGGTTGGCTCTAACTTCTTGTCAATTGAAATAAGATAAAAAAAAAAAAAAGAAGAAGAAGAAAACTCTTTCTAGAAGTTTGTGGCAGCAGTGCGGTAATGAAGTTTTACCCCTGTACATTCTCAAGCTGTTAGTCGAGAGTTGCACCTTCGTTTCAGTACCTCCACCTCTGGCCATCTGAATTGCAGCTAGGACAGCTCGCCTGACGTTTTCATGGCCTTAGCCCTTCAATGAGTTTACCATCCCTTGAAAAGGGAGCCAAATTTAAAACGCTAGGAAGGGACATAACTTCATGGCCAAAATATAAGCATAAACTACAAAATTAATGAAAAGCAAGTGTGCATTCTCCAAATTACCATTGCTTGAGTGAATACACAGGGATATGTGAGCATGTGCACACACTATAGAGAGAGTGTACTACCCAATACCTGCACATTAAGACACCTTTTAAGAGAGCAAAGGCAGTCACAATTCACAAAGGCTCACCTGGCCAGATTTGAATCATCATGTCATCAATCTAATGCCATGACGGTTGCTTGTAGCTGCTTAATCTATCAGCAGGATCCCAGCTGTCATCGGGCTCCTTTCGCTTGAAGACACTGCTTCCCATACCACCAGTCATTTGATGATATATCCTCATCCGCTCCTCATCCAGGGTTTGTGGACTAGAAACAAAATGAGGTCTCATTGTTGAAGGCAACCTCTCATCGCTCCGCTCTGTATCACTTCCTCCAGGACCTGAATTCAGATCAAGCTGACCTCCCCATTGCCTATTATCAGAGTTGATACTGCTGCTACCAGGCAAGCCCATTATGTAAGGTCGAGGATAAGGGGATGATACTACACCAGCAGGTCCTACTATCTGCATAGGAACAGTAGGAAAGCAAAGTGGTCCGCCAGATGAAGAATCTATATATGCTGTGGAGGCACCGGAAAAGGTGTTTGATGAAAGAGGAAAACTGGT
This sequence comes from Kandelia obovata, assembly GCA_021464305.1. Taxonomy (NCBI): domain Eukaryota; kingdom Viridiplantae; phylum Streptophyta; class Magnoliopsida; order Malpighiales; family Rhizophoraceae; genus Kandelia; species Kandelia obovata. The sequence continues at coordinate 10,636,793 of CM038473.1, forward strand.
CTCAAAAGGGAATCCTGGATACTGAAATGGGATACCAGTAGGAAATGGGACTGCAGGAGATGAGGATAAAACTGGCCTGTACATTTCAAGGCCAAAAGAGGTGCTACTGCTCGAAGGAGCCAAGATCCTCTGTGATCCAGTGGCTGCGGCATTAATCTGCTCCCCTCTACTCGGCAACATGTATGGGACTGTAACGGCTGAATACGAGTTGGTTGGAGGGAACCAAGATGAAAAATTGGTAAATTCGGCACCACTCATTCTCATGGCAGGCACAGTTGATGGGAATGGCAAACTGGTTATGATTGACTGACTGCAAGCAGCTGTGTCAATGGCCCCTTCATCAAGGCTTGGACCATTATTAAGATCAAAGTCTCTTGATGCATTTAGCACACCATTAGACAAGCCACCAGGGAATGATAATCTATTTGGCACTGCAGGAATTTCCAGTCTAGAAGTGTTGCTAGAGAGTAGGCCACTATCTGGGTTCTCATCAACTCTGTTCAAGTCAAAATCAAGTCCACCAGCAGGGCAGTCACGAGGTCCAAATTCAGAACAAGATGCTCGAGCAGAATTCTGAGAAGCGACATCTTCCAGAACTCTCTCATCTGGAACATTAAGGTCAAAGTCCAAAGGAGGGTGTCCTCGTTTGCCCCCACCATCAGCCAATGATTCACCAATATTCAGTGGCATCTCCAAACTTTTTCTCGGTTCAGCTGGTCGGAATGCACTTGTAGCAGCTGATCCTTTCCATCCCAAGTCACCCTTGCTCTGCAATGGGTTCTCAGGAAGAACAAATGAACCTTTTGCAGCAGCTGTTACAGTAACTGAAGTAGAAAAGCTTCCTGGTATGGATGAGAAGGGAAGAGGCAATGGTCCAGGCAGATGAAGTGAAGGCCCACGAACAATTGATTTAGAAGGTTCCACTTGGTTTCCATCATCCATAGGAAAGCCTTCATTCAAATCAAAATCCAGCTTCACAGCCATGCCCGAACCTGCAGCTGAGACTGAAGCATTTGCACCAGAAGCAAGTCGTCCCTCTGTCTCCTCTGATTCCACTCCATCCAACTTATCACTGTTAGGAACTGCTATTGCTGTTGACCCCACATGGGAATCAGATACACCAGGAGCCTCTTTACTTTCCAAAATCTCCTTGCTGCATTCATTATTGTGCTCTGAAACAGATGAAACAAGACTTGTTGGCCTCTCATTCTGCCCAGCCTGGTGTCCCACCTTAGAATCACACGGGATTTCTGACTTGGGCTCCACAGCTAACACATTTTCAGAGGCAGATGGTGGACTTGCATCCTCATTTTTTCTATATAAAGAGTCCTGGCGAACCTCCACTTTATGAGACTGCCTCCGTTCTGCTAAGACAACACTGCATGACTCTTTAGCAACAGAGATCTGCTCTGGACAACCAATGTCCGGCAATGAGCATGATGCCTCTTCATCAACTTCCCTGTCACTTTTTACACTTCCATCAGGTAATGCTGATACAACTGCCATATTGCTTTTCTCAGTACCCTCATCTGTACAATCAACCCTCCTATCATTGAACACGGGAGATTTCATCGTCAATTCAGAGTCTGAACTACAGCTACTCCTGTCAATGTTCAGACTATTAGACAATGCCAATACAGAAGTATCACATGTTACATCTACTGGCTTCTCATCAGATCCTAAGGATGGGACTAGAGCAGTTTCTCTTAAAGTGGTTGAAGCAGCACTGCTCTCAAATTTTTTATCTGCATGGGTGACTAAAGGAACTCTTCCATCCCCAGAAGCATCAGTGACCATTGAAAGAGGAGGGCATCTCCCCTCATTTTTACCCTGCAACAAATCACCAGAAGAATGCTTCTCTGCAATAAAATCAGCACCACCCATGTCACTGGGTTCGTTTTGGTTTTGATCAACTTTATCAGACATTCGCGTTGACTTGCCATCTTTTCTCAAGGACAATTCTTCTTCTACAGGTGAATTTTTTGGAAGAGAAGCCAAAGGTGAAATATTATCACTTTTCAAAATTTCTCCAGCAGCCACACTGGCAAGCAGGTTCATACCCACATCATCCTCTGTTGATGCAGACACACTAGCTTCAGAAAACTTGGCGCAGCTCTCAACTAAAGCATTTATAGGGATCAAAGAAGTATCATAGGATTTCCCTGGTCTGGGCAGAACCCCCAACAATGAGCAAGTAGCCTTTGATGCTTCCATCAATTTTACACCATCTTTGCCAATTTTCTGCTGCTCGTCACAGGCAGCTATCACCTTTGCTTCATCAGATCCACACAATCCATCTTTTCCTTGGCATAAATCTGGATTCATATTTGATCCAGCATTAGACAGCAAAGCTTCACTTCTTCCCTTCACTCTTCTCTCATAATTATCAGGCATTTTTCCAGGAGGAGAAGCTGTACTGGGGCCAGCAAAATTTTCGAAAGAACCACTATTAGCAACTCTAGAGGGACTGTGACCAGTGTTTGGCAACTTAACAATGAGCTTCTGGTTATCTCCATGATCAACAGGAGGTACTTCAGGTATTTTATCACATGAAACTCCAGTTGGAGATGCCTTCTCAGAAGTTGGATTCTTATTTGCAGCATTAAGCTTTCCTGAGCCAGGGTCCTTCCGAACTTCTGAGGCAGCAGACATATGAACAACATTGCTTGATTTTCGATGGCGAGAGGCACCACCTGAACCTCTACTGACAGATGCAGAACCAGCAGTTGAGCTCCTTGCATCTTCCCGGCAAGAAGAACCAACAGGCTTTGCATGATCACTTGAACAAGAATGACTGTTGTTAGGAGACTGACTAGGGCTGCTGCTCCTTTCCTCCTTAATCGGTGTTAGAGGTGGATCTGAGCATCCACCACCAATTAACATTTTAGAATTTGCATCCATTGAATTACAACCAGCAGACACAGTCAAAGACTTCATTGTAGCAGGTAATACAGATGAATTGGCAATGCTCTCCCCAGCTACCAGCTTAACTTGAGAACTCTTAGGTTCGGAAGCTTGTGTCACAGAGCTCCTTGTGCTAGCCTCAGCAGAGCCACCAGGTTTTCTGTTCCCTACATGAGATGCTTCACATGGGGCTGGCTTGGCAGCCCAAGAAACACCACGAGACCTTGCATCATTCATATTCATCTCAGCTTCAACGCGTTTCTTCCAAGTGTCAACTAAACTCCTAGCTTTCTTCTGAATCTCAGTATTTTTATGAGTACGCAAATGATTCACGGATTTGCCCACATTACAGGCCTGTAATGCATGAAGATTCACTGGCAACTTGTCCAATGCACGAAGAAGAGCCAAGACAAATTCCTCCACGCATTTTTCACTTTCTTTGGGACTGGTGCCACCCCCAAACTTCCCCTTATGGACATCTTGAAGCCATTCATCCAAAACAGGAAGTCCCTTGAGCTGCACAAAGTGCACAAGAAAATCAAATCTATCTGTAGCTGCTATTACATCAACAAGCATTATTCGGCCAGCCAAATCTATTCTCTTATCAACACTGTCAGGTTGCATGAGCTGTACTAATTTCTCAACCCCTTCAAAATCAACAAGCCCTCCTTTCTGTGTTATTTTGGCGATCTCCAATTTTAATGTCTGTTCACCTCTGCTTTGACCCAAATCTCCATCCTCTAATTTAGACAAACGCTCCCGTTTGGCCAGATCAGAAACCTGATCACCCCTCTCCCTCTTCTTTCCCTTACCATGTGATGCCAAGGAACTACTGTTCTGAGCACTCTCTGAATTAGGCTTTAGCTGGGTTGCAGATACCGGACCATTCAAGGGTTTTGGAGAACGGCCTCCTGACTGCACCACCCCATGCATTTCTAGTCTTGTCCTGTCTAACAACTTATCTACTTCTTCCTGTCGTTCCTGTATGGAAAAATTACTATAGATCTGATCAACAAAATAATGAACTTCATTTTATGAGATAGAACCAACAACAAAAAAATTACTGCACTTACATTAATATAGTCTTTGTCAGTTAACCACCATAAACACCTGTTATCAATATCATACACTCTTCTGCATACGAATGAGGATATCCTTGAAGGAAGTTCAACGCCTTTACGAAGGAATGCCACTTTACACGGATGGAGTAATGATGCAGCAGGGACTTCATCTTTATGAAATGAGTAAAAAACCTCGTTAGGTGCAACATTCAACAAGGAACCTTTTCCAAGCGTAATTTCAGAAGGTCGGTACAGCCAATTCACCCATAAACTTAGGCTGTCCTCTTTGCCTGCTATCAGCTTTTGAATTAAGCCAATGAAAGGTGGAGAATACTGGGGTCGCTTGAAAAGTGCACAATCACCAACACAAACCTTGCGCCTGTCCTGCAGTTTGTTATGGAGAGCATTAAAATAAATTAGGGGGACACAATAGTGCACCTAACATTCAGATCAACAAATAAGATCAAATTTGATAGTTAGCAACTTAAAAAAAAAAAAAAAAAGAATTCTCAACTGGCTTGAGATTGAATCAAATGAAATGTTTCCTTCACAGAAAAGGGCATATCCAGGAGAACCATAGAATATGTAATGCAGTAGTGTGGGCAGTATGCTTGAGATTTGGGAAAGTAAAGGCATTATCAAACAAGTATATCTAACTCACAGGAAGAAATGGGAATGCAAATGGTCTACAGAAGAAACAAAGTAGATGTAAACTATCACAAGATAAAACAACTAAAAGCAACCAGACTCACACCTCAAAAAACAGCCATTGTAGAACAAGAAGTAGAAGACAAAATCTAACCATATTGCACACAAAAAAGCATCTAATTAAACACAGACATTATTTTCCGCTCAAAATCCCTCGTCAGATGACAAAACAAATATTAAAATTTAATTTTGAACAAGGCATCCAAGATCCTCAAGACAAAACAACCCAGGAAATGGCAATTTTAAAGTTGTAGCTTCAAATTTAGAAACATAGAGGCTAAATCACAAAGTGAAAAATCAAAGCAATAGCCTCAACAGACAATAATTCAATACCAAAGGATTAATATACAACAAAATTATGGCCGTTGGCCCAAAAATTACCAACTCATAAAAGCGTTTGCACAGTGTAATTAGACAATCAAACAAGCGGCAAAGGTATACAAACAAAAACCCTAAAAAAGAGAAAACTACAGGCCAAATAGACTCAAGCACAAAAGGGAAAGAAAAACAATGAAAAAAAAGAATATTAAAATATTAAAAAATACGGAAACGACGATGGTTAGCATCCTAATTGAACATACCCAAAACTCACACACAGAAGAAAAAGAAAAAGAAAGAAAGAAGGAAAGAACAAAAAAAGGGAAAGACATTTACTTTGAGGAAAAATTCAGAATTAGACGATGAAGAAGAGAAAGAAAAAGAAAAATTGGTGGCAGCTGCTACTGTCGTCGAGGAGTTTGGCGGGACCGGCAACATGTGCCGCCGCGAATTCCAATTCTCACAACCGCCAGGAGCACCGCCAAATAAGAGCCCAAACACGATAATACTCTCTCATGGATCCCAATTCCTTCGGCTCTCGACAGAACCATCAATCAATCCCAACAACCAATTGATCTCAGCCTTCCTCCCCCCCAAATAAAAGATTTTCAATCAATAATACAAATCAGGAGAAAAAAAAAAAGAAGAAAGAAACGCAAAACCCTAGATCAAGAAAAGTGGGTTTGGGTTGGGGGGCGGGGAGGAAATTGAACGGAAAGGAGAGAAATTGATTGAATTAAAAGCAAAAGATTGGATTTTTATTGATGGCTATGGGCTTCGAAGGCGGGATATTTATTTCCCCTCTATAATTTTCCTTTTTCTACCTTTATTATGGGTTTTTCTTTGGTTTCTGGGTGGTTTTTACTATCGGCGAATCGGATCGGGAGAGAGACACACACACACACAGAGAGAGAGAGAGAGAGAGAGATGGCTTGGTTTGGTTGCGGCCACGCCAAAGGGAACGGCCAGGTTGATTGCCTTAGTAACGAGCGACGGAGACAAGGTAAAAACAACGTTGTTCCAACTTATGTATTGTTTTGTTTTGTTTCAGAAACTACCATCTGATATATAGTGGATTTTGTGTGAAATATTTGGGAGTCAAACAAAAAACTTGTCAAAGAAGTAGAAATATCGAATTAAAAATAAAATAAAAATGATGAGACTTATTTGAAACCTACGGATCCGAATTTATCGCATCCGTTTAGCAATTATTGACTCGTGGAAGAACCAAAAACATACCCAATATTCTGGACAATGAGAATGTACATACAAAGAATTTAAATTACAATTTCTACGAATATGAGGTAAGTTTCTTTTTATGACACTTCCTACCTTCCCATTTTAATCCCCACCTTCAAACAGATTTCATCATAATATCGAGCAATTGCCTTCCTCTCTCCCCTTTTTGTTACTTCAATACAATACATGTACTTTTAAAACATTGTGTCTTTGCTTCTTAAGTTACTTGTAAATCTACGTACATAGAGGAAGCATTTCGTCGATGGTACAACTAACCATTTGTCATTCCCCGAAAAATTCTGTTATTTGGTAACAAAAAATTGTAATCAGGGAAACACTACGCATCCAAAAGAGATGAGAGAAACATCACCACCTTCCGCTAGATCAACATCACTGTGGAATGTACGCCTACCAAATAAGCTGGGGGTGTTGAAACTGGCATTGGATGTCTCCATCACTATGGTCGTTAGTCCAGCAAGGTCAAACTAATGACAACTGTTTTGCTGCCTTAAAATCGCCATACTAAAGCTAGCAACATCCACAAGATACTAGTGCCTAGAATCAAATTCCTAAACTGTAGCAAACATCATTTAAGACAACCAAATTCATTTCGATATACCACTGTACAGGCAAGCAAAGAGGGGGGAAAAAATGCAATGACCACAACCAGTCATGGCAAATGTTCAATAAATTTCCTTTTGTCACACCTCCTGATTCTCTAGATGATTTAGGTTGCCAACTGGCTTTCAAATGTGTCAAATCAAAAGAAGCTCTTTCAAGAAGCCAGGAGTGGTCCTGCGGCGATGAAGTTTTACCAAACTCCATAGAAACAACAGTTGCACTTGCGCCTTGGTTCTCGTACCTCCACCTTGAGCCTGAATTTTGCCTAGGACAGCTCACTCGAGGTCCGATCTTCTCATGGCCCTAGCCTCAAGAATTATGCCACTCCAGTCCCTTAAAAATGGGAACAAATTTTAGAAAAAAGACAGGCAAAGGGGACCGTAACTTCGCAAACAAAAAAAATCAGTAAAAATTACAAAATATATCTGAAAAGAAAGTTCTCACTCCCGAAAATAATGTTGCTTTTGTACCGTCTATGTGTGAGAGAGAGACAGAGAGAAAGTATTGCCAATGTAACCCAACCCAACCCAACTTTACTACCAAGCAAAGATATATTGAGACGCCTTTTAGCAATAGAACAAGGCAGTAACAAGGGCTCACCTGGCATCAACAAATCTGAACCATTTTCTCATCAATCTAATGCCATGATGATTGCTTGTAGCCGCTTAATCTATCAGCAGGATCCCAGCTGCCATCAGGCTCCTTTCGCTTGAAGACACTGCTTCCTAACCCACCAGCCATTTGATGATACATCCTCATATGCTCCTCAGTCAGGACTTGTGGACTAGAAACAGAAAGAGGTCTCATTGTTGAAGGTAATCTCTCATCCCGCCGCTCTGTATCACTTCCTCCAGGACCCACATTCAAATCAAGCTGCCCTCCCCATTTCCGATTCTCTGTGCTGATGCTGCTGTTACCAGGAAGGCTCATCATATAAGGTCGAGGATAAGAAGATGACACAACACCCACAGGCCCCACTATCTGAGAAGGAACAGTAGGAAAGCAACGTGGTAACCCAGGCTCGGATTCCATATAAGCTGTTGAAGAACCAGAAAAGCTGGTTGATGACAAGGGAAAACTGGTCTCGAAAGGAAATCCTGGATACTGAAAAGGGGTAGCTGCTGGAAACGGCACTGCCGGAGATGAGGATAAAACCGGCCTGTACATTTCAGGAACAAAAGAGGTGCTACTACTTGAAGAAGGCAGGATCCTCTGTGATCCCGCAGCAGCAACAAAACTCCGCTCCCCTCTACCTGGCAAGATTGTTGGGACTGTAAGTGCTGAATAGGAGTTGGCTGAGGGCAACCAAGATGACAAATTTCCAAATTCAGCACCACTCACTCTCCCAGCTGGAACAATTGACGGGAACGGCAAACTCATTCTAATGGACTGACTGTGCGCTGCTGTTTCACTGGCTACTTCATCAAGGCTTGGTCCATTATTCAGATCGAAGCCTCTTGATGCATTTAACACACCATTAGACAAGCCACACGGTAATGATAACAGGTTTGGCATTGCAGGAGTTTCAAGCCTAGAAGAGTTGCCAGAATGCAGGCCAGTATCAGGGCTCTCATCAACTCTGTTCAAGTCAAGATCCAGTCCACTGGCAGAAGAATCACGAGATCCAATTTTAGAACATGATGCTTGAGCAGAACTCTGAACAGTGACATCTTCAAGAACTCTCACATCCGGAACATTGAGGTCAAAGTCCAAAGGAGGGCGTCCTTGTTTGCCAGCAGTATCAACAGTAGATGTTTCGCCTGTAATAAGCAGCATCTCCAAGCTTTTTCTGGGCTCAGCTGGTCGGAATGCACTTGTGGCAGCCGATCCTTTCCATCCCAGTTCGCCCTTGCTCCGCAAGGGGTTTTCAGGGAGAACAAATGAACCTTTGGCAGCAGCAGTCACAGTAATTGAACCAGACAAGTTTCCCGGCATGGATGAGATGGGAATAGGCAGTGGGCAAGGCAAATGCAAGGAAGACCCAGGAACTATTGATTTAGCAGGCTCTGCTTGATTTCCATCATCCATAGGGAAGCCTTCATTCAGATCAAAATCCAGCTTTACAGCCATGCCTGAACCTGCAGCTGAGACTGAAGCATTTGCACTGGAAGTATGTCGTTCGTCCATCCCCTGTGATTCAGCTCGATCCAACCTAGCTGCACAAGATTTATTGCATGGTTCTCTATCATGCGCTGCAATTGATGGTGGTTCCACAAAAGAATCAGATACACCTGGAGCATCTTTCCTCTCTGGATTCTCATTGGTGCATTCACTATTACGATCTGAAACAGATGAAACAAGGCCAGTGCCCCTCTCATTCTCATCAGCATGGCCTGCAGCCCTGGCATCAGAAAGGATGCTGGGCTCTGCACATGCAGATGGCAGACTTGCATCCTCGTTCTTTCTATCTAAAGAGTCTTGATCAACTTCTGCTTTATGAGACAGACTCTGGTCTGTCAAGAGACCACTACTTGACTCTTTAGTCACAGCATTTTGATTCAGAGAACTAATCTCCAAAGATGAGCATGCTGGCCTTTCATCTGTATCCCTTTCACTTTTTGCACTTACAGCAGCTAGTTCTAATGGAGCTACTATATTGTTTTCTCCAGTCCTTTCATCCCTAGAATCGGCCTTCGTATCATCATTGAATGCAGGAGTCTTCATTCTTGGCTTAGAGTCAGAAGTACCACTACTCCAGTCCCTCCGAGCACCAAATTTTCTATGCTCATGAGACGGATTGATCCCTTCAACCTCTTTGTGACATTCAGTTTTTGCAAGATTTGAGAATGCAACCACAGAAGGATCACAAGTAAAATCTGCAGGCTTCACATCAGATCTCAAGCACGAAACTTCTGCAATTTGTTGCAAAGATTTCAATACAGGACTGCTCTCACCTTTTTTATCTGCATCGGAACTTAAAGCAACTTTTCCATCCACAGAAGTATTAGTAAGCATTGAGAGCGGAAGATATATCCCTTCATTTTTACACTGCAATAGATCAACAGAAGCATTCTTGTCAGCAATAGAGTCAGCATCACCCATGTCACTAGATTTCCGGTTGATTTGAGCAACTCCTTCGCCTGTAATTCTTAATCTGCCATCATCATCTGAGCAGGATTTCTCTTCCACAGGTGAATTTCTCAGAGGAGAAGCCAAAGGTGAAATATTGTCAGATTTCAAAATCTCTCCAGCAGCCACACTGGCAAGCAGGTTCATCCCAACATCATCCTCAGGTGATGCAGATGCACTAGCTTCAGAAAACTTGGCGCAGCTTTCAACTAAAGCATTTATAGAGCTCAAAGAAGCATCATAAGGATTCTCAGATCTAGGCAGAACCCCCGATAAGTAGCAGTTAGGTTTTGACGCCTCCAATACTTCCACACCAGCTTCGCCAATTTTCTGCTGCTCATCACAAGCTGTTGTCACCTTTGCTTCATCAGATCCACAAAATACATCTTCTTCCTGGCATAAATCTGAATTCATATTTGATACAGTATTAGGCTGTGAAGCTTCACTTCTTCCCCTCACTTTTCCATCATAATTATCAGGCATTTCACATGGAGGAGACACTCTCCCAGCACCAGCAAGATCTTCAAAAGAACTTCCATTAGCACCCCTAGAGGGACTGCAACCAGTGTTTGGCAACCTAACAATCAGTCTCTGGTTAATTCCATGATCAATAAGTGGTATATCAGGCATCTTATCATGGGAAACTCTGGTTGGAGATGACTTCTCAGAAGTTGAATTCTTATTTGCAGAATTAACCTTCCCTAACCCAGGCTCTTTCTGAACTCCAATGGCAGCAGATGCATGAACACCATTGATTGATTTTCTATGGCGAGAACCACCACTAGAACCTCTACTGATGGTCACAGAACCAGCAGTTGAGCTCCTTGCATCTTCCTTGCATGAAGAACCAACAGGTTTTGCATGATCACTTGAACAAGATTGACTGTTGTTCTGAGAATGACTAGAGCTGCTGCTCCTTTCTTCCTTAATCAGTGTCAAAGTTGGATCTGAGGTTCCACCACCACCAATTAACATCCTAGAATTTCCATCCCTTGAATTACTAACCGCTGGCATGGTCAGTGACTTAAATGCACCAGATAATACTGCTGACTTTGCAACACTCTCCCCAGCTACCTGCTTAATCTGAGAACTCTTAGGGGTAGAAGATTGTGTCACAGAGCTCTTCAATCCAGCCTCAGCGGATCCACCAGATTTTCTGTTCCCTACGTGAGACACTTCAGAAGGGGCTGGCTTGGTAGGCCATGAAACACCACGAGTCAATCCAGACTTTGCATCATTCATATTCATCTCATCTTCAACGCGTTTCTTCCATGTGTCAACTAAACTCCTAGCTTTCTTCTGAATCTCTGAATTTTTATGCGTACGTAGATGATTCACAGATTTGCCCAAGTTACAAGTCTGTAATGCATGAAGATTCACTGGCAGCTTGTCCAATGCATGAAGTGAAGCCAGAAGAAATTCCTCAACACATTTGTCACTTTCTTTAGGACTAGGACTAGTGCCATTGCCCAACTTTCCCTTATGGACTTCTTGGAGCCATTCATCCAAAATAGGAAGACCCTTGAGCTGCACAAACCGCACAAGATAATCTAATTTATCTGTAGCCGCTATTACATCAACAAGAATTATTCGGCTGGCCAAATCTATTCTCTTGTCAGCACCATAGGGTTGCATGAGCTGCACTAGTTTCTCAACCCCCTCAAAATCAGTAAGTCCTCCTTTATCTGTTATTTTGGCAATCTCAGACTTCAACACATTTTCACCTCTGCTTTGACCCAAATCAACATCCTCTGATCTAGATAGACGTTCCCGTTTAGCCGGGTCAGAGACATGATCACTCCTCTCCCTCTTTTTTCCCTTACCATGAGACAAGAAGGAGCTACTGTTCTGAGCACTATCTGAATTAGGCTTTAACTGTGTTGCAGGTGTTGGACCATTCAAAGGTTTTGGAGAACGGCCTCCAGACTGCATCACCCCATGCATTTCGAGTCTTGTCTTGTCTAATAATTTATCTACTTCTTCCTGGCGTTCCTGTATTTAAAAAAAAAAACTCTAGATCTAATAAAAAAGAACAATAATTAACTACATTTGTATGAAATGGAGAGGAAAAAAAATCACATCACTGCACTTACATTAATATAGTCTTTGTCAGTTAACCACCATAAACACTTGTTCTCAATATCATACACCCTTCTGCACACAAAAGAGGATATCCCTGAAGGAAGTTCAACACCTTTACGAAGGAATGCAACTTTACATGGATGGAGTAGTGATGCGGCGGGGATTTCATCCTTGTGAAATGAGTAAAAAACCTCGTTAGGTGCTGCCTCCAATATGACGCCTTTTCCAAGCTTAATGTCAGAAGGTCGGTAAAGCCAATTCACACCTAAGATTGGGCTATCCTCTTTCTCTGCTATCAGCTTTCGGATTATGCCAATAAAAGGTGGGGAATCCAGGGGCGGTTTGAAAAGTGCACAATCACCGACATGAACCTTGCGACCATCCTGTAATGGGTTATGGAGGGCATTCAAGGAATAAACTAAATTAGAGGATATTTCAATACATTATGCAATTACACTAAGCCATCTAAGTGAGTGGAAGCAACAGGAAGAAGAACAAATAAATAAGATCAAATCACGGAAATTCTGAAGATATTAATAAAACATCTTAATCACAATCCAAATTGAACATAAAACCATTTCAAACAAGTTAGGAAGGCAAATCTTAAAACTAGGGAGCAGAAAACGAGATTAACACAACAAAATGCATTGATTAAAATTATAATATCACAGTGCAGAAAAAAAAAGGTGATGCAATAAACATATTAAATTGATTGAGCAAGAACATCGCAAACTTATCCTCAACAAACCAAAAACCCAGAAATACCCAGAGAGTAAATCATACCCTCAGATTCATTACCATCCATAAGATTAGCACAAACACATAGACCACAGATCAAATTAGCACAAACACATAGACCACAGATCAAATCAGCACAAACCATCCGCCTCGGCAAGATGACCAAAAGCCTTAAAAAAATCCAGACTCAGTAGGAAAACAAGCAATTAAAACAAGAAAACAAAACAAAAGCGAGCAAGAAAAGACAGAAAAACGAAACCCCCAAAAGGGAAAGACATAATACTTTGAGGAAAAAATCAGGATAGGACGATGAAGTGGAAGAAAAGGGAAAATTGGAGGAAGCTGCTGCTGTTGTTGCTGCTGCTGCTACTGTCGTCGAGGAGTTTGGTGGGACCGACAACATGTGCCGCCGATGATTCCACTCCTCACCACCGCCACGACCACCACCGAAGAAGTGCCCAAACACAATAATTCCGTGTCATAAATCCCAAATCCTTCATTTCTTGACAGAAGAAACATCAATTCAAGTCAATTGATCTCATCCCTTCACAAAAAAAGAAATCTCCCAAAAGATTTTCGATAGTACACATCAGGAAGAGGGACCCCAAAACCCTAGATCAGGAAAAAAAAAGGGGAAAAACTTTTGAAAGAAACGAGAGGAATTGATGGAATTCCTAGAACCAAAAATGAGCAAAAGATTGGATTTTTATTGATGGGTGTGCGCTTAGAAGGCGGGATTTCCCTCTATTTTATCTTTCTTTCTTCTTTTTTTTTTTTCGGGAGGGGTTTTTTTCTCGTTTGGGTTTCCGGGTGGTTTTTGCTATCGGCGAATCGGAGAGAGAGAGAGAGAGAGAGAGAGAGAGATAGACTGTTTGGTATTGAATTAGCGAAATCGAGAGATTTGATGCGGAGAGTTCGCTTTTGTGTGTGCGCCTGTGTACTGTTCTTGCGCGTGTGACTATAGAGAGAGAGAGAGAGAGAGAGAGAGAGAGAGAGGGTTTGGTTGTGGCAGAGAGAATAACGAACGGGACCAGATAATGAGGGACGGGGACAAAGCGAAAACGACGTTGTTTCAGATTTGGGATTACAACGACGGCGTTTTGTTTCTTTTATTGTTTTTGTTTCCAAACTGGGTTTCTGTGAAATATAAATTGTTTCTATTGCTATCTTCCGTTGATCAGTTAAGCTTATACTCTCCATGGGAGACAATTAAAAAAAAAAAATCCCTCTTATTTTTTTATTATATATATATAGAAAAAGAGAGCCACAGACTCTTATCTCTCTCTCCTCAAAATAATAATAAAAAAAAAAAACAAAGAGAGAGGAAGAGAGAGAGAGAGAGAGCGAGAGATTAGAAGCTTGCGATAGAATGACTGTGGCCCTCTGTTCAAGCCCTTTTGAGTGTTAATAATATCCATCGTCATAATGTATTATGACGACTCCTTAAAAAATATTATAAAAGTTAAAAATTTTAAAATTAAAATTAAAAAAATAAAAATAATTACTTTGATATATAATTGACAGCTCGATGGATTTAGAAGTAGACAAAAACAATTGTTATATATAAATTTAAAAAAAAAAAAAGGCAAAAGGCAATTGCTTTTTTTCTTTTTTTTTCTTTTTTTTTTTGTTTTTTTCCTTGTTTCTTTTTTATATTTTTTTTTTTTTTTTACATTACATTCACTGTTTTTTTTTTCCTTCATTTTTCTATTTTATTTTGGTTTGTCTCAAGTTACTTAATACCATATCTCAGCCGTCTTTAGTTCAAACTTAAGTCTTTTATATTCGTCAACGTAATGAATTAAAAACTAAACAATGCCTTTTTGTTTCGAGAAATTTAAAACTTTCACAATGCGGGATTAATTGATAATTATCGAATCATTTTGCATAGATACGGAGAGTTATTGTGAATTAATACAAAGTTTAAAGAAACCAGGAAAATACATTGCATATATGGTTATATGCTAACTACCTCTCATATTACATTAAATTGCCAATTTACAGAGTCATTGTTTTCCCTTCTCTGTTAGCCTTTTTGACGTAAAAGGAAACACCGAGAATATCATACGATATGTGTGTTAGGTGCGTGCATATAATGCGATACTAACAATCTTTTTAATACCTAAGATAGCATTGCCTTTTGAGGAAACGTTTCCAAATAGATCTATACAAATCCCAAAGTTTATAAATAAATTGTAATAAATCCAATCAAGTAATCAACAAGAAATAATCTATTTTAGCATGTTTGAGGAGACAATTTTGGTAAGAACACATTTTTTCTTTTCTTTTTATTTTATTTTCTTTTTTTTTTTTTTTTTTTGGTTTTCCTTATGATGTTAACGTATCCTTACTCCAAGAATACATTAGTTTCTATAGTACGTTTGAAATTGTAATTAAATTTCATTGTTGCGGTTGTGACAAAATTGATTATTGATAATTATTTGTAATAAATTTTATTCAATTAAATTATAATTAATGCATGTAACAGCAATGAAGATTATTATCTTAAGAATTTATTAAATTATAATTTTTTTTGGAGGGGGGATTTTTCTATTATACTAATATTTTATTTTTGAAACTTAAATTTAAATTATAATATATTTTTTTATCAAAGATAAATTTTAAATACATCTGTGATACTCACCTTAGATATGTGAACGAGAATAAATAAATCTAACTTTTTTTTGGGGGGGGGGGGAGGGGGTTGGGTTTGACAATACCAATTGTTAATGGACTGAAAGGAAAGAATGTTCAACTTCATGTTCAATCTAATTAACAAATGGTGTACAAGGAACATGTTCTGCACTGCCCAAACAGGCTGCGACAGAAGATACATCACCGCTATCAATGCGGTATTCCTAGGCCGTAGATTTCTCCATTAGGATGGACCGAACCCATCAACCAGTGATGCACCCCAAAAGCATTTACTAATCTTGGGAAGTCCTCCTCTTGACTTGTCATACCTAAAAAGTTAAAAATCAAACTTTCCAAAGAATAATGATTTTGTAAGAATTATTACGTACCAGCCATAGTCAGCGGGTTTGTGTCTTTCTGGCGATGCACAGATTAGAGCTTCGTTACCAAAACTTTCCACAGCTCATGATTTAAAAACCATCCATATCAATTGGGTCTTTTGAAAATGACATCAAGAAAGCGAGTGATTTGTCTTTGCTTTTTGATGGGGTTCTTTACAACCTCCCATAGAAAAAGGGAAAACAATTGGTGTGTTTTTGTTTTTGGTGGCGTTTTTGACATCATCTTCTTGAAAGCAACAAGCTTTGATTGGTGGTGGTGGTGGTGGGGGGGGGTGTTCTGTTTAGAAAAATTCATCCTTCTAAGTATGACTCAACAAAGCTCTAAAGTTGTTAAGAAGAGAACTTGGGAGCTGGGGGACTTGGACAAACGTTACCATTTCTCAATCATGTGGGGACTGGTGGCCACATGTGGCCTATCTGTTTTGAATGTGACTCGTCTGAATGAAATCCGCAAAATCTAAAGGTAGCAAATCAGAGCCATCATCGGAAAAGGGACTACATATCTGTATCCTATAACAATTGTTCGTATCTGCAGACCGCAGCTTTATTTATTCAATTATATCAGTTACACACACACACACACACACACACACACACACACACACACACACACACACACACACACACATATTAAATCCTACTGTAAAATAGTCACAAACAGAATATCACAATCATGGTTATTGTTAATTTCTGCCGTCGTGGCTCGTTTCCTACTTGAACAAATTGTCCCCAGTCAACTTGAACATGCTTACTTGAATGATTAATAATGTAATTAACTTTCAAGTTTCACCTAACAGTCATTTACTAACGTTCGCCATAAACCCCATAATCTATCTTATATCACATTGTACGGCAAAGCGTGCTCTAAATCTAGAGGCCGGCTTCAATCATTTTTACAATATAATTGATAAAGCAATCAGAATTAGTTTAGGAGCCGTTCACTTTTTCAACATTTATGATTGAATCATACAGTTAATTTTGGGTCCAACGAATAGATTAACGATTGTGAAAAATAGGCTATAATAATGATCCACGTAAAAGGGTCAATTTAGAATTGGCAAACTCGTGACAGTGGATTGACCCACTTTCTTGTTGGGATTAACATGATGCAATTATCTCAAATATTAAAACTTAGTCATCTAATAGTTGGATAAATCAGTTAATGTAATTTCTTTAAAATGATTAGATTCCACTTTATTTTAAAAGTTATCATATTTATACATATATATATATATATATATATATATATATATCATAGCATTAAAATAGACAGTTTTTTTTTTTTTTTTTTTTTTTCTAAAAACTCACTTTCCTTACCCATTAAGGGTCGAAGAAGTAGAAGGGACAAGATCACGGGAGTTCATGCAACCAAACAACCCACTAAACTAAAACGATGATGTAATGGACCAAACATGAGGCGTAGATCTATGAAACCAAGCATATTATTATAGGCATAACTACGACTATAATGGATATAGAGAACAAGGAAAAGTCATAGATCAACGTCACAAGTTCACACACACACACGCGTTGGATGGTTGAAGAAGCATTTTTAATTCATGGAGCATTGAGAAAAAAGGGAGGCGGGTGTTTGAAATTTTGTGAATGAGGTGGAAAGAATAGAAAAGAGGGGGCTTGAAAACGAGAGATTTTGACATGTGAGTGACAACAATGGCAGGAGACACGGCACTGCCCCTTGATGTCATAGAACATCTAACAATCAACCGCTCTTTCTTTGTCTTCGCTAGTTTTGTAAAGCATGAAGCTTCTATGTTCTTTTGCCCGTCTGGGGTGGGTTCTCTTTGGATCCCAGGCCAACTAAAAGACAAGGACTTTTTGTTTTTTCTCGACCGAAGCACCACCCCTTTTTTTCTTTTCTTTAGTCACCGGGTTTGGTTGCAAGCCCATTGGGCTGCTGCAACTGCTGTTCATGGCAATGTCAATGGCTGCACCCAATTTTGGACTCCTTAATCCTTGCCATGTTGTCAACTCATATTGGCGCCTTCTTCATCTCTAGTTCATTTTTGACCAGGAATTCTTTTGACATAATCCAAATCAGGGTGTCATGCTGGATATCAGCTCCATGGTAGAGGAAATATTCAGGAAATAAACAGCAAAACTCAATCATGGATTCATGTTTTAAAGTCTTTTCCTTATTGACAATCTACCTAACCCATATTTAAAACAGCATGGAGTCAGTCCATTTTCCCAAATATTTAAAAAATAAATAAATAAATAATTTGAGTCTAATACAATGTGGCTGAAACCTGATTATAGGTTCAAATGCCAAAAAAGAAAGAAAGAGGTTATCCTGACAATGGACCCCGGGGGGGCGGGCAATGAAGAACAGACAGATTTTAGTCATAACAAATCTGTCAGCAATGAACAAATGAAGTTGAGGTTTTGGTGAACTCGGTTAGCGATGAACAAAATGTCACATTTTTATATGCATGGACCTTTCAAGCGTATACACCACGCAGCGAGCGAAATTGGAAGATGGCACAAAATTATAAAAAGAAAGTTGAAAAGGAATGATAAAATGACAAAAGATGTCTGTTGTCTCATTCACTGGCATACGTGCAAGATTCCTATACTTGTGCTGGGCTCTCTCTAGAGAATTCTGGCAAGGTCTGTGCCCTCATCCAAGAAGAATAAGCAATAGCATTGTCCCAGACAGCGTTTGCTTCTATCGTTTCTTAGTCTTTCCTACAATCTTCACTGTGGCGAACCGTCCAGGTTAGGCTTGGGAGGGTTGGACTTGGATAATTAAGAAAGCCCACGAATTGTTTGCAATAACAGTGAACTGTCATTACTTCCCGGAAGATACAGCAAAAGAATCCATGACATTTGTAACTGTTGCCATGTGAAAATAATTAAAAGACTCATGTGTTGCCATCTGAATAGCACGTATGACACGGTAGCTTCAGGAGGCTTTATATAAAGTGGTCCTTTTCATGAAGTTACAGGGCTTTTTCACCAAAATAAAAAGTTTGGAACAAAAAAGAAATTTGTAGAATCACTTCATCTGATCCCATCTCTTTGGTTTTGCTCATATAAGCACATAAACTGAACTGAGTGACGCTGATAATTTGAGAAGCGTTTCTTTTACAGGCCTAAAATCCGCCGAGATGGTTCCATAGAAAAGGCTCTGAGATCAACCACCAAATTAGATCATGTTAAGTACATAGTGGTTGGCCTAGGCAAGCCCACTAAGCAGTGGTATCTCAATCCCAACATTCCAGCTAAAAGGGCCGACCTTGTTGAATTTGGATCCCTAGACATCATTTTTAAGGAAGTTCAAATTAACACTGAGAAAGCCAAGACAGGAGCTAAAATGAATAAGAGATACTCAGTACACGAAGCTAACTCGGTGGTCTTAAAAAATTATGGATACTGCCAATCTTTGTGTCATTCTAGAGTAGACAATTATATCATTAATTATGCAAGCATGGTGGCGCCTATGGTTGTGTCAGGGATTCATCTGTATTGAATTGCAGGTCCACATTTGATACAAAAAATGGACATCTCACCAAACAGACAGACAAGAGAATCATGACAAACATTTTAGGCACTGCCCCATTCTTGGTTATCTTCTGACCGTAGCGGTTCCTGTTCTTGCATTTACAAATAATAATATCTTCTCTATCATGTGGGTGCTTGTCATGCTTTGCTTATTTCTATCTAGTAATGCTAGGTTTTCTCTTTTGGTCAGGGCATAATTGTATTAATACTGAAAAAGTTAGTTTGATGTGCACATAGCATTAAATTTTTGAAGTTCTATGTGTGCTCCAATGGTTACCATCAATGGCCCATGTACATGTAGATAAGTACTGTGAATTGATTGGTTCACCAATTCTAGCATTTGTGTTAGGTCAACTGGTGTCTACCATTTGCATCAGTTTTTAGGTTGAGCTTCTGACAAGTATTCTGTTGGGTGAATAAGTTCCCTTTAGAAAGGGTTTGCATATGGAACTAAACTCTTTAGATCTATGTCTATGTAATTACCGAAAATGGCGGGGGTGATTCAATAGTCTTGATGCTAACATCGGAAATTTTAACTAGCATGCAATATCCTATTTATTAATTTTACCGAATAACCACAAGTAACTCTGGAGAATAAGTCTTGCAGTGAGATATAATATTAGCATAATTTCATCAGCTGAATAGTGCCTCCCGGATCTGCAACTGCATCAGAACTTATGACACTTAAAAATGGATGAGATCAGAGAACATACATATCTGCCTGACATGGAGAAGGAGCAAAATGATACGTGACAGAAGCATCTGAAGCTCCATTACTTGACTAATATATGGCTAAAATATAGATTTATCATGCACATATTGACAATCGGTTAGCCAAATAATATGTGATATTATACAAAATTCGTGTGAACAACCATGGCCAGGGTAGCATATCACATGGGGGGACTTGTATTATTAGCACAGCAATTTCGCATGTGACGGTGCCAATGGCGGCCAAGACAATATTGCATTGGAGTGCAAGTAACTGCCATATACACTGCTACTTCTAGTGGGGCATGGCTGAATATGAGGCTTGAGTTGCACTGCTTGGTTGCTAGGACAAACCCCCAAATCTGTTCATGAACCGGTTAGCTCCATTTGTTTCTAACCAGTTTCCAACAAAAGCTTAAAAAAAAAACTTTGTCCATCTTTCACTCTTTTGGCTTTTATGTCTCTTCCTGCACAATTTACTTGACAATTATCAATATTGGAAAACTAAAGCACCAGATTCATAGCCATAGAAGGAGCCATACATTTCTCATGTGCTCAAGTTAAATCTCAAAAGCAACTTCTGCGAATGGTTGAAAAATTTATCATCAGTACTGCGTGTAACTGTATTAACTAACAGATTTAAACCCCATCAAAGTGAATGAGCTTTTATTCAATTGCGCTTGCACCAAGATTTGTCTTAAAGTATCGCTCACATGGGGTTGTCAATACTTTAAACACCTCGAGACCCCACTTCACCAAGTTCTGTCTTAGCGTGTAACAGTCTACACTGACTTCTCGTTTTGTATAATAATACGAAAATGACAGAATTTAAGATGAAAACTTGCATGGGAATCACAAGAAAAGAACATATTAAGTATCGTTATGTCATCTCAATTCATAAAATTGTGACACTGATTTATTATTGAGTCGAATTTTCTCTTGCCCTTTATCATGGGGTCTAACTGGAAGTGTAAATGTAGCTTTTAATGGGCCATTTTATGGGATCCACACTGCATTTTAACCAAAATTTGCATGAAAAGGAGAACGCATTCAATTACATATTCCAGTTGTCGGGCACTCATGCCAAAAGCAAACATTTCATGGTTTTGTGTAAGGAACTCAGATTCACATCTAGACAAGTTTTTCTTTTTCCTCCCACAACAAGAAGTGTGAGAGTTTGTTTATTAATTTATTATAATTATTATCTCTTTTTTCATTGAGAGAGCCATGACTCTTGCCATAGGACAATGCAAATATGCCGGTGTTCAGTCAATGATAATCTCGCTCTGTTTTTCCTTTTTCATAAGCAAGCATTGTAAATTCCAATGCGAATCCCATCCCCTGAAATGGGCAGAAATTGAAACAATTAAAATTGGCCGTCAAAGCACAGCAGATGAGATGCTTGGTGAAAAACTTTTGCTTGCACGCGGCTCACACAATTAGGTATGACCTTGAAAATTGATGTGCAAATCTTACTAAGATACAGCTAATCCAATCAAGTACTTTGGGCAGGTCTCAGGTAATGACACCGTGTCAAACACATTGAACAAGTTTAATATAAAGTAATCAAGTTCTTACTTCTGAGCCTAAAATGGTAGGAAGTTACCATAGGAACACAAAAACGATGTACACAGACATAATTAATAAAACAATACTTCTTTACGTTCTTTTTTTTTTCTTTTCTTTTCTAAACTCACTTCTTGTGTTATCATTTATATGTTGTGCAGACAGGTGCTTTCCATTACAGTAATTGAAACTTCCGTAATTGGTACAACAATGAATGGTCAATCATTGATTCGCAGAAAGTGCAAAAACAAGAAACGAAACCAAAAAAATAAATAAATAAATAAAATAAAAAATAAAAATTCACCATATTCTTAGTAACAATTTTTACTTAAAAGTTATGCATCGTATATTAATTAAATGCACTTATTAAAATGGCAAAAGCTTTTATAGTCACGTTTGTTTGTAAAACGTGTTGATCCAGATTCTTTACACTCGTCCTCACATGGGAATATGCGTGAGAATCGTCCAAGACCCGATTTATGTCCAAACCAATGTTGCCTACCTTTGCATGTACGAGCTAGAGCATAAAATCATTTGAGAAATAAAATAAAGAAAACTTTATTGCATTGACGTAGATTTCTTTTGGGATAGGTTGGAGGTAAGTGATGTAACGATACCATGATTGTTAATTATATATTTGTTTGATTGTAATTATTCATAAAATAGCTACAAATGTGCAATCAATGTAATATTACTACAAGACATTTTTCGTGAGCTCAAGTTGGTGCAACATTATTGTTTTTGAATTGTATCTCGATGCATAACAACTTCCAAGGTTAAATATGTCACCCAATTCACCTGACCAGAAAAAATGTTTCGGTGGGATTGCTCTGCAATCGAGCTGTACCTAGTTGTCACTCAATGTATATTGACCCAACTCTCAACAGCCAGTCATAAAAAGCCAACTAGCATTAAACCAATTTTCAACCACAGGATGGAGATTATGACTTAACACACACACACTCTCTCTCTCTAGGCTTTGATTGGAAACATCAAATGTCAACCTTAACACACTGCTCTATCTGAAATTCTGTTTCCACTCTGCGGTCTGATTTCACAGATTAAAAACTCGGTGGGCAACATATAAAATTGGTTCTTTTTGTGGTTTCTTTTTCTCCCTTTCTCAACTGAACTGGTATGCAAGTCTAACACTGAATTTTCAGTTCAACCCCATTTATTGTTTCTTAAGGTCTTGCATAATCGTGATCGGGGTATTGCGTATTGCTCTGTTTCATCTGTTTTTCTTTGGACTCTGCATTCCAGGCAGAGCAAATGGCTGCAAGCTCAGTTGTCATCACCATTGATAAGCCTAATAACTTCTCTGTAGTAGAAATCAATACTTCGAATTCACCTTTGTTACCTGAAAAACAAAAGGCTGTAAGTCCGAAGCAATTCAAGTGGTTTCTTCTCCTCAAAGCTTACAAGGTTCTCACTTGCATTTCATGGCTAGCAATGGGTTTCAAGACCATGTTTGTGTCAATCAAGAAACGTATTACTAATTCCGAAACAATTGAGGAGGAACATAGAAGTAAAGGGAAGTTGTACAGATTTATCAAAGTGTTTCTTTTTATATCAATTGTTGGTTTGGTGATAGAAGTTATTGCACACTTCAAAAAATGGAACTTGAATCTGATACGCCCATGGGAGGTTCAGGATCTACTGCAATGGTCCTATATGGCTTGGTTGTCTTTTAGAGTTGATTATATTGCTCCATTGGTGGCAACTCTTTCCAAGTTCTGTATTGTTCTCTTCTTGATTCAATCTCTCGATCGTCTGGTTCTATGTATTGGTTGCTTTTGGATCAAGTACAAGAATTTGAAGCCCACATTAAACAGTGAGGCTTATGATATTGAGGATCCTTCCAGTTTCCCGATGGTTCTTGTTCAGATTCCAATGTGCAATGAGAGAGAGGTAACCAAACATATTTATACTTGATTGCGTTGCTTATGATAAGCCTCTAAACTGCTTCTTGCACTCTATTTAGGTGTATGCACAGTCTATTGCTGCAGCATGCCAGCTTGATTGGCCAAGAGACAAATTGTTAATTCAAGTCCTGGATGATTCAAATGATGGGGCTATCCAGCTCCTAATACAAGAAGAAGTCTCATCCTGGCGTGAGAAAGGGGCCAACATAATATATAGGCATAGATTAATCAGAACAGGATATAAAGCTGGCAACTTGAAGTCAGCCATGGCCTGTAATTATGTCAAAGACTATGAATTTGTTGCAATATTGGATGCAGACTTCCAGCCAAACCCGGATTTCCTCAAGCATACTGTTCCTCACTTCAAGGTAATATCTTTTGTGCAGCAAAAGGTAGAAATGCTATTATATATATATATATATAATTTTGCGGTTATGTAATCTGATTTATGTCTTCATTTTTGACAGGGAAATCCTGAACTTGGACTAGTCCAGGCTCGCTGGTCCTTTGTGAACAAGGACGAGAACTTGCTTACAAGGCTCCAAAACATCAATCTGTGCTTCCATTTTGAGGTGGAGCAACAAGTCAATGGTGTTTTCCTCAATTTTTTTGGGTTCAATGGAACAGCTGGGGTGTGGAGGATTAAGGCTTTGGAGGATTCAGGAGGGTGGCTCGAGAGAACAACAGTTGAGGACATGGACATTGCAGTCCGAGCCCACTTAAATGGATGTAAATTCATTTTCCTCAATGATGTCAGGGTGCTCTGCGAATTGCCAGAATCTTATGAAGCCTACAAGAAGCAACAGCATCGCTGGCATTCTGGTCCGATGCAGCTATTCCGTTTATGCCTTACTGATATAATAACTTCCAAGGTTTTTTTCCCAATTATCCATATGAAGATCTTCCATTTGTTCCAAAGCTAAAATTCTGTGTTTGACTCCATTGGTTTATGTGTTCTATATATGCAGATATCAATATGGAAGAAGGCCAACTTGATATTCCTTTTCTTTCTTTTGAGGAAACTTATACTTCCATTTTACTCATTCACATTATTTTGTATCATACTTCCATTGACCATGTTCATACCTGAGGCTGAACTGCCTCTTTGGGTAATTTGTTATATACCCATTTTCATGTCCTTCCTGAACATTCTTCCTGCACCAAAATCATTCCCTTTCTTGGTACCTTACCTGCTCTTCGAGAACACTATGTCTGTTACAAAATTCAATGCCATGGTCTCGGGATTGTTCCAGCTTGGGAGCTCTTACGAATGGGTTGTGACAAAGAAGACAGGAAGATCATCAGAGTCTGATCTATTGGCCTTCGCTGAGAGGGAATCAAAATCTTCGAATGAAGAGAAGATGCTCAGGAGGAATTCTGAGTCTGGCTTAGAATTGCTAAGTAAAATCAAGGAACAAGAAGCACCACCCAAAAAGAAGAGAAATAGACTTTATAGGAAGGAGCTTGCACTTGCGTTTCTTCTGCTCACTGCAGCTGCAAGAAGCCTGCTATCTGCCCAGGGACTACATTTCTACTTCTTGTTGTTCCAAGGCTTGTCTTTTCTAGTTGTTGGGTTGGACTTGATTGGGGAGCAGGTCAGCTGAGAAGCAACACGGATAAAAGGCCTTTTTGTGCTTATATAGAGTTTACATGATTCTATATGAATCAGAAGTTTAAGTTGAATTTGTACAATCTATTATTTTTCTTTTAATCTTTTTGTCTTCGTGTACTAATAATCACTACGAGGACCCAATATAAAAAGAACTGCTCAGAGTTTCCGCTTCATGCTGGAGTGTAATAGTACTGGAATAGTTTTGCCGAGGTTTAAATGACCTTCTACAGCTTCAAGTTCACATTTTTCTTAATGGCGGAAGGAACAAAAAAGAGGCATTTAAAAGGTGCATGGATGGATGGAATGATTTAACATCATCCAGGCAAACAGCACGAGAAGTGACAGTGTGTTATTGCGCCATGTTTTGATATGGGATAATCAATCCAACTCGACTGGGGATACCAATGGTTGGGAGCTCTCATTGCCATCAATGCCCTGCGCCCACTTCTCCCTTTTCTTGTGTGCACCCCCTAATGGCCATCCGTGGCTAGTATCGCATTCTATTTGCAATGGTCTTATTATAGGTTGGAGTATTTTAGTCCATATCTAAACGGGTCTTCCAATGAAATCAGATCGCCTGCACAATTTCATGGTCCACTGGACCTTTAGTCTGCAAGAATTGGATCCAACTTCCTGAAACGGTTCATCGCCTTAAAAAGGCCGAAAAATATATATTTTCCAGTTGGAGTGATAGAGGACTCGACTGTAAAGGTGACATGAGCTTTGAACTTCATACCTCGTGTAGCCTTATAGTTATTTTATTATTATTATTTTTATATATAAATATATATATATATATTATTGATATAATAGTTATCATGTTTATAATATATATAAATTTAAATCGAAGATAGATCGATATAATTATTATTAATATTTTTTAAAAAATTTATCTTTGGAATATTAAATTTTTTAAAAATAAAATAAGATATGATGAAAAATTTTAAATTTGAATTTATATAAATAAAAATATACTGAATAACTAACAAAAGAGTATAGTTATAGTTATATATATATATAT
The DNA here is from genome assembly GCA_021464305.1 of Kandelia obovata. NCBI lineage: Eukaryota > Viridiplantae > Streptophyta > Magnoliopsida > Malpighiales > Rhizophoraceae > Kandelia > Kandelia obovata. Next base: position 10,662,925 of record CM038473.1, read on the forward strand.
ATATATATATATATATACACATACACACACTGTTAATAATTACTTGAATGCAATTTCTTTCTTTTTGTTTTTTGTTTTATGGAATGTGGGATCCACTAAAATTGTAAATAAAATGAGGCCGAATTGCACTAGGCTCGATGGGGCCGAAAACGGGTCTGTTGTCCTGTGATCTTGGAAATTCAGGGAAAAAAAAAAAAAAAAACCTTTTTCTGCTGTTGCAATTTACAACCCACTGGTTTGTAAAAGGCCTAACTCAGTATAGTTGTAGAGCCTTGGCCCGCGTCTGCATGGAGCCCCGCCCATAAAAGAGAGAAACCAATTAAACAAATTCTTGAACAGGCTAACAAATCACCTTGTTTGCCGATTTGCTGTAATTTTCCTTTTCTTTCTCTACTCTAATTGCATTTTTTTTTTGTCTTTTTTTTTTTTTAAAAAAAATATTTGTACACTGAGATACATGGCTACATTTTATAAGAGCTGCAATTACTTGATGATCGTATTTGAAAGATTGAAGAATTTTGATCTCGTGATGGCATCAAAGAAACAATTGATTATAGGATTGGATTGCATGGTTCCGAATGCCCCATGAAGCAAATATCCCAATATGTGATTTACATGTCTAAAAATTAGACACCTTTTGTTGTGATTACATCAACAGTACCAAGAATTTGTTTAACCACTTAGTGCCTCCAATTGATCAAAAAACATAAATAGAAGAAGAATTCTCTTTTCTCCTCAGTCTATCTGTTTTTTTTTTTTTTTTTTTTTTGACATTTCGTCAATTAAATTGAAGATCCAACATGCCGTAGGAATGCCAGAGTTGAATTGAGATCCGGAGAATAACATTGTACGGCCTGCAACAGTAGCAAAGAGAGAGAAGATAAAATTACACTTCTTTTAAGGTTTGGGATATTGGCATTTGTATGCCCTTTCCTATCTCTATGTATGACATATTCCCATTACTCACCTGTCTGTTTTCAATTCAACCATAAATTTTCACTTCCAAAAAGTAATTGATATTGCATCTGGATAGCTGTCCCCAAGATGCCAGGCAAAGAATAGCATTATACTAGGGGATCCAATGATACTAGAGGCATTAGATTGCACGTGTTTAAGTGTGCTAACAAAGAACAAAATGTCGAGATGGATCCATCTAGTTCATATCCGAATCAATAGATTTGGATCAGTTTGACCAATGTCCATGGCTTGTCAATTCACATGTAACAGGAGAAAGAGAGAGAATTCCACTGACATTGGCAGCTGGCACCGCTTGGCGCTTAGATCCTGTGCATTGTTGAAGCTTGACACTTTAGCAACTTATATTAACTAGCTCAGTGGATATCTGTGTGTGTGTGTGTGTGTGCGTGTGCGTGTGCGCGCGTGTGTATACACAACAAGCTCAGTGGATATATTAAAGAGAGAACTGCAAACCAACCCATTAATTTGCCAAAAACATTGAAAAGATCTAAAATTTAGAATCATTACGCTCCTTTTTTGGTAACTTTTGACAGCCAATGTTGAGGTCCACATGCTGCCGCATTTGAAAATGTGGTGTGTTCTGGTCAGTCAATGACCAAACCTAATCTCCATATAATTCAAAACAAACAAATCCATCAAGCCAGTTGACGACTTCTCTGTCCTGAAGCAATGAAAACTCTTGGCTTTGGCTCGAATTTCAAAGGACAGGCCTCAATGTACCGGCTAATAAAATAATGGGAACACTCACAGTTGGAGTAAAATGGGTCAATAGGAAAACTTGTTTTGGAGACACGCACACACCTCGGGGCAAGTGGGTCTACCCATTTGTCCTTTTGTACTGCAAGCCATAAAGTGATGTGTCTGAGTGACCTGATGATGAAGCTGGCTGGCATGCACATTTACTTGAACGAACGACACCAGCTTGCATACGATTAAGTACATTTTTTAGCTACGGTTTTGGGCTGTACGCAATAAGCATTAGTTACTCTCTCTATTTATACTCAAACAGTTGGTTCTTATTGAGCCAGATCTCACTGGCTTTCTACCTGCTTAATGAACGATGGCTTTCAAAGCTTCGTGTTTTCTGATAGCTGCTTTTCTTGCTTTATCTTCAAGGGTATGGCTTTATCTCCCTCCCCAACACCCAAAAGACAATATTGGCTACTTCATCTTACTTGACATGGTTTCCTAACTCTTTCGGTTTCTTTATTTGTTGCAGGCCTCATATGGTGATGTGGAGTTCAAGGAGAAGGTACTTCTTAAGACATTGTCCCAATAACCTTTTTTTTTGGGGGGGGGGGGGCTTACTCAACAATAAGGTCGAAGTTCACTAGTAAAAAATTGTCTTAAATATGATCTTCTCCGTGTGTTCAAGCTTGTACATTATGAACAAAGATAAAAGTCATTAATGTTCTGATCTATTTACTCAACATTATCCAGCATAATAAGCAATTAACAATGCAATTTAATGCAGGCTATTGATATCAAAGTTTTAGCACCAGCACCTGCACTCTCAGTGAAGCCATCAAATCCTCCACCGCTAGTTCCCATGCGCCCTACTCCTTCCCCACCAGTTTACAAGCCCCCTGCTCCTGCGCCTTCAGTCTCCAGGCCCCCTCCTCCTGCGCCTTCAGTCTCCAGGCCCCCTCCTACTGCTCCGCCAGTCTACAAGGTCCCGACTCCGGCCACTCCAGTCTACAAGCCACCTACACCACCAGTGAAACCCCTAACTCCTAGTCTGCCTCCAGTTAGAACAAGGACAGGTAACACATCTTTCCATTCAATGGAAAAGAAAACAATATCATAAACACTGTTGCTATTCCTTTTTCTTGTCATATATCTGAACAATGTGTGTCTCTGTGTGGTGATTTGTTGGCAGATTGCATCCCACTTTGTGGGGAGAGGTGCAAATTGCATTCAAGGAAAAATCTATGTCTTAGAGCATGTATGACTTGCTGTGACAGATGCAAATGTGTGCCACCAGGGACTTATGGTAACAGGGAGAAATGTGGCAAATGCTACACCCAAATGACCACTCATCACAACAAGCCTAAATGCCCTTGAAAGCTTACTTTGTTCTTGATAGTTGCGTTAGCTAAATGTATGTTCCATGTTCAATAGCGGAGAAAATAAATAGTTTATTTGTTTTGGAAAAAAAAAAAAAAAAGTTTTATCTCTGTTTAGCAATTTCTAGCAGCTATATTTGTGGGGCATTAGGTATCATGCTAATGCCAAGGCGCAGTGTCTGATGTGTACTGGATCTTTTAATGCTCATTGCAGATGTTAATATACTATGTCTTGATGATATATTGATGCATCTGGCAATTCTAATAGGCTCTACTAATTCAGAAATTACAATGTATACACTACATTTTAAATGCAGTAACCACACCATCACCGCCAAATACCATCAAATATCGAAACCACCTCCCAATCACTGAAGACAAGCCAACTATCATAATCCCAACCATCGGCTCGTCCCTTATCCACCAACATCAACTGGTGTCTCAACAGTTGAAAATAGGCCTTAAGATATACCGAAATCGTTGTATTTGCTAATAAAATATCTGTAAAGAATGCGATCAAAGCTCATTCAAAGTGAAACTTAGATCACTGGTACAACAAATCAAAGTTAGCTCAGAGAGACAACCGAAGGTTTGAATCCAAGCCCTCTGTGGCTAAACCATTGAAGTGAGATCATGGTGGAATTACAGGACATTGGAGATGGGAGGGGGATATAATTCAAAACCATTTCATTCAAAGCAGAACTTGAAGCTAAATTGATATTTCATGTGAGTTTACATTGTGGCATTTAAATTGTCAAAAAAAAAAAAAAAAACCTTGGAGTGATAGTTGATGGAAAACAACTTAATCTGTAGAAAAATTGAGGATATGAATAACATGAATCCCTTCAAAAAAATAAAATAAAAATTAAACCCTCTATTTGTAAATAAATATAAATAATCATAATAACAATATTAATTTTATTGAAAAATCTTAAACTGCTTAATACAGATGCCACCCAATTAAATTATTACACATGGGTAATAACAGTGACTCATGGATGATAGACTGTGACTTTTGTTTTTTTTGTTTTTGTTTTTTTTTTTGACAAGAAATAATAATATTCTATTAAATCATGAAAATATATTTGTATGACCTATCAACATGTATCATAACTAATATTACCATGGACCTACCTTTGGTGACATATGATAAAAATTCGTAAGAGAGATAAGAGGATTTGTTTGAATAATAATGACAGCAAAGAAAAAATATAACAAAATCTTTTTTTTATTATTATTATTAAAAAATCCAACAAATTTTGAATAAAATCTAGATCTTCCTTCGTTCTTAGACTTCCATCTAAAGCAAGAAGATTGAGGACCAGAGTCCAAGCAATCCATTTATCGATTAGATATGCATGATTGTTTCTAACGAGCATACCAGGCCTACAATCCAAAGCGCAATTTTCTTCGATTCCATAGCGATATGGGTAGGTTCTCCATTCCTTACCATTTGGTTGCACAATTTTAAGAATAAATTGGAGTGGGTCAAGGTCACAGTTTCCCCTGAGAGGCCCGTCGAGCAGACCAATGGCTGCAAAGCGAGGAATCCCGTTCACTGTTGAAATCGCAACCGCATGTGGAGTAAAGGGTTTATTCTTCTCGGGCTCATGCGCGTTGCAGTTGGCAAATCATACCGTTTGCTTAGTAAAAGGGTTAGCCAGAACATTGGCGAGCTTGGGCTTCCGATGTCTCCTGTTTTTGGGTTTGTGAAAGAAATGGAGTAGCTAAAAGCAACCATCCTTTTTCCGAGCAGAGGACAATGGGGGCAGTGTAGCATTAACACCGTCGAAGTATGAAGATCCCACTAAATATTTCTTTCCATTGGAGAAGTTTGTAATCCGCCTATCGTGCCAGTGCTTGCAAACAACAGATACCATCACACTTTCAATAGATGGCAACCTGTCCATGTTTCCCTCCCGTCTTCTCCATTATTTTCTGGGATACTCGTCATCTTTTAAGTGTCACTGCGTGACGCTAAAGATAAATTAGCGGATTTCAAACTTCTAAATATATACAAAAGGCTAGTCCTTCGCAGCAAGCATAGAAATCGTAACGTTACCAATCGATCATTAAGGATGCATGAATCAGGAGGGAGAGTTCACCAACAAGATAATTGATGTGAAAGATTTGAGTAATGAACTCGGAAATTCTAAGTAATACTCTAATTGGCGACAACAGGGTTAGAAGCCGAACCCTTTTTTTTTTTTTTTTTTTCTTAAAAAGAAAAGAAAGGGGCTCACAAATAAAATAATCCGAATAGTCTTCCAAATCGTGGAAGATGAATACATATTAATCAAATAATGGTTTCAAATCAACATGCAGAAGTGAAACTATGAATGTTACCTCATTGGCATGATAATCTTTCTGCACCCACAGGCTTCTCTGATACTCCTGCTTTGACCTCCACGTTGCAGATTACGGCTCCACACCCATCTAGAGGGAATTGATTTTTGGAAAGACGTGTTTCATATAAAAATGCAAACATTAAAAATAAGAAGCACATAGGATAGCTTTATTTAGTAATAATGTATGCCCATTTATAAGAAGTATCACAGAAAAAAGTAAAACAAAAAATGGCTATGTGATAAAGATGAAATTTGTCCACACAAATAATTATAATATAATTAAAAGTTGAAATTTTACTAAAACATCTCATTAATAATTATTTCAACTTTTTTTTTTTTCTCTACTCACTTATTAACTATAAGGATAACATAGGTTTACAATCCTTTGATTCCATTCTCAAGGTTGTGATAAAGATAATATTAGGTTTAGTGGGACTGGTGGCACATGTGGTGAATAAAGATCGAGCTCCAATAAAAGCAGAAACCACTGCCCTTTTTATATGAAATTGAATGGCACATGGGATCAGAAGGGAGAACTAGAATAAATATAAAGCAATGTCAATCTGCACAGGAATACTCAGTTCATATGATACTAGATTGGTCAGTACTGCTAGTGACTAAGATGTTATATTGTTGTTGAATTTTTTTTTTTTTTTTTTAAATGTTGTAAATAATAACCAAGTGATTTGGTTATAGGAGGAGGCATCTGTGGGGGCTTTGATTATGACCATCAATTGGCTCTTGGGTGGGGATGGTTCTTAGGGATACGTGGTGTATAAAATAACAAATCGGATGCCTGATAGAATGATAGGCTGTTTATAATCACATGCATTCAAAATATTCGTAAAGAGCAGAAAATATTTAGGGGTGGGTTGATTAGGAAAATCTGGAAACGGTAAAATAAAAGAGACCCTCGTATCATATACTAAACCCATATTGCCAGCACAACCCAAAAGGCAGGCAGCGTGTATAAATATGAACTCGAATCCAATTTGGCGAAGGAAACCCAAACAGAGAAAAGGAAACGAGACACTCAGAACCAAAGTCCGATGAGCCCAAAGCCCACCCACCCGGGTTGCTGCTCCACTTAGATCGGCGTCTAAATAAAATTAAGGATACACCAACGGAAAACAGTAAACAAGCAGCAGGGAGGCAGAACACAAAAGGCAACAAACAAGAAGGCAAAACAGAACATGGGAGGAAGTGATGGGATCTTGGGGATCAAAGAAGGACAAAAAAGGATCAAATCAGAGACCCCCAGAAGGCAAAAATGGTTGAAGAGGAGAGAGAAATGGCTAATAATACTGGGCGTGATCCTTCACGCCCTGTTTATGCTAAGCATCTTCGATATCTACTTCAAGACCCCAATTGTCCACGGTATGGATCCCGTCGTTCCCCGCTTCCGCGGTCCCGCAAAACGCCTCGTTCTCCTCGTGGGTACGGCTCTTTTCTCTGGAATGCCTTTTTTTAAAAAAAAATTTTTTGATAACTTTTTTCTGCCAAAGATTGTATCTTTAATTGTATAAATTGTTGCTTGCTTTAATGTGTTTATAGTGACTGATGAGAAATGGTGCTTGCTTATTTTATCTTTTTTCTCGAATTCTAAATGTTTGATATCTTGATTCTGCCAAAGATGGTATCTTCTTTAGTTGTGTAAATGGGTTCTTTTGATGTGTTTTTGGTGACTGGTGAGAAATGGCGCTTCTTGTTTAAACTTACAGATTTTTGCTGGTGTATGTGTGAGAAATAAGTTGTTTTCTTTTTTGCTTTGGCTTTTGTGAATTCCGGTTTGGTTGTGCTTTGGTACTTAAAATAGGCCATACCCATTTAAGCGCTAGGACGAAAGTTTCGTAGTGAAAACGTTGCAACTTTGTGAGATAGGTTTTATGCAGATTCCCGTATGAGCAGAATGCCAAGCTATCTGCCTTTTTGGGATTGAAATGGTCACCTTTGGCCCAAGTCACAAATTTGGACAACACTCATGTATATAGTATTTTGGTCATACTGTCATGTTGTCTTGAAAATTTTAAGCTCCTAAGACATTCTGGTAAAATCTTTTGGTGGAAAATATGAATGCAGCGGATGGTTTACGTGCTGATAAATTTTTTGAGCCGGATTTTGAGGGAAATTACAGAGCACCATTTTTGAGGAGTATAATTAAAGGTAGAGGTAGATGGGGGGTATCCCATGCTCGGCCACCAACAGAATCAAGGCCTGGGCATGTTGCTATAATTGCTGGTTTCTACGAGGATCCTAGTGCTGTCACAAAAGGTGGGTGTTATGTTTTCCCAAGGAACTTTGATGCAATTAATTATTATTGTCCTTTTATATTCCTGATCTCTCTTCTAGACTCCAACTAAGCAAGTTACCATGGAGAAGAAGAAAAAATAAGTGCTTCATTCTATTAGCTAAAGATATTTAATTTAATTTGCAGGATGGAAAGCTAATCCAGTTGAGTTTGATTCAGTCTTTAATCAAAGCAGACATACATTTTCCTATGGTAGCCCGGATATCGTTCCAATATTTTGCAGTGCTTTGTCACACAGTACATGGGAGACCTATCCCCATGAATACGAAGATTTTGCAACTGGTTTGTCTTGTCATGTAGATGCAAATTACTTTGTTATTAGAAGCTTTTTTCAGCACAACTGAATTGTATATTTATTTATCCTTTAGGAAATATATCGGGAATAATTGCATGATACTCTAATTAGAGCTACACTTGCAATTTTTATTAATCCACACGCAGATGACTTTTGTCCCCTCTCTTCAATGCTTTATCAATTGAATAGTGTTAATGCAGATGCTTCCTTTTTGGATGAGTGGTCTTTTGATCAATTTCAGAGCCTTCTGGATAGGTCCAAAGAGGACCAGGAATTGAAGGAGTTACTTTTACAGGATAATCTTGTTGTATTTCTGCATCTACTTGGCTGCGACTCTAATGGCCATGCCCATCGTCCTTATTCGCCCATCTATCTCAATAATGTCAAAGTTGTGGACCACATTGCAGAACGTGTTTATTCTCTTCTTGAAGATTATTACAAGGATAATCATACAGCATATGTCTTTACTGCTGATCACGGCATGAGTGACAAAGGTTGTACAATTATCATGTGCTTCCACTCAAGATTTTTTTTTTCTTGTTCTTTGCATTCCATCAATTTTCCTTTTTGAGTAATGTCTATGTCGACACTCTGAAAAAGATCGAATATCAATTGTAGTTTTAGAATGTGTTGGGCTGTTGGCTTAATCCATTACCTTCATCAAATACTTGCTATGTGAACGCTAAAACTATTGGCATGGTGGCCCCAAGTTGTCAAATGGCTTGCATAGTTAGTAGTTGGGATATCTTGGTGATATATATGCTTCTTGCAAATTTGCTTCTCATCCCAATAACATTGTTTTCTGGTCTTATTTGAGCTTGAAATAAAGATGCTAGCATGTTTGTTTTCTCTATTGATAGGTAGTCATGGGGATGGGCATCGTTCAAATACTGATACTCCCCTTGTTGTTTGGGGAGCGGGTGTCAAGTATCCTGGGACAACCTCTAGTGGCAACCACTATGATCACAGTTCTCGTTTTGTTGATGAACATGAACATGACATGCCAACACCTGCAGATTGGGGCCTGAATGACATTGAAAGGGTGGATGTGAATCAAGCTGATATTGCACCACTCATGGTCATATATTTTTTTGGTTTAGATTATGAGCTTGATTTTGTACTTTTATTTGTCCATAACAGTTATGAGTCTCTATGCTAATTGATTCTATTTTTGGCAGTCAGCGCTGCTTGGTTCGCCATGTCCTGTTAACTCAGTAGGAAACCTACCACTTGGTTACATTGATATGGCTGAGGTCAGTCCAATAGACACCCTTATTGGGACTAAAACCACACAGTGAAAGTATTCTCCCGTGAATGTTTGGATCAATTTTAATAGAAACATTGATGTGTTGATAGAGTTAATACTTTTTGAAGTTAGTAATTAAAGAAATGAAAGATTATATGAATATGTTCTTATTGTAATTTGATACTCAGGCAAAAGATTGCAAGATCATATAAGATAATCCTAAGTTTATAATTTGAACAAGTCAATGTAAATTTACATGGTGGACTAAGTGAAGTTTTTATTGTATTTTTGATATCCTCAGGCAGATGAAGTTGAAGCTTTGCTAGCCAATACAAAGCAAATCCTGAATCAGTTTCTTCGCAAGTCACGTATCCTTTTGTTTTTGTCAACTTTACTCTTGATAGGCACTTTCTTGAAGCTTTAGCCATCCTACTATCAAGTTGTTTGCTTTTTTAAATGTCAGCAACATTTTGTTTGCTTTTATAATTTGTTATTGGAATCTATGTTCTATTTGACCAAAGAAAAATTTCATGGTTCATAGGGTCCATAATGTCTGTAATTTATGGCTTTGATGTTTGCAAAGATATTTTTCTTGCATGTAGTTGGTTTTGCCAATCTTTTTTTTCCCCTAACAAACTTAGATATAAAACAGTCTAACTCATTGTATTTCAAGCATTTTAAACAGCTGGCTAATCATTCTTCTGCACTGGAATGCATTGAATATCTAATTTCTGTTAGGGACTTCAAAACTGCAATGATGCTGTCTAAAAATCTCAGAAGCTTGGCTCTGCAAGGACTTCACTATTTTCAAACCTATGATTGGCTAATGTTGATGACTATGGTTACTCTTGGATACATTGGTTGGATGGTCTATCTTCTTCTTCATGTGCTGCAATCTTACACTTCATTGCCAGAAAACATATCTGTGAAGAAGCAAGCTGTACAGGAGAGAAAAAACACTGGAAAAGTAATGTCTAAGTAAGCTTAATCTCTTATGAGATGCATTTTGCAAAACTAGCAAGATGGACAGGATGAGTGACAACAAAATATAGGAAAGATTTTTGTGAATGATCTAGTATTTTCTGGTTCAATTGCTAATATGAAGAGACCAACAAGCTAAGTCAATGGTTTTTAACTGATTTGTTTCCATAAGAATGTAATGACTATTGAGCTTCCTTTATGGGTTCCCAGGACATTTGGTACCATTTGACTGTGCCAACCAACTTTTTTTTTTTTTTTTGGAGAGTGCATTCCAAACATGGAAAAGTAATGGTATCTTTTTTGTTGGCAGGTTCATCTGTTGGGTTCTCTATTGATGGGAGTGACCTCTACTTTATTATTTATGGAACACTCTCCTCCTCTATACCATGCATACATTGCAATGACAATATTTCTCTGGACCAATATACTTGGTGAATATCAGTTTGTAAAAGCATTGTGGAGACACTCAAGTGGCAAAAAAATTGATTATATGATCAACGTTTTAGCTGTTTGTGTTGTATCAATAGTCATACTTGAATTCTTGGTATGACATGTAGCCTGCTGTTTGTTTTTGAGCTCTTTTGGCAAATTTCAAGCCATCAGCAATCTTAATTATATCTTTTGCAGGTGAATAGCTTCACAGAAAGAAAGCTTTACACGTGGTGTTTCTTAATTGTTGGGGCCTTAGCTTCTTTTTATCTTTTCAACTCAATACCATGGAGATCAGGAATACCAATTTTTGTTTGCATTGCTTGTTGGTTTCTCTCTGTCTTCACTTTGATGCCTGCAGAAATTCCTGACAATAACAAAATGGTGTAAGTTACTTTTGAGTCTGTTTAGTTGGAGAGTCATTTAGTGGTTAAGAAGTCATGATTTGGTCAGAATATGGAAGTGAAAGTCTGTAGTTAACAAAACAGGCATGGCTTAAGATATGGAATGTTTCCTAAGTAGATGGTGTTTTTTTGGTTTCTTTTTATCAACATTGAGTTTATAAATGAAGCAGAATACCTGATTAAGATTCTTGTTCCACATAATAAGGATGTTGTTATTCAGCTGAAGAAGAGTTTTTGATAAGAAGGCTATCTTTTCTGCCCAAGATGAGCAGTATAATATTAAATTTGTTGTCCTAGTAATTGTCTACACTATCAACTGTAATATTTGGTTCAGAAAGAAAAGCAACAAGTATCAGTGTTAAATTGGTTAATTACTTTTATATGGTCTCATTACTTTCCTTATGTTACTGATGTTTTATGAATGTTATTATTTGTAGAGTTGTGAGCGGAGCTATTATTATCATAATAGGAATAGCTGCCAGGTGGCTTGATCTACATTCAGAAGGGAATAAGCATTGGCTAAACATCTTTTACCATGGAATGGATAGACCTAGATTCTCCCTGTTATTCTGCTTACAGGTGGAGCATGACCTGAAATTCTGTTTCTATTGGAAGTTCACAATTTGGTAGAAATGTAAAGCTGATTTTTTTGATGAAACCTAGGTCTTTTTGGTTGGATTTTCTTCTGTCATGGTGTCATTATCAACAGCTCACAGAACAGAAAAGCGAGAACTGCATGCGTTGCACCAGATAATAAACTGGTCTATTGCTGGTATAATTTTAAGAATCTTTATTCTTCCCCTTTTTATTTGTACTACGTATAGCTTTTCTATGGCAATACTTGGATGATTGTATGCATAACTTCACCGTAAATGTTGTATGTACTTATTACCAATGTCTGTGTGCTGTCCTCTGCTTATCCTGGATCAGGCAATGGTCTTAGATCATCCAACCTATTTTCGTGATTGATTGAAAATTCCTTACACATCTGAGTGCCATTCCTTGACCTTGTATAATGCTATAACATCCTATATTAAAGCATTTAAATGGCACACCACTTGTCTAATAATACTTGTTGAATTGTCCTAGGTTTCTCGATGGTTCTTCCACTTCTTTCAGAGAGTGGCTTATTGTCACGGCTTACTTCTATATTTCTTGGTTTTGCACCTACATTCCTGCTTCTATCTATTGGGTAGATATATTTTACTTTAGCTCTAGTTGTTTTACAACTAATTGGGTGCACATGGTGTTAAGATTCTTTTCTTTCTTTTTTCTTGTGAACTTTATAATTTGCTTGCAGATATGAAGCTCTCTTCTATGGGGCACTTGGTCTTGTACTAATGGCATGGATACTTTTTGAGAGCACAATTCTCTACTTGACTAAGGTGAAAAAGTCACCTTTTGTGAGAAATGAGGAGGATCATGTTACTCTTCAAAATGATGATCGATACTTACAGCTATCAGATGTGAGAATTCCGTTGACTTTTGTAAGTCTTATCCTCTTCTTCTCATTTTCTTGCCAGATCTAGAGATTACAGATTCTCAGGTAGGCATGAAGTAGCTGTTTTTTAGACAAGTCATGTCACATGTATATATAATTTATTCCAAATGCTTTGGAATAGCATGAATACATTCTTATAGTACTTCAAAATATTTTAAATTTGCAAGTCTTCACCATTCTGCACAGTATTTTTGAATCCAAATGCAATTTTTATGGTTCTGATGTTGTGTGCTTTTCAGATGGTTTTATTTAATGTTGCTTTCTTTGGAACGGGGAATTTTGCAAGTATTGCAAGTTTTGAGATTTCATCTGTTTACCGTTTCATCACTGTCTTCAGCGTAAGGAAGTTAAAAACCTTTGATAGCATTAAATGGGTTTCTTGTTTACAATGTGTAGACTAATTTGTTCTTCTTTTAATTGCAGCCTTTTCTAATGGCAGCACTTCTTATCTTCAAGCTATTCCTACCATTTATGCTGGTTATGTAAGTCCAGTTATTTCTTTACTCACATCTGTTCAAAGATAAGAAAAACTTTTCACTGAACACCAGTACTCTGATTTGCATTGTCATGTGAAGAAGATAACAACACTCCTGTGGTACATTACTAGTGTGAATTTTTTGGGGCTGATTGTGGTGTGATTCTGTACCTTTGCTGGCATTGATGAGTTGTTGCGTTGCTTGTTTGTTTATCCCTTTTTCTTCACCTGTCCCAAACAAGGAACATGGTCTCTTTACTCTATCAATCTCTAAGAGCTAATGAACTAGCCAGCAGCACAACAAGTACACCCTTAAAAGTTTTGTTAATGCCCCTTGAGGAGTTACAGATTATGACATAGCATGTTAGTGCAATCATAATTCACAACCTTCTATTGGCCAACCTGGAGCCATGCTTGTGATTCTTTCTTTCTTTGTCCAATCATTCTCCACGCTTGAATTAGGAGGGGATTCTCTTCTCCTCTACGTCTGTCTCGTGGCTGAGAGGATTGTATCTAGACTGTAATTCAACATTTGCTATGTTATTATGGCCTATTTTTTCTTGGCATGCAGATGTGTTTTCAGTGCAATAACCAAGCTACATCGAGTTCCACGATTGGGATGCTATTTTCTCGTCATATTATTTTCAGATGTGATGACCATCCACTTTTTCTTTCTGGTATGATCATTTTACTATTTCTGTAGCTTCCTTCTTGATCTGGTGTGGTTGTTTTACCCTTTGGAGTTCATGCAAAATATTGTAGTGACATTGAACAATCATAATATTCTGTTAGAGCACTGGGCATTGTGTGAACAAAGCCTAAGTTTTTGATCTGTGTCTAGAATACTTACAGGCCTGTTATTCTCATGAGAAACAGGTGCGGAATACTGGAAGTTGGATGGAAATTGGTAACAGCATCAGTCACTTTGGAATTATGAGTGCCCAGGTTGTCTTTGTGCTTTTACTTTTTGCCCTCACAAATTTGTACACCAGAGGCATTCAAATTGGGTTACCTGGCTCGTACTCTAGGAAAGCAGTGTAATTAGCTAGAAAATCATCTGGCATCAAGTGCAGAGATTTTTGTGAGAGGTTGCATTCTTGTGGCAGCTTTGATGGATATGAGAGAGCACCTTCGCATTTTAAGTTATTTTGGTCAAACATAGAGGTCCTAAAGCTGGTGTGTTTTTCCAAAGCTCTTTCCAATTCAATTTGGAAAGTGCTGCCGAGTTTCTGTTAACCATCCAACATGTAACATGTTAATGGACCTTGATGGAAAATTTTCAAAATGCTTCAGGAGCGTGGCTTCATAAGCAATAGTATTGATAAATGATTTCATGCTTTAATCTTCACGAAATCCTCTTTTAGGCAAAAATGTAGTCAGTATATGACACTATTCTTCAGGATCCAATTGGAACGTTCCTTGCCCTGCTTCCATTTTTCTGCAGGGGGGGCACCTAGCCCTGGAGATCTGGACCCTCTAACCTGCTTCGATGCTTACCACAGGAAAGAAAACCTAGATTCCCTGTACTGCCCATTCCAGATACGCACTACTGATTTTTCTCAGCTAATGGTTATCTGGAAAACATACAAAATACTGCTACCCTTCACTGTTAAGGAAGGGTCAAGGAAGCAGGAATCAATTGATGATAGCCAGAGAAACAACCAATATAATAAGGGTATGGAGAACATTGCTTGCTCTTAACCAAAACATACGCAAGGCGGAAAGGCCATATTCAATTCAACCATCTCATGTTTCATACTAGCCAATGGGATACTCTAATCTAATTGACCACTGAGTTTTATAATATTCTACAATAGGAATGTCTATTTGGCCGCTAATTTTTGTTGTTCTCTCCATGCGAAATACCAGGGAAATCCCGTTTAAAAAGGAAAAGATGCGTCTTTACTTGCTTTATAAAGGTTGCTGCATATGTAAGCCAAGTGACGTGCCTCTCAGCTGACAGAATGACTCTCAAATTGACGTGGATAATTGGTTAACTCAAGAAACTTCATGCCGCCTTTTTAGAAATTTCCCCTGAGCAGGAAAAGCTATTGACATTGGACGGTTGACCTACTATGCGCACACAATTTTATAAACGCAAACGAGTTTGTATGTATTCGTGATCAGAGTAGCACAAGCTCAAAACAAATGGCCCAGCCTACCTTGTAAGTAAAATTCCCTTATTTGTTTTTTAAAATTTTTTGAAAGCGCTTCACACTGTATAGATCAAGAAAAAGATATGGTAGTCATTTTTATTCCTCTGTTGCAGATTTAGCACTGGGACAGAACTAGCAAATCTGGTGGTGAGCTCAGGACTCCTTCACCATTCATGGTATGCAATATGGGGTCTTTATGCAGAAGTAAACTCCTACCAACTACAGCATGTGAGATGGAGGGTTATCAAGCAACCAAACTGTACCATCATAGCTTTTGTCACCCTGCCAAGCTGGAGTGCACAGCATCATCTTCAACAAGGAGGAGATTTGATTTCATCAGCAACTTTCAAGCAGGACAACCTTACTCAATTTGATTTCTTTACCTCCAAAGGCAATCCTTCTTTCTCCATTCACAGAGCAGCAATTTCCCTTTTTGCCTCTTGTTTTCGCGAACTCTCTCAACTTCGATCCCAGGTAGTTACGGAAATTTCTCTTCCCTTTCCGTTTCTTTTGCCATGTATGTATCTGTACAAAATAGAGATCTAGCCATGAAGTCAGTTTAACTGGGTCAAAGCCATTTCTATAAAGACACGGTTTATTTTGGGATGGCCTAATAATTCTCTACTGATGTTCTTGTTTACTGAATTATTCTTTATAAAGCCATTATCGTTCACTGGTGAATTCTCATATTTTCTTTTGCCTTGGTTTTGCTTGTTATGTTCAGTTACTTGATCTGAATGCCCGTAAATTGTTAGTGGAGGCTCCACTGATTATTACTGGACATTCTCTTGGAGGGTCTGTTGCCTCTCTTTTCACCTTATGGCTACTAGACTTATTCGACCAACTATCTCCCAAGCTCCCTCTTCTCTGTATCACTTTTGGTTGCCCCTTGCTTGGCGACAAAAACCTCCAACGAGCAATTACAGAATCCTCGCAATGGAGTTCTTGCTTTCTGCACATTGCTGCTGCCAAAGACCCCATTCCAAGTCTCTTCACTACACCCAGTAATATTCCCAATAGTCCTTACAAGCCTTTTGGTGCATTTCTTTTGTGTTCTGAGTTGGGATGTACTTGTGTTGAGGACCCTGAAGCAGTTTCAGAGTTGTTAAAGGCAATAGGATTGGAAAGGACTAGAAGTCAGGTTTCTAATGGGGAATTGCCAATTGATTATTATGGGAAGATGGTGGAGTATCTGGGTTCTAGACTTATTTTCAAGGGAAATTTGCAACTTGTTCAATCAGTTGAAGATTCAATTTCTGCAGGGATAATCTTACAACTGGAAGCAATTGGAGATTCAAGAATCCTGGTAACTAAATCTCATTGTCCCTACTAAACTCCACTTCCTCATATTCTGTGCGCAGAACTGAATGCACAACTTTTGCAAGCAAATGCATGCTTTTCTGGAATTAACAGTTAGTGTACAAAGAATGCAGTACGGTGTGCATGCAGCAGTGCTCTTTTTTATTCATTTGGTAAGTTTACACGTATCAAATGGTTGATCATAACCCACTTAATTGCTAAACTTGTTGACAGCAACAGCAGCAAATCAATGGCACGCACAATCTGATGGAGTTCCTGGAACAAAGGGAGAAAATCTGCTGGCTAAATAAGAGAAAGGCTGTGGATCCACGCAGAAAACTAAATGACGTAAAGATAAGAATGACCTTCCTGGAATGGTACAAGAAGGGCTGCGAGGATAAGGGAATAGGCTACTATGACAGTTACAAGAATCTGCCCTCCAATAGCAACATGATCGACATGGATGTTGCCAAGTACAAGAAATTTCTCACGAATTACTGGAAAGAAATGGTAAAGGAAGTTGAGAGAAACCCCCGTAAAGAAGGGGCAAATGTACCGACAGCATGGCTTTATGGTGGAACAAATTACAGAAGAATGGTTGAGCCACTTGACATAGCTGAATACTACAGAGAAAATGACAGAAGAAACTACCAACAATGTGGAAGGTCTAAACACTACATTCTCTTGGAACGATGGCAAAATGAGGACGCAAAGAGACCTCCAGGCACACCAAATCCAAGTAACAAAAAGAAACAAAATGTGGCAAAAATTTTAACAGAGGATTCCTGCTTTTGGGCTAAGGTGGAGGAGGCTCTCATTTCATGCAGTTTGTTGAGTGATGCAGCATGCGGAAGAGAAGACAAGCAATCATCAACAGACAATCTGATTCAATTTGAGCAGTATGTGATGAACCAAATCAACAATTATGCAGTCTCTCCGGAGATTTTCTTGGGTCAAAGCAGTTTCATGAAATGGTGGAAAGAGTTTCAGGAAATTGTAGGAACATCCTATAATTCTCCACTGGTTGACTTCATGAGGAATGGAAAATATGATCAGTATGCTGGGGTTGCTTCTAGCATTGAAACTCAAACCAAAAATGTGTTCCATTTTTCTGAAAGATGAGTAGCAACAACTAAATTGCATTACATATGTAACAAGTTCATTCAACTGAATTATAGATGGAACAAGTTATTTCTCTTTCTTTCTTTGAAGTTCATTTCCATTTGCTTTTCCTTCAAACCAAGCTAAATATTATATAATCCATTTTCCTGTTCCTAGTCAGAACATAACGCTTCATCACTTGTCCTTGCCCGACCCCATAATTAGTAATTAATAGTGTGTGCTTAATGAATATGGATAGTGCCTTTGAGTTGTAGGCTTTTAGAATAAATATATCCAAAAAGTTCAAACCAAAAAAAAAAAAAAAAAAAGGAAAACAGAGAAAGAGAAGAAAATAATACATAAAAGCCATAAAATAGAAAGAGGAGCAAGAAAAACCCACCCCATATGCTTTTCTTAGACTACTTGAATAAAAATGTGATCGCTCCAACTGGGTACAGGTAATTTGTGGGCCATGTTTTACACCAAAACCTGTGGCTGTGATGTGTGTCCGGGTTTCCATGGAAATGGATGGATCCAACAGTGAGGCGTTAATGTGGACGTAGAATGATCCAAGGATCCACAATGCAAAAGCTTTGAATGGGACCCGCTGGCACATGCTCCTCTGTCCCTTACCCTTGATCTTTGTCTTTAAAAAATCAAGACCACAGTTATTATCTGTCTTTAAGGTTAAGAGTGATTGCTTATGGCATGGGACGGAGACAACCAAAAATGATTTGATCCAAATAATTTAATTATTTTTAATTCAACCTAATTTATAGCAATTAAATAAAATTAATAAAACATAACTTGGAATATTCAGAATCAAATATTCGAATTTTAAATCATTTGAGATCCAATAATTTAAATTTAAATTTGAATATATAAATATAATTTGATTAATTTAAACTTACGTGCACTTAAAAGATTTAATACATTTAAAATTTGATAAATATAAAATTCAAATTATTTATAATTTAAATTTAAAATAACTCGAAATTTAAAATAATCTTACTTGAACCGCCTGCTCTGGCAAGCTTAAAATCAAGATACAAAGCTAAGAAGCTAAATTAAAATATCTTTTCACCGACACTTTGACAATGTTTGCATGAACGGGACAACGAGGATATTTATTGACTTCGGTTCCCTGTAGGCCACGTCCAACCGCATGATTTTGGAGACAGGCAACGATTGTCTCTGTTTCCAATTCGGATCTAATTGTATGTGGGCTTGCGCACCAATAAATAAATGTGCACTTTACTAAATTTGACTATGAGTCATGGAGTTTCAACTTGACAGTCTTATTTATATTTAATTTCTTTTTATTTGATTGAATTAAGTCAGAAAAAAAATAATTATTATAGTATTTGTCAAGGAATTAACATAAAATAAAACTCAACCTAGCATGTGGGTCTACAACATATTATCGAATTAACTTTACCATGTAAAATCCACACCCCAATTTTTTTAATTTTTGGTATTTCGAACTCACATGAAAAGCTAAAGCTAGATCCGGATCCAATACCAAATAAACAAGAAGTTCCCACATGTCATTTTCTTTTCCTTTTTCTCTAGCGTTTCTCGAGTTTCTAAAAGCAAAAGAGAGTTAAAAAAAAATAAATAAATCATATAAATAATACAATTCAATAAGTACTCTCTCCACCTGTCTGTTCTGCTGCAGGGATTCGACTTGACTGAAAAATAGGTAAAAGAGAATATACCTCATGATAGCTGGCTCGTGGATAACATTCAATACAAAATGACAAATAAAAATTTTGGGTTTACGAGAAATTGATGAGCGAAAACAATCAGTTAGCAAAAGGCACGGACGGTGTTCAAACTTTACAAACTCAAAACAATTTCACCTGTTTTGGTAATTAAATCTTAGGCATCGTCGTTATAATATGTTTTCGGCAAAACCTGGGAAGCGTTTCAACCCACAATGACAAGCGACTATAGATTACAATAAACAACAAAACAAATTATTTGGCATTCGGCTAGGGTTTATTTTAGTTCAAAAAAATAAAAAAAAAAATCCTACTATTTAATCTTAAATTTTTGTAGACATCATAAACTAAAAGAAAAGAGAATAATGTTGGTGTACATTAAATCTTACAATCATGTATAGTTCTTAATAAAATAATATCACATGTAAGAGCATTTATTGCATATATTATTATATATTATACTACAAATGAAGGGTTACACGAATGATTGTAGTCATTATTTAAATTAAAATTTTCATTTTACACTTTTTATTTTATAAGCAATATCAATTTTTCTTCAATTTTACGTATTGTACTTAAAAAAAGTGCTAAATATATCTACACTATTTAGACTTATTTTTTGATATACATAAGATTAAAAAAAAAAAAAAAAAAGTTACGTTTTCTTTTAACAAAGCTATGAAAATAAAATATTTGTCATTAATGCGATGGATTAAAGTTGCACACATTGAATTGAGAAAGAAACAAAAGAAGTTTGCTTTTGGTTTAACGGGAGGCAGCAGCGGCGCTACTAACAAAAACGACACATTAATCAATTGAAACTTTTTAAGACCGCTTCACGCGGTGGGCCCCAGTTATTCCAGCTTGCATTCCCGTGATTGGTGGTGTAAATGACTGTGGCCCACTCGTCCTAGTTGCCTTCAACAAACGCCCCTGTTCTGTCTGTCACACGCCTTCAGTCCACTTTCCTTTTGTTCTTTTAAGCAGTCTCACTTTCCAGTGATCCCCACCACCGTAGCCACCGCCGCGTCATGGCAAGGCTACCGCCGTTAACGTTTCTTCTTTTCTTCCTCTCTTGCTTCACATTGCTTTCGGAGGCGAGACTGGCCTATGACTACTACGCCAAGTCCTGTCCAAGATTCGTAGAAATCATCCAAGAAACGGTAACAAACAAGCAAATCACCAGCCCCACCACCGCTGCCGGCACCCTCCGCCTCTTCTTCCACGACTGCCTCCTCAACGGCTGCGACAGCTCCATCCTCCTCTCTTCCACCGCCTTCAACTCCGCGGAGCGCGACGCTGACATAAATCTCTCCCTCCCGGGGGATGCATTTGACCTCGTAATTCGTGCCAAAACTGCCCTCGAACTCGCCTGTCCAAACACCGTCTCCTGCTCCGACATCCTCGCACTCGCTACCCGCGATCTCGTCACCATGGTCGGCGGCCCTTACTACAACGTCCTCCTCGGAAGAAAAGATTATCGACTCTCTAAATCCTCTTCTGTGGAAGGCAATCTCCCAAGACCCACAATGCCTTTTTCCAACATCATGAACTTGTTCACTTCCAGAGGTTTCACTATCCAAGAAATGGTGGCTTTGAGTGGGGCACACACCATAGGCTTCTCCCATTGCAAGGAATTTATCAGCTTTGTGTCCAATAACACCCATTACAATCCAAGGTTTGCTCAGGCATTACAGAAAGCCTGTGCTAATTATCCAAAGGATCCAACTTTATCAGTTTTCAATGATATTATGACCCCCAACAAGTTTGATAACACGTATTTTCAAAATCTGCCAAAAGGGTTGGGAATTTTGCAGTCAGATCATGAATTGTACAATGATCCAAGGACCAGGCCTTTTGTGGAGATGTATGGCAAGGATCAGAACAAGTTCTTTCAGGACTTTGCAAAAGCCATGGAGAAGCTCAGTGTCCATGGAATCAAGACTGGGAGGAGAGGTGAGATTAGGCACAGGTGTGATGCTGTTAACTGAAAGATCTTGAAAGTTTCCTTCCCTGAAAATTTTTCTGGTGATTGAGAGAAGAAAAATCGGGTATTGGTTTGAAAAAAAAAAAAAAATTCTTTTTTTGATTGTGGGGAACTGGGGATATATGTATACCATGTTTGTATCCATCGTGATAATAAGCTTTAATTATACAGAAATTTATTTACTTAATTCTTATGGGTCTCGATCTTTGTGTTGATCTTGGAGACTGTTTTGTGATTTTGATTCAGCTGAACTTAGAGTTTAGAGTCTCTCCTTGATCTTGGAAGTACTCGAGGCCGGTGAAGATTATCACCGGTGAAGCCAATTATGGTTGAATGCAATACTTTGGAGGGTGTTAATTGCCCTTTTCTGTTAGTTAAACAATAGCTTTGTTGGTAGAAACGATGCACGTTAGTCAGAGCAGGCTTAGATTGGTTATTACGCGTTCATGTTCCTTCCGCATCGGTTGAACCATAAGCAAGAGTTGCAGGAAAGGGAGGGGAGCATGTGTTTGGAGCTCGTGATGATTGTTAGAAAGTGGCACACTGGCATGGGGGCTCAATTTCTTGGGTCTGTTCGGCTAAAGCATATGCCTTTTCTTTTGTAATTATTTTCATAGCTCTTGTGGGAAAATGGAAAAGCAAATCAAGCCAAGGTGGCCCAAACTGGTACACTACAGCTGTATCCAGCACAGCCCATAAACCATCGAAGCCGGTTCAGGGCCCCTGTCCTTTTCTCGCGGATTGGGCGGTTCACAAAATGGGTTATGCTAGCCTGGCGTGACCCAGTTTTCATGTCAATGCATGCATCACAAATCAAGTCTCAAGGATCTTCCAAAGTTCAACCCACGACAAAGGGAAGGGTCTATCATTTAAAAAAAAAACAAAAAAAAAATAAAGAAAGGGGGGCGGGGGGTGGAATGACAGAAGGAAAGGGACTAGAAGTCCAGAAGTGGCAAATTGTTTAACGTGTATATCAAGAGTTCAAATCACAGAAATGTGCACAAGTAATTTGCAGAGGCTTCCATATGTTGAGCAGGGTGAAGTTGCACAAGAAGATGAAAAGCTTCTAGCCTAATCTTTGCGTACACAATAATTGAAATAAGGGTCGTCTGCTTCGAAGTGTTTCAATCATAAAAATTGGTTGGTTTGCATTTTTCTTTGTGTCCACACTGCAAATGCATCCTTATAAAAACATTCATAATGACAATTCAAAAATCAACATCAATGCACAACACCTACCCGGGAAGCTCAAAACAATGAGTACCATGGCCATTTGACCATTTAATCAAGTGCTTGGTTGTTAGTATTGATTTAACTGAACAATAGAGTAAAATCATCAGTCTCAAGAACACAAACGCATCATCATTCATCATTTAGCATTCCCCCATCAACATAGAAGGGTGATATGGGGTTCTGTACAAGAAAGAAACGGAACTTCGCAGCTTTTATGTCCAACAACAGGAAATTTCTGCTAAGCCCCATTGTTCCTGCCTTCCCGTCCACTTAATAAGAAGATTCTGACATGTATTCCAAGTTAGTGCAAACTTTGTGCAGTAATGACAAATTGTAAGGATATTCTCACCAACCAATCTAATTTTTTATTTTTATATCTATAATGCACACCATACTCCAAACTATCAACAAACTGCTTTGAACCCAACTTTTGAAGCATAATTTACACCTTTATTGTCCATGACCTTTCCTTGAGAAGAAAAATAAAAGAAAAGAGATGCAAAGGCAAAGAAAGGCGAAATTGACCATATAGACATCCACCAATAATTACACCCATAAAGTCCAAAAAAAAAAAAAAAAGAATCAACAAAATCCCACAAAGAGAATACTCAAACCTCAAGACGAGTTCACACTTGATTCACTCCTGCCACCAGTGGCTCGTTACTGAGTCATAGACATTGAATCCGAGTCAAGCAGTGCCTCCCAATCCACCTCCTCCCCCGCCTCCTCCACCCTTCCTTTAATCATCTCCAACATGCTCCTTGCTTTCTTCTTAAACCTTTCGCTGCCACTGTTCTCCAATTGTTCCAGCACGTCGGTGGCCCCGGCGGCATAAGCCAGTCCCTTAAACCTCAGACCACCGTGACTCAGCTCATGCAACGCGGACAAACAACTCCCCCGAGTCGACTCAGAATCCAACTCGCCACCTCTCAACAAGTCCACCAAACACTCAACCCCACCTGAATCCAACACTGCAGCTCGCCCGTTCGAGCATGAAGCCAAGTTACCCAAAATAAGCAAGAGCCGGGTCCTCAAATGACCCGATTTGACCATGCCCAAAAGAACAGGAACCCACCCAAGTTTAATAAGCTTAGCCCTGTTATTATGGAGTAATGTTAGATGGTACAAGGCCAAGGCCGAGTCATGTTGAATCCGCTCACTCCCTGATCGGAGTAAGTTTAACAGTGGAGGTATTGCACCCAAAACCCCAATTGCAGTCTTGTTATGATCATCAGCGGCTAGACTGAATATTGCGCCACAAGCATGTTCCTGTGCCTTGGGGAATCTACCTTTTAACACATCAATCAGCGGAGGGACAAAACCTGATCTTACAATCTTAACTTTGTTCTCTTTCTCTAATGACAAATTAACTAAACATGCGACAGAGTTCACTTGAATGTTTGTGTACCTCGAAGTGATCAAAGGTCGTAGGGCAGAGAGTAACAGAGGGGTACAGAACAGTAATCTCGTGTCTTCGTTGGTTCTTGTAACCTTTCTAAGTGAAATGAGAGCCTCCTCAATGTCAAGGACTTGTGAGCTTGTCAGCTTCGTCACATATTCTTCTTCTTCAGGGCTTGAGATTTCCATGTCTGAAGAGGAAGAGGTCGAAGAGAGGTAACGTGAACGGGTCGCCGGCGGCTGCAGTGGCAGGGTCACAAGGGTGGTTTCAAGTGATTCATCGGAGCTTGAGTAAAAGTGTTGAAAATTCAAAAAAGGTTTCTCCTTTACCCTTCGAATCAAACCTGTCTGTGTAAAAACAGCATCCTGGTGTTCAATCTTTATGCGGGGGTTTGGGTTTTGTTGCTTTTGAGTCGCCATTTTTGTACGGACATGATTCTCTGCGGAGAAGAAATCAAGGGCTCTTGGCGGGGCTAAAGAATGCTTCTTGCACCAGTTGAGAATGACAGTTTTGAGAGCCAGATTGGGGATCACAGTGGAGATGTCAGGGACTTTACCACCATCAAGTTCAGGAATGAAACCAAGAGTATTGCAGGCGTGGACACAAGCACGTTCAAAGGTGTGGCCGGAGGATACAATGACAGGGTCGTTCATTAGAGAACCAGAAATGGGGCAGAGAAACTCTTGTGGGATCTCCAATTTCTTTGGCTGCCTTGGCTTTGATTCCACCGTGGAGGAATTTCTCTTGTGAAATGAGATTCTCCATTTGCGCTTCTCTACTTCTGCTGTTTGTTCTTTGTTCGGAAAGTCCTTTTCTCTGGGTTTTTCAATCACAAACCTCATAAGAGCTTCTTGAAACTCCATAGTTTTACTCCTGTCTACTTGTCTGTCAGTGATACTATAAACCAAAACGATTTCTTAAAGATAAAAAGCTAACATTATTGCAAAATCATATACGAGTGCGACAGAGATTTGGTAGACAAAGATTTTTGGACTCCCTTAAGCAGTTTGGGAGGTTGATCACGTACTATATGATGGTGTGGCATGCCTGATGACAAACCTTAGACCAGATAAGTTTGGAGAGAGAGACAGAGAGAGAGAGGGGGACAGTGGGAGGGAGAGATATACGTTGTTGGGCTTGGACGATGATCGCCTATTTGAGTTTCTGCAGTTTGTTGGTAGGACGTTGATTCCTTTACTTTCGGAGGATTTGGCCCGCCTGAAAGTAAAAACTACAAAGATTCCAATGCCAACAACAACGCTCTAAACCATTTGGCCAATTTTCCTTTTTCCATTTTTCTTATTCTCATTAAAAAACTAAAAAAAAAAAAAAATCATCTGCGATTTTCTGTCAGCATCTGGGAGGGTGAATGGATTTGCTTTCTTAATAGTCTTTGGCTAGTTTGTCAAGTATTTTCAATCTGCTTTTGGAATATTCTTTTTAAGGATAATCAATTGGTTTCGAAGTGCCACGACCCACAAGGGCAAAGTGGGGCTGTAGCTTTCATGCACTGGCTCGTCTTTTTAAGAGCACCCCCGGTATCTGCTACCGGAGGAGCCAATTCGCTTGTCACCTCCACCCCTGTACAAGGTTGTTGTCGCACAAGACGTACCATAGAGAGTGTTTTAGCTTTTTAAAAACCCTTTTTTGGCCCGATTACGTAGTAATATAGTGAGAATGTCGTGAGAGGTGTGTCAGCGACTTGTATGCTTTGTTTTTTGTTTTTTTTTTTCAAAATCAAGAGATCTTTTATCAAATTATGTTTACGTTCATTGTATTGTTCCGCTTGTTACCAAATTTTTCATGGTGGTCTTTGGTTTGAAAAGTGGCGTTGTTGGCCAGGAGATGCTTACAGTACCATAGGTAAAGTGTTGAAAAACTCTAGCCACTGTGCCATTTATGATTTTCCTTGGGCATGACTCTGCCATGAAATCATCTTTAAAAAAAAAAATGGCTGCTTGTAACAATGAGAGTGAAAGTGAAGCTTCCAAGACTCTGGATGGAAGGGTGTTGTCACTTTTGGGTCAGACCCAAAAAGTTAAAAATATTTTTTTTTAAAAAAAAGGCCTCGAATTCATAAATTTTCTACTCTGGAGAAAAGGGTTGAATTGATTAATGCACCTAAAAACAATTTGTGTGTATACATGACTTCCTTTTTCAAATTTTAATAATTTATCCTAACTAAAATTATTCGTGCATGGTACCTTCATATATATATATATAATAGGAAAAAAAAATTAAACATAAAAAAGAAGAAGAAGAAAATTGTCCGGTCTTTTATTTATTTATTATAATTTTCCAAAGAATTCATACATCATCTCCATTCTTTGCCCCTAGCCGCCACATTGATTCACAAATAACAGCAAGTAAATTTATAGCTTAAAGATGTGAAATTTCAATCATAAATTGGTTTGTCCAAAACAAAACAAAACAAAAAAAAAAAAGAAGCAAATTAAGTCAAAAATCCGACATCGATGTTCTGTTCATAGTTCTCCAAAGCATTGCCCGGAGCTTCCCCCTCGCAGTGTCTCTCCAGACCTCTCGCAGTGGAGTCGGATTCAACGACCATATCTCGCTCGCTTGCCTATGTGGAAGTTAGTAGTTTTCTTTTGTTTCTCATGTGGGGTGGAGACACGTGTACGGTCATGTGCAGAGATATGACGCTTTGGAACCAAATTTCAAGGAATAGATTACAATTTTTTTTTTAATTGACCTTGAAATCATAAAAAGAGAAAGAAAAAGAAAAGGAGGGTCCTTTGTACCGGAAAAACAGACAATAAAGTCACCACCACGACCACTACCATGCTACCAGTTAAGACATCGTTGCATGCTTAATAGCGAAGTCTTTTGAAGCATTGTTAGTGTTGACTTTATGAGTTGTCTACTGGCTGGTTTTTGAATTTTTTTTTTCTTCTTTTTGTCGTTTTTACACAACAAAAGTGAATGATTAATTTAGTTAGATGTTAAAATAGAGAGAACGCAAATTTAAAAATATCGTAAAAAGTATAAAGTATCCCACCCCACGTTTTGCGAGAAAGCTTGCAATTGCTTCTTTTGAGAAGTCCTTTAGATGACTACGTTTTTTTTTTTGACGACGTGGATTTTCCTCAACTGATCAATCTCATTATTATTCATTTAGACGTGAATCTTACAAGCAAAATATCCCCCATTTCCTAAGAACAGCCATTGATACGTATCAAAAGCAAATTCCACGGAAAAACTTCAGATGCATGTTTTCTATACAAACTTCACATCCACTTGGATGTTCTACAACGAAGATTTCGAATCCATAGCTGGATACAGTTGTTCCCACTGCTCTTTTCTACTCGATTCACCACCGGACGCCTGTATCTACCAAGCAAACAGGCATCTATCTTCCCATTCACGAAATTGTCAGGTTGTCCAATCATACAATCTCATGTAAACTTCCAAAAAGAAATACCGTGTTAGTTAACTACACTAAATGAAAACGTGGAAACCCCTTATGCTACATAAGAGCCATCAGCGTTGTAGTCCTGATGTTTGACGCTTCTGACAAGGTAGGAGAGCTAGCAGAATTTTCTTCCTTGGCCCCTGCAAATCAAGCAACCTTTGTAAGTCAGAAAAGCGACAACGAGATCAAGTACAAATAGGGGAAAAAAATGATTGTTATATAAAAGATAAATCAGACTCAATTAAGTCAGCACCATTGGTATCCCCATTTCCTTAAGGTCTTTATCCCCCATCTGCTTCAATACAGTCATATCTACCTGTAAGATCAACAAATTAGGCATAAAAAAAGGTTCATGTTATAAAGAAAGCAGCTGACAACCATTAAAGAATGGTTGCCATGGCCAAAGACTAGACCAGAAAAGGAACCGCAAGGTTGCATGTCAGAAGGCGCATTTTTATTTGAGGAACAAAGCTATCGAAGCATATTTACTTAAAACAATTGATTGGTAGCAAACACAATTCTAGCTGCATCCAATAAGTTGGAGCTAAAGGAAGATATCATTGCTATGGGCTTTCAACTCCTAACAACTATCCTCCCGATGAGTCAATGTTCTGGAGACTCACCTTTAGAAGTCTGCAAAAATAAACCCTGCCCACCCCCATGATCGGAGGCATCTTCCACTCTCCATTCCCAAGCCGCCTCAACACACATTATTATTATTATTATTATTGGAATCGAGGAAGACAACACATTTTTCAGCAAAGAATCTACGAGCTTAAACTGCATGGACTGAATTTCTCCAAGGCTTTTCTTTATTTTCTTCTTTATTTTGCTTTTCAAACTTTTTCATAAGCATACACCGTAGGACTTCAATGACACAACCTGAACTTAAAATGACCTCTTTCACCTCTCTTTATGATGATTAACAAAGGCAAATAGATTGCCACTATCCAAGAAACTTTCTGTGAAAACAATGATGAATCGGTTACTTACTTCTTCTGCCTGGAAACTGACAGCATATTTCCCCAAACCAAGAGAATGCAAGAAGCCACCAACAGTGAGCGGTTCCTCTCCCTATAAGGAAGAAAATTGCTAAAAGAATATAATGATAGATCTTAGTGGTAACCCAAACACAAATTATAGATGGACCCAAATTCATAAACTAGCACTAAATAAAGTTCCTACCATGTAAGGAGCACTTTTCACAATCCCGCTTGGTGGTGGAGCTCGTGTAACCAGACTGGCAGATTGAGAGGTTGATTTCATGGCAATAGATGCAGAGCTTGTCAGCCTAGGAACATTGGGAACTTCATTGCAGAAAAAGTGCCCCCTTCTGGGAATATCAGCTGCCCTTGTCACTGGTACTTGGTGTACTTCACCATAGATTCTTGGTGGTAAGAACCCACTAGAACTTTTCCAAGGCCTATCTGGAGATCTAGCTCTTGATCCTCCCATTGATTGAGAAGGGTAAATCATCCCCAATGAATCATCATGATGCATATCATTTGTGATTTCCCTGGGAATGTTACTTCTGTTTGGGTTAGAGTTCTGTGCTAGCATGTGAGAACTTGCAGGAGGCTGAATGGATCTCGAGAGTTTTTTGTGTTGGTCCAGCATCTCACGCTCTTCAAAAGCATTCTGAACATGCTTGGATAACCTTTTGTGCATCAACTTCAACCGAAGATCATTACGAGCCATTTTTGAACCTACAATCGACTCAAATCTCAATAAATCAGTGTTATGGCATACATGATAGAAAAGAATGTAAAGTATACAAAGCATAATCCATTACCATTTGGTCGATCAAGACCAGGACTCCATTTAATGCCATCTCCTCGGTTCCTGGACAATGAAAAACAACCTAATCCATTGAATAATGCATATTACGTTACACATAAGGACAAAAAATAACTGATTAAAATGATACAATGTTTCCAATTATCCTCCTACAACTGGGCATATCCTTCTGAAGACAAGGTTTTTTTTTTTTTTGACTGTTCGGGTCATATCTCCTGAGCTCATCTTACACTTGAAAGGTAAGTTCTTTCAATTGCAAGATTTAGATGAGGAACCAAACAAATTTGTACTTATCTATTGTTTCCCTTTCCCTGTTTCCTTCTCATTTTCACAGAAAAATCCATACCAGACAATGCATAGAGCAAATCTCCTCTCCCCACCATCCCCCCACCCTCCCCAACCCAAGAACTAGGAATGCAGCTCCATAACGAAATTCAAGAAACTTGAAAGGTAAGTTCTTTCAATTGCAAGATTTAGATGAGGAACCAAACAAATTTGCACTTATCTATTGTTTCCCTTTCCCTGTTTCCTTCTCATTTTCACAGAAAAATCCATACCAGACAATGCATAGAGCAAATCTCCTCTCCCCTCCATCCCCCCACCCTCCCCAACCCAAGAACTAGGAATGCAGCTCCATAACGAAATTCAAGAAATTCCAAGAGAGTAGCACAGAAAACACACCGTTTGTTTGCTGAAAACAACAAGCTATCATCATTGCCACCAAATCTCTCTCCCCGGGCATGCTTCCCTCCCCTGGTCACCACCTGCAACCCATTGAAACCACCGTACAAAAGGCACAAATGAATTCATTAAGTGCATCAAAACACCACCCCAATTCATTACATCAAAACTTACAATCGAGTCCAGACCAAACTAAACAAAATTTCGTAAACCATCCAAAAACGGAGGAAAAAAAGAAGCAGAACAGCAACAAAATCAACTATAACTCAACACCCAATAATCCAAAAAAATGAAAAAACCCCATAAATTTCATATATTGAGTCCATTTTTCCCAGCAATCATCCATTGCCAAACCCAGAAAAGAAAACGAGAAAGAAAACAAGAAAGTTGACTACTTTTGAGAAGTGCGCAAAAAGCAAATGTTCATAGTCGCAGATTATAAACATAAAGCTACCTGGCCGGTCCGCCCGAGGGTGATGGTGACGTCAGGCCTGGACATTTTTAGTGAGAGAAAGAGGAGAGAGGAGACAAGCGGAAATGGAGCTCCGGGTGATCTATTTCTATTTGGGGAGGAGAAGACTATTGTTTGTTACCAATAATAATACTTTATTACAAAAAAACACACACACAAAAAAGAAACAAAAGAATAATAATATTAATAATAAAGCCCTTTAATCGAAAAAAACCAATTATTGCTTTGATGGTATGGCAATGTGATGTTAGAACGGTTGAAAAAGGGTAGAGATGAAGAGGGATGGGAAGAAAATGAGAGGCGAGTCCGCGAAGACAAAGGAGGTCGGTAGCGTTGTGGGTTGTGAGAGTTTCTTGTTGGGGTCGGATCAACTTGTTCACATCAAATTTAATGGGCCTGGCTGGCCTCTAATATCTCGTTTGATTTCTTGTTATTTTGTCCAAATGTCTAGTTACAGGACTTAAGACAGAAAGGTCCGAGGTTTTCCTGCGATCATCTTTGTATTGAACTAGTTTCTAGTCCCCTCATTTTCACCTTTTTTTTTTAATATAAATTAAAAACTCATTTGAAGTATATGATATTAAAATTAAACATAAAAAATATTCATTTGAATTTAATCATACTTAGATAACCCTTAATTTTAACTTACAAGTAAAATAACTCATTGATTTCTTTTTTTTTTTTTAATTTAGAAAAAAGATACCAAGTTTGATTCTTATTAGAGCCAGACAGAAGAAATCTAATTTAGCTTTAGTATATTACCCAAGAATTGGTATGTAATATTCAAAATGGGAAATTAAAAAAAGAAATGGAAAATAAAAGATAATAACATGAAACCAGCCAAAACTGCTTGGATTGATAGTAAACAGGCGATTTTGGTTAATAGGTTTCTTGTACCGAAGTGTAAAGAACTGAAGACTGCAACTTTGTTCAATGAACAAGATCTCGCTTTGATGTCATGAGTAATCCGCATCTTTCTTTCATGTTTACAAGCCAAAATGATCATGTGGTATCATGCAGCATTGGCGAGAAAACAGTAAAATATTCCTTTCTAGAAGGGTATGTATGGATTATTACATACACAGATACACATGATCGTGTGACAATTTTTGGCCGAATACAAAGTCATTAGTAGCAGCAGCACTAATTCCTCCAATAAGGCAACCCGATACACTGAAACATCACAGCTTTCCTATTGATTCCTTGATCTCTTCGGAGGAGATTGTCTGCATGGCAAGCGACCACCATAATTACATTAGAGGAAAAAGGAATGTTCAAGTCACCATTGCTTTATGTTGGGTTATGTGAAGATCATTGCCAATTTGGTCTACCGAAGAAGCGGTTTAGAGTTACCTGATCCTGGCCGGAAAAATCATTTTCTGGAGTAAGAAAGAGCATGCAGTGGCACTCCTTCCTGCCAGGACAATCTTACAGTTAAGAAATGAAATACAAGATACACAAAACTTTCATTAATAAACTGGTGAATTGGCAATGGCAACCTGAATATAACACAAGAAGAATGAATAAGAAGCTTCCCTTTCTGTAGTGGACAGTGCATATATTT
Source organism: Kandelia obovata (assembly GCA_021464305.1). Lineage (NCBI taxonomy): Eukaryota > Viridiplantae > Streptophyta > Magnoliopsida > Malpighiales > Rhizophoraceae > Kandelia > Kandelia obovata. The sequence goes on from CM038473.1 coordinate 10,694,802, forward strand.
GCTCCGGAAAAACAAATTGTACTCATTATCAATACCGGAGACCAAAGATATTTAAAGCTATATATATCCACGGAAAGATTTTCTAATTATTTTCTAACAATGATCAAACACATTGCATATCACTAAACAGTGAAATGGGGTCTTTAGCAGATACTAAAAAAGATAGAGCTATCGGACCACAATATATGGTTTAGTCATAATTCAGGAATTGAAGTCTTTATGCACCTTAGTGACAAAATACAACCATTACTAGAGCAATGGTTGACTGGAAAAGCAAAGGGTAACCAGAGCAATGACTACATGTTGACACTGCTAGAGATAATATCAAGTCCGTGCCAAGGGTTAGGGCCATCTGTAACTACTGCACCCAAATATAAAAGAGCTAATCAATATAAAAGTAAACACAATAAACAAGAGACTAGAAGTTGAGGCCCAAGCCTCTTCTGTCCTTCAAATCCATCCAATCTGTTCCCAACTGATACCCAAGGTACTGTGACAAACAGCATGAATCAAGGCTCTCTCAAGAAGCATTTGTATGACTCATCAAATAACCAAACTTCATGTTTCCTATTAGCCTATACAAATGCTATCAAAATAATTTCCTTGTAGATGCTTCCCATTTTCATGCCAGTTGTAACATAAGCTTCATATGCTACCTCCCATGTTAAAACCACCAAGGTCCTTTTTTGACTAACATGACAGAAGAGGAAGCACAAAAGGCAAAAAGAAAAAGTAAATAAAGGACAGAAGCAAAAGGTTCACTATAACCCTTCGATTTTTCTACCAACTATGCCTTCAACTTCAAGTACTAATTTATGGAAAAGAAGATATATTTACGGATGTACCTCTCTCTCATTGGAACACAAGGACAGTTCCAAAAGCCCTGCCCTGCCTCAGCAGCTTTGTCATCATAATGCCTGTAAGCACCAAAACGGTGAGAAGTCATTGAAGCAATTCTTTGACTTCCTAGAAGCTAATGGAAGTACAAAACAGAGAGTCTATAATTCATGAGAAAAATGCACAACATAGATATTTTACCGGCAAGGGCACAGAGGTGCACCCAATTGATCTTTATGGTCAGCCAATCCCTGTTTAAATTCCAACATGAGATGCATATAACAGATATACAAGAATTAGTTTAGAAACAACAAAAACAAAGGTTTAATCCCAAATTTGATTGGGGTTGACTGGATGAATTTTTTCGCTTGAAGGTTTAGTTCAGAAATGACCAAACAAAAATTCATGCTAAACCCAACAGAGAAAGAAGAATATAGCAAGATGCAGGGTTCCCTACAACACTTTCTTATTGAAGTGAAACCACTGGACATAATCAGCTACATAATCACAGGATACATTCATTGACAAAGAAAGAAGCAATCATGTTTTTATAGATCAGTGGGAAGAGGAAAAGAGAGGTTACCTTAATAACAACAGCAGTGACTCCCTTGTCTACACAAAAATATGTTCCAGATTTACGTGCATACTGCTCTGAAAACTTCCTCATTATTTCCACCGACTTATCCGATGGTTCCACTGAAACACCACACATAATTCAATTATCTTCCCCTTTTGTTTCAATGTTTTAAAGTGAGAGAGAAGTGGAGGAAGGAGGGTTCCAGCCCATAATTCCTCCACTACACAGCACTTGACCAACTGACGCCATATAATTGAATATGCATCAAGACATAATTACATCCGCCACAGAAAAAAGATCAAAACTTGGACTAGAAATGTGAGATTTTGGACAAATCGCACACGTAATTCTCCAATTAACCACACTCCCAAGCATTGAACAACGGTCTCAAGGGCATATAATCGAATACATCGGTTATATCAATATAACAATTGAACGATGAGGAGCAGACAGGCACGTTTACATCGAGAACAGGAAAAAGATTAAACAATGGATTAGAAACGTGAAATTTTTGGACAAATACACACCAACCCATGTCAAGAAACCAATAGAATCTTCGAAGAATAAAAAAGAGAGATAAGAATTCACTTGAAAGTTAGTTACCCTTGGCTCGGACCACGGTGCAACGAGCAGCGCTGTGACTGGAGGTTCTAGGAGGGGGCGGCGCCAAGGAGGAAATGTCCCCAACGAAGCTGCAGGAACTGGCTTGAAGGGCCATCATGTACAAAAAGCAATTCAATGGCGTCTGTCCGAAACAAGAGGCAATCTCCGTATGAGACACTATACTATGTGTTTTTTGGTTTTTTTGATGCGTTTTCAGTTTCGATCAAGTCATAGAATTAGCAGTTCTTGCGCTGGGGGGGGTGGTGTTCGGTTCTGACTGTTAAGAGGGTGCCCGCCACTCGTTGCGAATATCGGCTACCGAGTTACTGCCACCACAAATCCACTCTCCAGTCCCCATCGGCCAGAGTCCTCCTCCGATCTTGGGCTTGATTTTAGTTAGATTATATGCCAACGTCCCATTGTGGCGGAAAGGAGCCTGCAAAATGGACCCATTGCCAATGTGGCGTTGGATGCTTGGATCTATCATCACATCAAGTGGGGTGTTTTTTTTTATTGGACCCATATCAACTGTCCAACCCATTTCCATATATGACTTGAGCTATTTGGTTTGTATTCGTAATGGACCAAAAGTGGTCCTCTCTCTCTCTCTCTCTCTTCTTTTTTTTTTTTTAATGAGTGAACTTTTGGGTCCTCCAGCTGGCCATGGATAGAATCTGTCTCTTATACACATCTAGATGTGTATAAGAGACAGCTCTCTCTCTCTCTCTCTCTCTTCTTTTTTTTTTTAATGAGTGAACTTTTGGGTCCTCCAGCTGGCCATGGATAGAATATTAATGGCATCCAACTTAGAGAATTTTGTAACGGCAATGGAAGTTGACAAAGTCTTTCTCCGTTTATTTCTTTTCTTTTTGGTCTTTTTGGACTTTTAGCTTGGACGATGAAAAGCCAACTATTGAACTAATGAATATTTGATATATTTATTCCCTGAAATCTGAATCTAATAGATATCAGGATTGCTAAATTTGCAGCTTATTTGATAACTAATCAGTATTATTAGTAACAACAGTCGAATGCAAACGCTAAACATTATATTGTTGCAATGAGCACAAAATAAGCAATCTAAAAAGGAAGAAAAAAAACAAAAAGAAGCCCCCAATGGCGTTTTCATACATGGATGCAAGCAACTGAAAGTGAAACACTGACTTAAGACCCAAATCTTGTGGAAAAAAACAAAAAGAAAAACCTAACTTTTGAAGGCGATAAGGGTTCAAAGTTTCATATTGCTTATTATCAAATCACTAGCACCGAGACTATGAACTTTACATGCTCACCAGGAGAACATCAACATTAGAGAGTCTAAACTTGATCTTCTCCTCCGCTACAGCTTGCTAGTACGCATAAAACATCAACAGTCAGGAAAATGATAGCCAATGAAAGAGGAAAAGGGAGAGAGAGAGAAGAGAGTAACGCATTATTATGTGAATCTTTTACACAGTAGTTGCAGAAAACTTGAGAGAGCAAATGTCAAATTGTCAATAATTATAAAGGAAGTAGTACTAATTCCAAGCTCAGTTGGTTCGAACCACAATCATTACTATGTGCCAGCATAGCATGTAATTGCTATTGGCAACTGTCATCACACCTTTATCTACCCTTCTTCTCATGATCAAAATGATGTCCCAGTACAGAATTAGTGAAGAAAATATCAAGGAGAAGTATGTTGTGGCTACATTTCTGCCCCTATGAGATCCTTGGAAGGCATTCATATCTGTATCCTACTAAGTACTAAAAATGGAAAATCATTCAATTAGAAAGTAAAAGGGGAATCTTATCAACCGAAACTCCTACCTATTTTTTGTAGCTATATCTCACCTGCGAGGCTTGCCGTACACTAGGATTACACTACATATATATGTCTGGTCTTTCCCGGATCTCACAATATGCTCCTATACACACTTACACAGATATAGTCGCTTAATTATTCAACAGCGAAATAGCCAGAAGAATGCATGAAAATTTTGCATGGCTGCAGGTCAAGCGTGGTAGGTAAATGTATACAAGGTATTGATAATGAGAAATAGTCTAAGAGATGCAGTCGATAAGAGGAAAACAAGCAGTCCATAAATACGCGCAGAAATGAAGGAACGCAAACCCTAATTGCTTGAATAATGCTTGTTACAGGTGAATCTGGCGGATCTCCTAGCAAAAAGCCATAACTGATCTCGAAATTTAAAGTATAACAAACACTTTAGACTGCAACAATTGATTGTCCAGAACGAGGGCCCTTTTCGAGTTCATGATCGATTTTAAATTAGAAACACAAAATAGCACTTTCTAAGTTCAAACGAACAAGCAGCAAAACCCACAAAAAGAGACACATAGGTACAGTACACTTAAGAAACATCACAAACCCTCGTAAGATCTACAATATCCATATGAAAAAACAAAAAAAAAAAAAAAAAAAAAGAAAAAGAAAGGAAAACGATACCCCTTTAAAGTGAAAAGGCGATACATAGTTGAAGTAATTTGCTTGATGAATCTATCTAGCAAATTAATGATCGGACCAAGATGCTTGATTCCCCCAAAGGAAAAAGACTTCCTTTTTCCAAGTCTTTGTAAAAGGTGAAGTGAAACTTCACTCGTCAAGGCCAAAGAACACCAAAGGCTCACACAATTAGAAAGCTAGAAAAGGCCAGGTTGCCCTTGATGCGCTTCCACTTGTACTTGATTTTCTGCAGCAAAACACACGTACCCGCTTGTTTTTTTGACTTCTTAGTTGGAGTCGTAGCCCGGGGGATAAAGATAATGATGATGCTTTTGCGGGTTGTTCTGTGGAGTTGGTGATGATGATCATGAAAGTAGGGGGATTGGCGTGTGGGCACAATGATGGCGATGGAGAGGGTAAGGTTAAGGCTGAGGACATGATGATTGCTCTTTGGGTTCTGGCGTTGAAAGAAAGGTAGAAGTTTCAAGGTTTTGGTGTATTCTCTCTCCTCCCTCTCTCTCACAGAGAGAGAGAGAGAGAGAGAGAGAGAGCCAAGGTCATTCATGAAACCCAATGACTTCCTTAAGAACAAAGAGTAAACTAGACGCAGACCGCTGTCCTAGCTACACCATAGCGCGTGCAATTTCACGCAAAAATTGAAAACTTCGTGCTGAGCTATCCATCATCATTGCAGGCTTTGAAAGTTGAACTCAGGGAGCATTTGACAGGTAAGCATAGTCCAGTTCGAGTACGAACTTACAAATTGAAGAATGGGGACGGATAAATACCCATCTGCATTTCATTGTCATATTATTCCATTATGTTCTTGATTTGTTAATTAGAATTTGCGGTTATGTATTGAAAGATAAAATATATAAAATTAATGATAATGTGATATAAAAATTCGTGTTAATATAGAAATCATTTCTTTGTAAGTTTTTAGTAGTCAATACACTTGTATAAGTATATTTCAAAATTCATCTTTTAAAAAATTCTTTAGCCATGTTTTGTTTTAAAAGTTGCATCAGGAAGGAATAGTATATGATAATTGAATCATTTAAAAAAAAAAAAAGAGTACATCCTTTATATTAAATGACCCTGAATTCTAAAATTAATCTCTAATACTGTGTCAGTATATTTCAAAATTTGTTTCCAATAGTGCTTCAATATGGTAAAAACAAATAAATTAAAAATAATATATTATATTACATATTATGATATGTGCACATTTTAAAAATAATTTATTAAATATGTACAATTTATTTATTTGAAAGTGAGGGAACCTAGTATTTCCTTTACTCGAAATAGTTATAATCTGAATGCGTTCCTTAGATTGGTGAGCCAGAATCCCGATTCGAATCTTGATTCAGCGTCCAAGAAAGAGATAACCCTTGGACTCACCACGGGTAAAGAAAACAGAGAAGAACATAGAGAGAAGGGAACGAGAGAATTATATCTTTTCAATAGTCTAACACTAACAGAAAAAGAGGGGTTCTTTTTAATATGAAAAGGAATTTAAGGAAGTACGAGAAGCAATTAAAAACAAATGAGTTATAAATTTTATATTCCATGATGAGTTACCGTACGAATGTCTGTGGAGAACGAAATGAATGTCAACAATTTTCTTGTAGGAATTTGTTATGGTTTGACTTGAATGTACGTAATTGTTGCAACTTGCAAGCGATATTGAGCAAGCAATTAGTAGTTGAGATTCAAACCTCGCCTCTGTTAAATTTCTGCAAAATGTCTATTTTAATTTCGATAAAGAAAAAACGTACATTCGCCGAGAAATGCTCGCAGGCCAAAGCTTACTAATGTGACATACATTTTGGTTCCACTTCCATTCAGAATGATGCATTGGCATTTGCAGATCACTTACTGTGGCTTCCATCCATGGAAGTCGAATGTTCAACAGTTCGGGACAATCTATTGTCTCCCCCACGTGACGTCATGTTTATTCTCTTTTTAGACAAAGACAACATTAATGATAAGAATCTGCCATGGTAAGCTAGGTCACCCTTATGCTGGTGGGTCTCTACACACAATCAAAGGGGGGACATTCTATTACCAATCAGTATATAGTTCTATTACATTCCATCAGAGATAACATATAGCACTATATCACTCAGATTGTGCTGGACTTTTTAAGATTTGAATCTTCTCTTTTCAGCCTTAAGATACCTTACTGTTATTGATCATAAATTAAATGACTATAAATATGCAACTAATTATGATTATATATATATATATATATATATATATTCGAATCTGATCCACATCGAAATACATGTAAATATTAAGAATGAGATAAAAGTAGTTTGAAGCACCTAGGCTTGCTGGTTTTGCCACCCCCACTTAGTTGGGGGAACGAGGCCAGGAGACTTCTAAAAAGATCCCCCACTAAATGTGGGATTTGGGAGCTTCCTCCCTTTATGCGTCATACACTCTCCACGCAGTCTTTGAATCAATTCATTCTCCCTTTTTTTTTTTTTTTTCTTAACAGCTAACAAGCTGAATATTACCTGTCTCTTATACACATCTAGATGTGTATAAGAGACAGTCAGTATATAGTTCTATTACATTCCATCAGAGATAACATATAGCCTGTCTCTTATACACATCTAGATGTGTATAAGAGACAGATATATATATATATATATATATATATTTGAATCTGATCCACATCGAAATACATGTAAATATTAAGAATGAGATAAAAGTAGTTTCAAGCACCTAGGCTTGCTTGTTTTGCCACCCCCACTTAGTTGGGGGAACGAGGCCTGGAGACTTCTAAAAAGATCCCCCACTAAATGTGGGATTTGGGAGCTTACTCCCTTTATGCGTCATACACTCTCCACGCAGTCTTTGAATCAATTCATTCTCACTTTTTTTTTTTTTTTTCTTAACAGCTAACAAGCTGAATATTACTGTATTAAAAAATAAAAATAATAAAAAAGTAGTTTTTAACTCTAGTAAAAATTTGAATAAAATGAAAGAATTAATAAAAAGTAAAGAAAAATCATGCAGTGGGTGGCTGGTTTACGGGGCCAAGGAGGATATTAGTAAGAGATCGTTCATCTTTCTTTGATACTGGAAGTTGGAACCACATACTATTATTATTTTATTTATTTATTTATTATTGATCGAAAGAGTCTGATGGCGAAGGGAGAGAGGGTTCTGGGCTCTGTATTGAAATTGTGTATGGCGCTCCGAAGTTGGGACTTGGAGTAGTGGGCTTCGAGGAAAAGGGCTATTTTTTGGATACCGGTAAAGGTCGTTGAAAAGTGGATTTTGGGAGGCGGCCCGGGGGGAAAGTGATGGATAATGGCGGTGGGTGTTAAGACCCAAGACAGGAAGCCAGCAACATTTCATGGGTTAAGACACAAAGGGGAGATACCTATGATAGCGAGTCAATGTTACAAGAAGTGTCCATCTTATTTTCAGTTCATCCATTGACGCAAGAAGGAAGCGATCAGAAATAAATGACAACAAAAGCAATGTTTTGTAAGTCAGAAACAGTCCACCGTGTGCGAATGAAATGGAAAATAGCATCAACAAGGAGAACCGACGATGAAATGATCGCGAGCATTGAAAACAACAAGAAATACAGAAAGTGAAACAAAGATAAAATTTTAAGCCGCAGGAGGAGGTGGCGTAGGTTGGAAGATGTCCATGAGAACTGAAATTACAGACATTTGGGAAAGCCCAGGATAATTTATCATATCAACTGAGGTAGTCTAATTCGCATATTCACCCGTCAAATGATTTTTATTACAATCTCTGTGATGTATGACTGAAAAAAAAAAAAAGAAAAGAGTGCAAGTGCGCAGCTATATATTAAGCGACCTTATTTCTCCTAGTAGATTACTCACCATCATAGGCAAATCATTTGCTTGATTGACTTAACACAAAGACTCAAGGTTGTGGCTCTCGAAATTCCTAAATACCGAATGTCATCGAATTAGCAATAGGCTCAAACTCCATATAAGGCCCGAATACCTTGGATATCATCACTATGCAAACCCATGGTCACTCCAGGCGGGATTGAGGGGAACATAATGGCCCCTTGAACTGAGCTGTGCCCAAGTCCAAGAAGGTGCCCAATTTCATGCAATGCAACCGTCTCCAAGTCAAATGCACCAGGGACTGCACCCAAGGACCACTGTTCATCAGCATCATAGTGGAAGCGCCCGTCCGTTGGCGCAAAAGCATGAGCCAAAGTCCCGCCGCGGCCATCAAAAGGAGACCCATCTCCGTGGTTACCTCTATGAAAGCCGATCCTGAGATCAGCATTTCTGTCATCTTGAGCCCTGATGAAACTGAAATGCGTATTGGCGGCCCACGTTCTGAAAGCTCTCTCAACTGGGGCAATGGCTTGAGCCGGCATACTCTCGAACCCGTAAGTGAGACTGTACTTATTACTTGGCCATCTGGGGTTTTGTGGGAAGAATGAGTAGTGAGCCACTGTGTGGAAATGGGTGAAGCCATGGTGATGATGGCGGTGATTTTGATGATTTTTCTTTTGCATCCAATTGGTACCGTTTATGATATCTGCCACCCCACATCGTGGTGTCATCATTGCGGACACCGTATCAGAATCTAGAAATCCGGACGCATTCAAATGGAAATTGCGTTGGTAAGTTTTGAGTGCGGACTCTAAAGGATCATCAAAATCATCATCTTTAATATTGGCATTGGATTGATTTTTGGTATTTTCGCTATAGCTCAAGTAACCAAAATTGTGGAGATACTTCTTGAGCTTGTGGATGTCCTTGAGCTTCTCACCCTTATGACATCCTTTAAGATGCTCAAGGAACTCAAGTGGAGATGCTTTTGTGGGATTTCTTCTCCCGGAAACGACATCAGATAGGAGGAGAAGGAGGACTGAGAAGTTGAATGAGAAGAGAAGGAAAGCTTTGAATGCCATATTAACTACCGCAGACGATTAATTATGACCAAAAGAAGAACTTTGTTGCTTTGGGGTATGGAGCTACTATACCTCTTGTTCTAAGGTCCATTTATAGATACACGGCATAATGTGAAATGGGAGGTTTAAGGCATAACTTTCCTTTTCGCTAGCTAGGTTGAGCACGTCCAAGGCTCATTTCGTTATGCTTGGTCAATTGGGTAGAGCTGCTTGACTTGGAATGGGAATTGGAGGGAAGCTACCAACGACATTTTTTATAGGAAGATGAACATTTCAACATTTCTTGGATTTATTACGTCGGTTTACTTGGAGTCATTCTGTGGTAGACTTGGTCTATATGTGTGAATTTCTCTCACATCAAAATGAGTTTAATGGAGATGATCAAGTAACGAAAGTTCAAAACAAGAACCTTGTGTACTCTAATGAGGGCACATATACAAGCTAGTCCATAATATCTTAATACTATCATAAAAAACAAAGCTAGCACTTCGACAACTCTCTCTACGCATATGAAATAGGTTGTAACATAAGGTTGTCAAAATGTGGAATCACCTCACCTTTCTAATCTTGGGCCCTCGCTTATGTTTATTCCTATTATTATATTCTTGGATTCTATTAAGAATTCTAGTGGGTCATTGGCAATATAAAACGCGGCAAGTTGATTTGAAGTCCTAGCTTCGGTTCAGAAGGAACAAGACCCTTTCAACTGTACTAGTTTAAAAAATGTCGTGGAAATGTGTATCACTTAATCCGTGTGACTTGGGGCCCCTTCCGCATTTTTCTATTCCAAAATCTGATAGTGGCCATTAGGGAGACGATTTGAAGTCCTGTGCTTCACAATTTTTCACAAGGGAACCGCTATCCATGGTGGTCATATTCTATTCATCCTTTCTTCCCTTTGCTCAGGTTGGCCTTTCACAATGACCTATACAATACGGCTAAGATTATTAGTACCTTGGAGAAAATTGACATCCACTAAAAATAATAATAATAATAAATGTATGGATTTTACAATGGCAATTGACCGACTCAAGGCAAGAACCAACTTTTTGGAAGGAGCAAGGGGGAGAACCATGTGGAAATTAAACTCAATAAAGTCACTTAATTATATTTATTGACATGGAATACAAAGTAGACGAATGTTTAATAAAGTATACCTAATGAACATTAGGACAAAAAATCATGTTATGAAAGTGTGTGTTGCTTCAATAACAAAGGTTTTATGCTTCAGGGAGTAAAATTTAATTAATTGAACAATATATTTTAGAAAGTCATAATGTGATAAATAATATTCAAATTTGTAGAAAATTGCATAATATATTTCAGAATTTTTTAAAAAATCTGGAGTATGATATTTTTTATTTTTTAAATATCATTACAATTCAGAGTCTATAATTTTTATTTTACATGGTCAATATCCAAATTTTTTAAATCAAGATTTTCTAACTTCAAATAATAAAAAAAAAAAAAACAAGAAGAAGAAAATTAAGATTTGCAACGGCTACGGGGAAACAAGAACAGCGTAGCAATTCATACCATCCCTCCTCTTCTTTCATAACGAATTGGGCTCTTAAAAATCTTTAAAAATTAAAAAATAAAAAGGATTCAAAGGAAGGGCAGGTGGTTCGGCCTACTTTTTATTTGGGCTTTTAAAATCCAGCGACCTTCTTTTTAGTTTGGTGGGCTTTATCGTTGTGCTTTTTTTGTTTTTATTTACAATAAAAGCCTAAAAGCCGAATATTATTAGTAATTTGGAGCTCAAACCTCTTAAATCCTAACAGCTGTCCCCAGTGATTCAATGCTTTCCAGCCGGTCGAAAGGCCGACTCTGTCTTGTAATAAGATTAGATGTTTTTGTTCAGACTCACCAGGGCAAAGGCAAATAGTAAACGATTGCATTACACTCACGCCAGAGAAAAGATTATATTAATTTATATCTAAGAATTGCAAGTTTGCAATGGAAATCCAGAGAGTAAAAACTGTGCTAACAATACAAGATTTGCCTAGAAAGAATTTTTAGTCATTAAAAAAGAAACAAAAAGTTACATCGGACAATCGCAATGATTGATCCCTTTTTTATTTTCCTGGTGGGATTTTCAATACATGTGGCAGAGACTTGCCCATGACCTTCAAGGCAAGAAATTCAAGATTTATGATCTTCAAAATTATCAACATGATTATCTGAATTATCTTGATCTCTTTTTCAAGTTTATTCTCAACAACAGGGTGCTTGATTTGTAAGAGAATCTTTTAATCCATCATCTTTGTTTATGCCAATTACATTGCAACCACAAATCATTGCAACCACGGAAATGCATACACCAAAACTCAGCATATTGGCGTCCTTAACTTAATAATAGTCAATTTCGCTGAAAGCACTCATCTTTGGCCAAATAAACAACTTCCAGCTTGTATACCTCTTAGAAGCTTGATAAAATTTATTAATGTAATCTGAAGACAAGAAGATAGACCTTGGAAGCCAACAGCTAGCATAGAGAATTATTTCTTTTTGTTTCACTAGCATACGGAATTAAACAGAATATCATGCATGAAACATGACCCTTTAAGCCTGTGATTTCGCATATAAATAGCTGCAAAATGCTAACACAAAATGGGATCGCCAAAAGGGCCATCCAGAGCACTTGCAATGGCGCCAGAATTAGGCTGCCTTGTTGCTGCAACTCTCATCCTCTTCTCTGTCCAACCCTTTGCAGTTCAGTCTAGAACTTTGGAATCCCAGGAGCATTCCTTCAAGTTCCTTGGAAGTCTAGAGGGTGCACAAAAGCGCCAATCTGTGAATGGGGTCATGGAGCTTAAACAGTTCCTCAGGACTTTTGGATACTACCAAACTAGCAACAGCAATCTTACCGATGATTTTGATGATGATTAGGAGTCGGCTCTAATAATTTACCAAAGATACTATCATCTCAACCCTAGTGAAAGCATGAGTGCCCAAACCATCAAGTCAATGATGATGCAGATGAGCACTGCACTGGAGTACTAACCCTAGCATGAACCATTTGGACTTGGAATCAGTGGCAGTTCGTGAAATAAGACACTTGGCTGGGACTTGAACACAGTCCGGAACCAAACTCCATTACGTATCCAGTATTTGCTGAAGGCAGCATTAAGAGGAACCTTGGCAAGGATGATGTTAATGGTATACGGGCTCTGTACGCTAATTGGCTGTGAAAACTCTGCATCTGAAGGCTGCAAGACTAATTAAGTACGAAGGAAGCTTTTACGTTTGCCATCCCCTTTTTAGGCTTGTGGCTGTCAAGTATGAAGACTAAAAGAGCAATCTAGTTCTGCATTTCTAACAAAATTCTTTGAATATGCATTATGTGCTACGTGTAAAGATTAATATGCGATCTATTTTAAGTTTCATTCAACAAATCAAGGTTTTGAGTTGAGAGCTGTGCTTTTCTAGTTCTTTCAATCCAATGGGCTTACGAGGATGTGTTAGATTTTACTTGGTCCTCACTCAATAATTTAAGCTTTTTGATTGACTAGTTTCATGTGATAAAGATTAATTTTATTGAACATGCCGAAGGCTGATTTCAAATTTTGCATTGTCAAGCATGCCAACTTGCCAAGCCCATGGTAGGAAATCCTGAGGTATCTAAATTCCTGTTGCTAAATAAAGGCAGGGCATTCATATGACTAAAGTAGGCTTGTTAGCCCCATCAGAAGATGCATACTAAAACTTGTCTTGCAAGTCTCTTAAGCACAACTCTTAGAATAGTGAAAATTTACACCAGCGAAGGTTTCTAGACAAAACCGAATAAAATTAGTGCGGCGGGAATTTATCATTTACAGCTCTCATTATCCAACTCACTCCTGCTTCTGTGAAATTTGCACAAAATGATATAAAACAGCAAGCTTAGTGTACTTAAAAATGCAAGAAGCCAATAATACTTGTCCAGGCGGGCTTCTCTCATGTCATCGGCGAACCAGCCCTGGCTCCCTCTCAATTTTGTGGAGATTTCTGTGAGTGTGATCAGCAAGGCACTCAGGAAACTCCCAACCCCAAATACACTGGTATACAGTGCAATGCCCATTGTCGTCATTCTTGAAGGAACTTCGCTGTAAAAAAACTCCTGCATCCCAACGACGGTGAAGATGTCTGAAATTCCCAAGAGGATGTACTGAGGTAGCAGTAGGAATATGCTCAGTGGTACCGTCTCGGATTGCAGTCCAAGAATTTCCATTTTCTGGCTGATTTCGAGCCTTTTCGTTTCAATTATTGCTGCAATGACCATGGCTATTATGGACAGAACCATTCCAATTCCCATCCTTTGCATCACACTGATACCTTTATCATCACGAGTAATAAACCGCATCATTGGGATAAATAATGCATCATAAAAAGGCATCAGGAGGATTATAGACACTGTAATGGCACTTTGCAACGTTGCTGGTGGTATCTTGAAATTGCCGCCAATGCTTCTCCTCATGGTCATGCCTTGTTTAGTAAAAAATGTGGCTGGTTGTTGAAAGATAACCGCGAACATTAAGAGCATGGACCATATGGGCAAAAGCCTTAGCACTGCTTTTGCATTGTCAAGTAAATGGATGCTACTTCTGGAGTTCACATTCACATTCAGGCCCTTGATGCTCTCTTTATTCTGAGGACAGAGAGGCTTCTCCTGAAGCCTAGAAACAAGTTAAGAAAAAGTAAAACGTTTTCATCAGAAGGAAATGCACTTGAAAGACAAGCTGGCCTGATTCCCAGAAAGAAAACTTACTCTAGCTCAACAGCTTCAGATCTTTCACTTGATAAGATGATTCTTCCACTCGTTATTCTTGAAACTGTCTCCTTAATTGCTTGAATAGAATTACCAAAAGGCTTATCATCGGTCTCACCTTCCTGCTTATATATATAAATTCTGTTCCCACAACAGAATACTAAAATTGATGTTACCATCGCCATTGTGGGAATGGCAAAACCCAGTACCCAGCCAAATGTATCTTGGATATAGGACATGACTGTGACCCCTAAGAGGCTACCACCACAAACACCAAAATACCACCACTGAAAAAACAGTGTCTTTTCGTTTGATTTCCGGTCATCTTTACTGCAGGGCAACTCATCATCTGTGTCTCTAAGTTGATCGGCTCCAAAGGCTTGTAAAGATGGGTTGTATCCACCTTGGCCCAGAGAAATCAAACAGAGAGATAGAAATAGGAACGAAGAGCTTATACTATTGTTTGGATAACTTGCCCAAGCCAATGCTGTTGATGTCAATGCCACAAGTCCCTTTAAAACAGAAACAAGGGTACAAAAATATATAGGTTTACAAGGAAAAGCCATAAAACTTGACTGGTAAGATGATCACTACAGGCCAACTTATATAAATAAACTTATGATCATTCAGCCAAAAACATGTTGACTTGATTGTGAAAACAAGTAGTGCTGCTTCATTCTGATTTTATATCCACCTATCCCAGATGGTGAAGCATTACAATTTGTGGGTCCAATACGAAGAAGAGGAGAGATCAAACTGCAATTAGGTAAAAGGAATGAATTATTTGCAAGAGCACTGTCTTCTAATAGGAAGAAGTCCCTTTGGGTGGCTCCATGTGGTATAGTTATTAATAGAAATGGAATATTTAGTAACTACTTGGTTGTTACAACTGGAGAAGTTGTGCCTAAATACCATGAGAATAATATGGTGATATCTACGTTAGGAAATACAAGTTTATGGTAATATTGTTTTGCAATTAGCTTATGGAACTGAGCCTCTCTAAATCAGCACAGCAGAGTCTCAAAACTGCACGGAATCACCAATATTTTCTGCAGTTCACTGCTTTCTGGCTTTCAATTTAACAGGATAACCAAGCCATAGCAAATTAAGCTTCGTGTGAAATGGAAGCCATCCCCAAATGTTTGCATGCAAAAGTGTTAAATCAGAGGCTACAAGCCAACGAGATGAATCCCAGATAATAGGCTAAATAAAGAAAGAGATCAATGAGAAAGTGTGACTCACTACAACATAAACGAAAGAAGAGGCCAATATGGTAGAATATCTATCCCAATAAGAGTCAGCAAGTGATGCCACTAGCAGTGGCAACATGGATGTGAATCCGCACCAGTTGTTCACTGTCTTGGCTGCAGCAGAGTTTCTCATCTTGACAATATCAGTTAGATACGTCACCAAATTTGATGCCACCCCTTTGAATGCAAACCTCTCTATACCAGCTATCACTGTTCACAAAGCAGGAAATTAAAAAGAAGCCAGTAAATTTGTGTAGCACATTAGTAACAGATAGGATACAAATTATTATCATCAATCTCTAAAGCTAATGAACATCATGAATGCGGTCCCCTTCTAGCAAATTCTTCTTGCTTTACACCCAATTATCATCAATGAAATTTATCAAAGATTCCTTGATTAAAAAAAAAAACAATTTTCTTGATTGTAATCAACTGAGGAGAAAAAGAAACGAGAGATGAGCACATGATTTACCTATAAGGAGGAAACATGACTTATTGAGACCTTTAGGTCTCTGCCCTCTGGCCATGAAGAAGATGGAATATAGAGCCAAAGAAATGGTCTACAAATTTCAGGTGTCTGCAAGAAAAAAGACTATTAGTACAGACAATTTCACCAAAACACTTTATTGCATGGTTGAGAATAGTAGTGGACAGTCTCAGATAACCACCACTGCAATGCAAACCCAAGTTAGCTACCTTTGCATGCGCCCTTGCTAGCTACAATCTCCAAACTTGAAAGAAAGTATGAAAAGATAAGGAAATATGGTTGAGTATTCGAAATGAGTTACTGGTACAGCAGTCATGGGAAATGATAAAAGGAACAAAATTTTTAACTTTAGCAAAGAGTTAAACGCAATAACATAATGGGAAATCGTGGGGTAGATTGAATAGTCACCTATGTGACTTCTATAACTAAAATTTAACTATCCAAAAACTTTTCATAGCTCAAAATGTATATAGATGCATAGAATCTGCAGAATGAATGAAGAGTATTAAAAATATATGAGCCATTATTAGGCCATAATATTGATGGTGGTCCACTTATTAAATCAACCAACAAGAGAATCATTAGCATCAATATGACCCACTAGAATGAAAAAGATTCTCACGGAAAAATCACTAGGAAGAGCTAGTGGGAAATTTTTTTTCTACCACTTCTTATGTCTTAACGTCAATGAAAGGAATTTTTTTTTTTTTTTTAATCTTGGCAGTAATAAGAATCATGGTTGAAGCTAAGCTATTGTGGGATTGACGATTCAATTGCATCCCCTTGCTTTATAACACGGGAGAATGGTCGTATACTTTATGCTGCCATTATTTTTCTAGCTAAACCTTTCGTACCGCAAAATCAATAGTAATTGTTAAGCCTATATTCCAATGCTTTCAAGAACTTCCAAAAGCGTTACCTTTGGTCCTCCTGCTACAGATTACGCGAGAAAGCGTGCGCCATACCAGTACTATGTCAGAACATAACAAGGTTCAAATGCAAACATTCAACAAACACCACCCCTCCCCCCCAGACCACACATACACACACAGACGAACAAGGCTTCTAGTACAACTACATACATAAAAAAATTTCTCAAACATTATCTTGCAGAGAGCCGCCTTTTTGCAATATTTGTTGAGAGCGTGGGGGTATATATATATATATATATATTTGATGCGAAAGAAAAATCATATACAGATGACTCCATGTTAATATATGCATGACGGACTATATTCATGGTGAGATTGGCCCGCACGTCTATTTTGCGTTCCTTCAAAAAAGGGAACTTGGTCATATCAAGAAGTCATCCCTATTTGCTTTAATGCTACAAAATAAGAAGATGACTGCACGCACCTGTTTCTTGAAGTGGTTTGGTGAGATGGACATCACTTAAATATCTTCCAATACCTTAACGTGGGAAAATGTTCTTTCAGTTTTATCTAATGCATATTAGGTATGATGGAAAAGGCAATCAGCATTCAGTGTTAGAGTTCTACCATTCTTGGAATTCTTCGAAGTTCAAACCATTCAATGTATACGTTTTTTTAAAAAAAAAAAAAAATCAGCGTAACTGTGGCAGTATTTTCACAGTCCACGCACAGACTACTAAGCTTTACACTGACTTGGTTAAAGTTAGTTGAAGCATAGGCGGAAAACACAACGCAAAAGCAGAAATGAGTGCGCTTGCCTTGGCCTACCTTCCAGATAGACATCCTTTGTGTCATATCTTGGATATGTTGATCTCAGGATATTGCTATGGGGTGGAATTTTGAAAAACCATCACAGTTTTGTGTCATTTAAATCATGCAGTTTTCGAATGTGTCATAGTTGTTTCAAAGCAGATAAATATGCATATTTTTTTCAGTGACAGTATTGATTTGGTATAAACTTCGACAGTTTATTCTTAAATTTTAATGACAGTAGTCTTAGTCCAATAGTTGTGAACTTGTATTGTATTATATGAAAACTATAAAAATTTGAAGTTGTAACACCTACTTTAATCTATCCACGGCTTACCAAAATGGTACACATATGATTCCATGATCTAATATTTGTCCCACTATTATTGAGAAATTGTGTGGTGGATGTTTCAACACTTTTGGTACTGCTAGTCATTCCAATTATTGAAAATAGTTTTTTCATGGTGGAAGTCACTTTAAAGTTTGATTTGTTGCTTTGCATGCTTTGTGTCTATTAAAGGTATCAACCATTATAGCAGAGACATGAAGCTACAAGAAACCAACAAGCCCTGCATTTCAATTATATAATATTCTACATTTACTCAGGATATGGACATTCTCGGTATATTATCCTGAGTGTCATTGATTAAGAATTTAAACTTGTCGATTAGAGTTTTTTAAGTTTAAATCATTTGGCATGTAATAAGAATATTAACCACAATGGTATAACAGACGGACCAATAACTTTCATTATAAACCAAAAACAGTAAGACATGAACAGGCAAGAAATTACCAAAGGCCTAACACTCATAGGTGGGTTTATGGATTTGTAAGTTTTGCATTTAAGATCAAGAAACCCATTTGTTAGGTTAAGATCAATAAATGGAAATCAATGGGGCTAGTATTACAAAGAGTAGATTGCATTGAAATTTTCTCAATTAGTGCGTCAATATCAACCATCTGTAACTCGAAACTTTGAAGTCCGAAAACAAAAGAAACATCTACAGAGTGTTGAAGTTGGCAATATATACACGTAGGAGAGGATATTGAATTACCTTCTATTTCTTTATAACAAGGACAGAGTAGATGAAACCAACTTTGCGACATGCAACAATCACTGAAATCTCAGTTCTTTAATGCCACCAACTCTTCAATGGCAAGATGCCTAAAGGTTGGATGATAATAATAATAATAACAATAATAAAAATAATAATAAGAATGATAAGTCATGGGGACAATTTTTTATTTTTTGGCTGTTGAGGTTTGAGGGGTTTGTGGAGTGTGTGTCAACCAATTATGAGGAGTTTGTTGGAATATCTTCAAGGGAAGATAATAGACATGCTTGAAATTTTCAAACTTCAATTTCATTTCCCATTGGTCCCTTTTCTTTCGATCTGCATTCCGCGGGCAAAAGTAAAAAATAATAAATAATAAATAAGTGTAACATGTTGAGATGCCACTTACTTCTCCAAGAAAAAGCTGACATAAGTCATGCACAGTTCCAGCACTGCTACTGATATCTTCCGCTAGGCCATGCATATGCTAAGTGCATTAAGATTACACACTAACGGATGTGCGGCTGATCATCTTAGATTCTCCAATTATCTTGGAATCCCAGTCTTTTTATGATTTGAATGTAGGAACATGAGGATGATTGCTGATTAAAATCTGAAACGTGTGGAGGTAGGAAAAGGAGCCCCATCTCTTCGATGATGGCATAACACCCCCTAGTAATATTAACACAATCAATTGATCTTTTTTTAATTTTCAATTTCTCAGCATCTACGGCTCTCAATGATTCAACTTTGTGTTGTGATGTGTGTGCATCAATTCTCTCTATATGGGACTATTGGGCCTAAAATAAGCTCCATTTCCACAACTATTCTATTCTATTAAAAGAGAAAATCTGTCATCTACCAATTCTTATTGGGCCTACAACAGACAGTCCAACGACCACTTCAGATGAGCCCACGAGAAAGAAACAAAGGGCAGCAGCATATGAATTATATATTAAAAAAAAATATATTTTTTATTTTCATAAATTTTAATTTTTTAATTATATTAAAAAATTTTAAATTTAAATTAAGGAATATTTTTTCAAAAACATGTAATTACTTATTTTTAATTATTTAATACATAATCATAATAATTATCAAAAACAAGGGCAAAAGTGTGGAATGATCTTGATCCTATCATATCAGCTGTCTCTGACCCAATAAATTAGGGTCCATATAGTAAAGCCCAATAAAAGAAACTAGGGCCCATCCAATATTGCCCAAACTGAATTTGCATTGTGCTCCACAGGATTGCGATCAAACGACATCGTGTGGTGTCGGCTACTCGGGTGTACAACAACATATAAATACCCGAAGTGAAGTACGCTTGTCCAATCAGAAAACCCACGGGTAAATTCTCTGGAGCAGGAGGCCACTGTTTCTTTGTTCAGCGGTGATTGATGGCAAGCTGTACGGCCAATTCTTTTTATTCTAAAGTTCTTTCGTCCTCTTTTTGAGTTGATTTATCTCTGCAATATGAAGCAGTTCGGTGATTTGGGTTAAGTTTTCAGAGCACAAAGTTGGCGACTTTCCGAGGGTTTCTTGGGATGGAGAGCTCTGAGGAGGAGGAGAAGAAGGTGGTGGCTGTGATCATGGTTGGTGGACCCACCAAAGGTATTCAAAATTTGGGAAGTTTTCTTCTTCTTCTTCTTGTTTTTTTTTTTTTTCCTTCGCTGGTGATTACCCAGAAACAAGAAAACTAATGCAAAGTTGCTCTTAGTTTTCTTTTCCTTTCTTTCTGGGTTAAGGTACTAGATTTAGGCCTCTTTCATTCAATACTCCAAAACCTCTCTTTCCATTAGCTGGCCAGCCCATGATTTACCATCACATCTCTGCTTGTAAAAAGGTACGCTTTGCTTTGCTTTGCTTTCATTTCATTTGCTTTCCTTTGCTTTGCTTTTTAGATTATATCAGAATCGCATGTTAGTGGATCTATTAGATTTTGATCTTGATGGGTTTATTCTTCTTGTTTCTTTACAAAAGTATCCCATTTCACTGATGCTTTGTGTCTATTAGATACCAAATTTGGCCGGAATTTTTCTGATTGGATTCTATGAGGAGCGGGAATTTACTCTGTTTGTCTCTTCAATCTCTAATGAACTCAAAGTACCAGTGCGGTAACTTGGAAAAAAGACTAACTAGTTTTGTGTCCTGATTATAAGCATTTAGTGCATTGTTACCTTTTAATTGCAGTTTGTTTTGCTCCTCATGTGCCACTCTAGATACTTGAAGGAGGATAAACCCCACGGTTTGGCTGGTGGACTTTTTTACTTTAGAGATATAATCATGGAGGACAATCCGGTCTCAGCTCTGCATTTGTTTGCTCTTAAGTTTGATTCATATGTTCATCTTTTATGTTCTATGTTATAGTTGTGTATTTGTTGTGGTACGAGGTTAGTACGTGTCACTCACATGTATTTTAAGTTTGATTTTGATGGGCAGTCGCACATTTTTCTACTGAATTGTGACGTTTGCTGCAATTTTCCGTTGCTCGACATGCTTGGTAAGTTTTGGACTACTTATGACGAACTGATGACTCTGGCCCCTCTAAATATTGAGCTAACAGCATTTGACTGGTTGTATGGGGCATTGGTGGATTACTGTTTGTTCACTAACCTGTTTTTTTGCAACTTTTTAGAAGCACATAAAGTGTACTGTGGCATGGGAACATTGTTAGTAATAAAGGTTGGTGGGGGCTGCAAATTTATTATGATGATACTTTTTCATTGCATTTGATTGACACCAATACCTTCTTTTTCTCAATTTACATGCCTATGCAATTATATGATCCATCTGTTTGCTTCTTGTGAAGGTTTCTGCTGAATTGGCTAATCATTTTGGTGAATTGGTTACCGATCCAATGACCAAAGAAGTTTTGCATTACACAGAGAAACCTGAGACTTTTGTATGTGTGTGGTGCACTTTTGCTATTCAGTTATTTGGTGACTAATAGTTAAAGTTTATCCAAATAAACTCAATACCTGACTGTGCATCTTCTGATTTTACCATATTGAATGCAGGTAAGTAATTTGATAAACTGTGGTGTCTACATTTTCACCCCAGGGATTTTTGTTGTCATTCAAGATGCCTTGAATAATCAGGAGGACAGGGGTCAGTTTTTAGTCTTTGGTTTTGTGCTGGTTTCAGAATTGATCTGTAATATGCAGAGATATATCTTTGGAGCCTGGATGGCTGACTTTTACTCTGTTAATGACAGGAAATTTGCGCCATTTTTCCAGCTTTGAAGCTCTCAAGCCTTGGTCAAGGTTGGCCTCTTCTTACTAGTACTGTTTATTGTAATTTGGACATATTTTGGACAGAGAAGACATACTTATTGGATAGATAGTGTAAAACTTAAGTTACTCTTTTGTGGAGCTGAAGTGATCTGTCATGATGACAAATTATATCTTTTTTTGGTTCAATATTCTCCTTTTTTTTTTTTTTTAAGTTACTGACATTCATCCAATACTCTTGTTTGATACATATCTCTCTCTCCAGAACGAGCTTACCTACAGATTTTGTAAGGCTAGACCACGATATACTGTCACCTCTTGCTGGAAAGAAGCAACTCTATGCATATGAGACCATGGATTTCTGGGAACAAATTAAAACTCCAGGGTATGCCTATTTTTATTTAGGAAATTGTTTGATCTGTGTTATGTATTAATATTTGGCTAACATTTGTCCCATCTTATCTATTGCCAATGGTGCAGGATCTCTTTGAAATGTTCTGAATTGTACCTTGCCCAATACCGACATAGCTCCCCCATTCTTTTGGCCACTGGAGATGGAATCAAAAGTCCTAGCATTGTTGGTGATGTTTATATTCATCCATCAGCAAAAATGCATCCAACTGCAAAGGTTGTTATAGCTCTCCTCCCCCAAAAAAAGTGACATTCCAGCATCGAATGCCATTATGAAACTACATGGTGCCCGTTTAGTTTCCATATGATGTTTTTGGTAAACGACCCAATAAAATTGCCTTTTATTATTAAAAAGATGCTGAATGCCTGACCTATCCTTCACGTCAGCCATTTCCTGAATGTGACACAGGATGCTCCTTTTTTCAATCCATTTGCATCTACTCAGCCATGCACTTTATAGTTTCCCACGTCTATTATATTTCCCACGTCTTTTCTGTACAGATTGGTCCTAATGTCTCTATTTCAGCAAATGTTTGTGTAGGAGCAGGAGTGAGGCTCTTGAATTGCATAATATTAGATGATGTTGAAATTCAGGTATGGAACTGAATGCAGGAAATTTATCGTATGCTTGATGTCGATAAAGTACGTTGATGTGTTTCCTTTTTTGTGTTTCATGATGCATTGTATTTTCTCCTGACAGGCAAATGCAGTTGTTATGAGTTCTATTGTTGGCTGGAAGTCGTCCTTAGGAAGATGGTCAAGAGTCCAGGCACGGCCTTCAATAAGCCCTTGTTTTCTTTATCTGAGCCTCCAAGGATGTCGAAAAACTTGTGATTTTGTTCTTTCTCCTATCATGGTAACAGACCTCAATCAAGATGGCAATAAATAAACAGGAGCTTTGGAAATAACTGAAAAATCACTGGCCGATCTCAAATTTGAATTAGTATATAGAAAACCACTTCTTCCTTTTTTAAATTTAATGTGCATGAATCATGTTATTACCCCAGCCAAAATTTTCTAGAAAGCTATTCTATGGCCAACTAAAGCTTAGATTGACTGATTAGGCTGAAGGAGACTACAATGCAAAGTTTGGAATAACCATCCTCGGTACCTCATTGCACCTTTTTTAATGTTTCTCTATTACTGCAAAACTTCAATACGCTAGCAAATCTTGAGTGCCTCTTTTCTCATGCAGGAGAAGCTGTGACCGTCGAAGATGAAGCCGTTGTGACTAACTGCATTGTCCTTCCAAACAAGATCCTTAATGATAGTGTACAAGGTGAAACCATATTATAAAAACTAAGAGACGGTTTCCATCAGGCAGCCTCATTGCATCTGCTAGGACATTGAATCATAGTTATAATGCTTTGGCGTAGCAGTTCTTCCCGGGAGAATGGTGAGCCTTATAGAACATGAGTTTTTCTATGGCAATGCGGAGCCAATTTCCACAAACTCCACTCCAGGCCTCAAAACCTTCAGTTCCATTGCTTTTTAACATGAATATTTATAGGGCTCACCAAAGGGTTGAGGAATGGAACCGTTTGTAGTTTGCACAACCCGGCCAAAAAGAAACGTTATTCAGTTGAGTTAGAAGGCCTCTCTTTTGGAGAGTAGCTTCATGTTAGGAACAAAGTGATTAAACTATTGTAAGCATTGCTATATTTATCATATTCACAGGGCCATCATACTCCACAATTATGGGATCATATTACCATGGTGTGCATTATCTAAAACAATAACAAAGTTTTAATGCCAAGATAGGATGACTTAACTCCAAACTAAAGGAAGCTGGTGATAGGCATTTTGGATTAGGGTGCAATAAGGAAACCAATATATTTTATTGACATTTATGTGAGAAATGGTCTAGTGTTCTTTGTTATGTCAAATATCATGAATTTGAGTCTCGTATTTCTATCAAAGGAATAAATGAAACACTCTTATACCAACCATATACAGGATTCCATATTAATTCAAACAAACATTTTTAAATATTGACCACATATTCTTTTGAGAAGGCATAACGCTCTGTTAAAGGAAAAATAGTCTAACCACTAATTATATAACCTTGTAGGTGGAATTCGAGTTTCAAACTTTGTACATTTTATATAGTTAATTTTTCTTTTTAAAATTTTAAACTAAAAAAAAATTGAATGTTAAGAACATAAATTTTTATTTAAAAGTTCTAAATTTTAATCTTCTATAATTTATAGTCATTGTATCAATTTAATGTATCAAAGTTATGACTATTTGTTCTCATGCATACTGAGAAGCGAATCAAGTTGCGGATGGGGCGCAGTTAATTTTAGCAGATCTCGGCCTTGCCAAGGCCACCTTCTGATTTCATAAGCTATTGGAACAGGATATGACAGGGGATCTGAAACTCATCAGTGTTGATCTCTATATGGACTTCCAGGGCTTCTAGCTTCCATAGGACAACCGCTAAAATAATAATAATAAAAAAACTAAAATAATATATATAGATATAGTTTACTATATTGTTTTCAATTTCTTTTTCATATATATATATATATATATATAAGTAACATTCTTTCGTAATACATTTATATTCCGACTGACTGATATCCTTGCCTCAGACGGTCGACAATAAATCCCGCGTCCAAACAGCACCGTTAGCGTTCACACCCACCGTTGCACAATACAATTAGCAAAGTGTTTGTCCATCCTCTCAAAGCGAACGCCTTTATAGAATTGAAGGCATTAGAAAGGGACTCTCCATTATTGGAGCCTCTCGGATCCAGATTTCCTGCTGGATCCGCTTCTAAGTGGTAAATCATTTATTTTTATTTTTTGTGAAAAGATTGTCTTTTACAGTATTTCTCTAAATTTTAATGATTGCCCACTACGTCTTTCGATGTTTGTAATATTTCATGGATGAATCACTATTAGCTCTGATTTAGCTGCCCAGATCTGTCATATTCTTTGTTTAAATTCTTTGAGAATTGGGTTTCTTTGGAACAATTTAGCCTTGGATTTTCATATATGGGTTATATAAAAATATGCTCGTGGATGCATTTATTTTGGTCTTTTTTTTTTGGGTTGCAAGATTGAGAGGGTTAAAGTAAAAGTGGGTTTCTTATTTAATATCCTGATCATGTTAAAGATCGAATTTTTAACCTTAGTTACTGAATTTATTGTACAGTGAAATAACCCAGTTCAGTTTTTGGTTGGTTAGTGAGAAATTTGCAGTATGATTGTTGTTTTACGATTGAATGATGAGTTTAGGTGACACTTGAATTCAGGGAGTAATTGGGTGGTTGAGAAAAGACATGCCAGGACAAAAGATTGAAACGGGTCATGAAGACACTGTCCATGATGTGGTCATGGATTATTATGGGAAGTGTATTGCAACAGCTTCATCTGATACCACTATTAAGATAATTGGTATTAATAGCAATACTGGTTCGCAGCAGCTTGCCACTTTGAGAGGTCACAAGGGTCCAGTCTGGCAAGTCGCTTGGGCACATCCAAAGTTTGGGCCAATCCTTGCTTCTTGTTCATATGATGGGCAGGTGATAATATGGAAGGAAATTAATCAAAATGACTGGATGCAGGCTCATGTTTTTAATGATCACAAGTCATCTGTGAACTCTATTGCTTGGGCACCTCATGAGCTTGGCCTCTGCCTGGCTTGTGGATCTTCTGATGGGAATATCTCTGTCCATGCTGCAAGGGCTGATGGTGGTTGGGGCACCACTAGGATAGACCAAGCCCATCCAGTTGGGGTGACATCAGTGTCGTGGGCCCCATCTATGGCTCCTGGTGCTCTAGTCGGATCTGGTCTGCTGGATCCAGTCCAGAAGCTGGCTTCTGGTGGATGTGATAACACTGTGAAGGTGTGGAAGCTATATAATGGAACTTGGAAACTGGATTGCTTTCCTGCCCTTCAGATGCATTCTGATTGGGTGAGGGATGTGGCTTGGGCACCAAACTTAGGGATTCCAAAATCTACAATCGCGAGTGCATCTCAGGATGGTACAGTTGTCATTTGGACGGTGGCCAAGGAAGGAGAGCAATGGGAGGGTAAGGTATTGAAGAATTTTAACACCCCTGTATGGAGGGTCTCATGGTCACTGACTGGAAACTTATTGGCTGTGGCTGATGGAAATAACAATGTAACATTGTGGAAAGAAGCAATGGACGGAGAGTGGCAACAAGTGACTACAGTTGAGCCCTAGATTTCAGGTCCTTGTTTCCCTTTGGACCTGTCAAGAGTTTAGCTTTTCTTCCTCCTCTTCAATTGCCTATTGGTTTTGTTTGAATGCATTGATTGTGCTGACAGATGCTTTTGGATCGTTTGTTCTTTCTTTTTCCTTCTGTCTTTCCTATTTGCCATTCCCTTTTACTGTGACTGTTATAAATCAGGTGCCCTCCCGGGGTGTTGGGAGGGATTCTCCACCCATACATAGTTTGCACTATTTTGCATGCATGCTAGACGCATATGGTAGTAATAAGTTTTGACAGTGCATTGTCGTACAAACATAACATTGCTGCTATGTTTACGCAAGATCTGCTGCATGAATGTTGGACCATAGAAATGTCTCCTTTAAGAAGATGATTAGTTGTCTGGTGGTTCAATCTGGGACCACCTAAGTTCTAGTTTAACATCAGACAGTTTACCATAAAAATAAATATATAAATAAATAATACATACATTTGATGCCTCCATCTATTGTTTGGATGCATTAGATTGCCACCAGAAATGAGGTTCTTTTGTAATTTTGGTTTCCGTAGAGTCTTTTGCCTTAATCTTAATTTTAATGATCCATTGATTTTGGTTCTCACAGGTTTCATGTCCCTATTATTTTGTATCCCTCGCCTGCATTATTCACAAGCATCTGAACCCATATAGGTGAATTGTGCCTGGCCATTGGTCTATGGATTTCATCTGTAGTTCTCATGATTTTTCATGTCACTTACAAATGCGAGTTGGCTGGAATTACAACAATGTTTTTGGTTTCTTATTTCCATGTTGGAACTCATGGAGCTGCCACCATGAATTATGGTAACTCTCGGCTACCCCCCCTCCCTACGAAGTCGTCTACTTTGGGTTAGAGGAACCTTATGCTCGATCATTAGTTAGATGATGCAGCAACAGAATGAAGAACTTAGGTTGTAAAATGTAATTTATTTTTATTTTTATTTTTTTTACATAAATGAGGTATTTGATTCTTGCTCAGTGCTTCAACGATCAATGGAATTTAACATACTTGGCCTCAATAGCAAATGAAAATAATGGTTCCATGGTGCTCATAATTTTCGGTTTATTCTATTTTATTTTTAATTTTATAAATTTCGGTCTATTAATTGATCTCATCTTTTCAAATTTTAGATCTCGATTAAGTTGTAAGTTCACAAGTTCGAATAGAAAAAAAAGAAAAATTCCTTTTACCAGATGACATTTATATTTTCTCTTTACTACATTGTTTTTGACGATGAAAGGGTGTAATTAAGATGTATGCGTGCACAATGTCAATGTCAATGTCAATGTCAACAACGTGACAATTATGGTAACAATGGCCTCCTGGTTCATGGCGACTTTTGTTCTAAGCAAAAGTTTTAAAAAGAAGACAAACATGACGAATGTGAGGTAGGCGTGCCACAAAATTATTTTGAAAAGCAGTAATATCCCAAAAAAGGAAAAAAAATCATATTATTGTTTCTGCAAATAAGGGAATTGGCTTCAAAACCTAAATACCTGAATCCTGGCTAATGGGGAAGACGCCGAGATGACAAGAATACCCCCACCATTTATTTCCCGCAGCCGCCCCCATGGGAGGCAAAACAGTAATTGCAGTTCAACCGCGCTCTAGATCCTAATTTGAATTCCCGCGGCCACAAACTCCGACAGATACAGATCCGAAAATCCATTTTCGAATTTCCAAACCCGCCATTGAAACACCTCCCACGCTCCCCCCCCACCAATCGCCTACTCTCTCTCTCTCTGTTAGAAGCATAAAGGTGGCTTCTTTTGTCAAGGCTGTTATGCAAGAAATGTCCGGCGACGTCCCTGAAGTTTCTCGAGACTCTGAGGCCGCCGGCAAACAATTCTACTGCCGGAAAGAGAAATCTCTGGGAGTTTTGTGTTCCAAGTATGCGACCTTCTTCTTTTTCTTCTTCCGTCTCTCTCTGTTTTTCAGATCTTGGGCAAGTTACAAACTTGATTGTTCTAACATGGGTCTCTCTCTCTTTTTCTTGGTTGTATAGTTTCCTGAAGTTGTATAGCAGGGATGGTGTTGACTTGATTGGACTCGATGGTGCCGCCATCAAATTGGGTATTTTTATTTGATTTTCTTCACAGTCATTTGCTCCCTCTTGTTTTTTTGGATTTCAAGTTATTGATTTTAATCTTGGACCTTGTTTGGTTGCTAAGAAAATGGAAGAAAACAAAAGAAAAAGAGGATACTTGTGGATCTGTTTATTATTGGTAAAATCAACTTAGATAAGCCCAGTGGCTGTGTTTATAATGACTCAAAAGATGGCTTTCTTTTAAAAGAGCAAGATTTTGAATCGATTCAATTTTTAGATATAATATCACCAAAAATACAGGTAAATTAAGTTTCTGAATTGAATCTTCCGAAACCCATTTGGATTTGCAGGAGTTGAGCGCCGCAGGATTTATGATGTGGTCAACATATTGGAGAGCGTTGGTGTAAGATTCTCGGATGGTTTTCCTTTCAACCTTTTGGTTATGGATTTACCTTTATGTCCTTTTTTGTCCCTTTCAGAGTTTTTAATTGTCTCAGCTGATTGAGTTTCTGAGAGGTGTAGGTTGTTGCAAGAAAACAAAAGAACCAATATTCGTGGAAAGGTTTTGAAGCGATTCCTCAAGCTTTGAGGGAGCTCAAGGTATATGTTAAAAGCTTCTCATCTGGCATAGCTTAGGAATATTGTGTTGAAAAGTCTGACTTGCAGTTGCTTTTCTTGTTTCAGGAAGAGGGTTTGAAGGAAAATTTTAGTGCTTCGGGTTTCTGCAGTTCAATGAAGGTACATTGGATAAAAAGAATATAAATGCAAAGTGAAAATGTTGCTTTCTAATTTGTTCGTGCAGCGGAATTTGAAAGTTTGAGCTAACAGTTATTTGGGTCGAACTCAACTTGATGTCTGCATTCACTGTTAATTGTTAAAGCATATCAACTGGAAGCCATTATCGTGCATCTCTTGTGCTCTTTCCAACAACATACAGTTTGTGGGTGCTTATAAAATTTTGTTGCCTTCTCAGTTCTACTTGTGGAATTTTCTTGTATCTAGGTTCTGAATGAGAATGAGAGTAAAGGGTCTTCTCAAAATGCCACTGGGGAGGATAATTCTTCAATGTCTTCAAAGCTCGGTAATTCATTTGCTTCGTTATTATTCCATTCTACTTTTCCAAAGTGATGTGCTTGTCGGTAACATCATAATCCATGCATTTACTGGTCATATGGTCCACATTGTATTTGATCTTTAGTATTGAAAGGCTAAATGTCAGGCATTTTAGCTGTCCGTGTCAACTTAATGATCAGTCTTCTTGTTCATTTATACAGAGAGCAAAAGGGAAAAATCGCTATGGCTTCTCACCCAGAACTTTGTCAAGCTTTTCCTTTGTTCTGATGTAAGTGGATTTTCTTGATTTGGTTTTCTTCCCATGAGGTTGTTGTTTCGGCTTTAGCTTGTTGACACTTTATTTTATTCTCTGTAGATGGACTTCATTACCCTCGACAACGCTGCAGCTGCGTTGCTGGGTGATGACCACAATTCAACAGCCATGAGAAGTAAAGACCTTGATTCCCTCTTGCAATATAGACAATATATACTCAAGCTGATTATTTTTTGAACATTATTTTGCAGCAAAAGTAAGACGGCTGTATGACATAGCTAATGTGTTTTCATCCTTGAATCTGATTGAGAAGGTATGTATCTTACAATCACCTCCTGCCTAGACAAAAATAGGTATGGGCTTTGGGGGAAATATAGTTTGTTAAATCTTCTATCAATTTTAAGCTTCCAATTTTCATTGATGGAAATGTAGACCCATCATCCAGAGAGTAGGAAGCCGGCATATAGATGGCTGGGATGGACAGGAAAACCCAACAATGGATCTGTGACTACTTCGGATCTTCAGGTGCCAAAGAAGAGGATTTTTGGGACTGATATCACAAACATGAAGAGAAAAAGGGCAGATCCTTTGGCGGGTTGGAAATCAAATCAGAAGGAAAATGTGCCAGTGGGTATCAAACACAATGATTTGGAAAACGATAGTAGTGCAAACAAATTAAAGCAGCACTCAACACATGGCTCTGCAGGTTTTGTGTATGGCCCATTTACTCCTTGTAGTGATGCTACAGTATGCGATTCTGCTGGACATAATTCAATTCAGGACCTGAAGACCCTGGCTTCTACTTATTATCCCCGGTATCAGAATCAAGGTATTCTACAGGATTGCTATGAAAGGTGCTTTGTTAAAAACTTAAATTAACATGTTTGTGAAATTGCTCCCACTAGCTATCTACTTAAGCTGTTTCCTGTGGGTTGGCATTCTTGTTCTTTCGTGGTTTGAGAGCTCACATACCTTCATTTAGGCATTAATTGACTTTAACACTTGGCCTTCACTTTTATATTGTATCCACTTACAAATTTGCTCCCCTTCATTGAATCTGCATTCGGCATTTTTGCTTCCAAAAAGCTTAAATTTTGTTAAAATAATTCATCAGTACATTGTATATTCAAGGATAAAGTGCTGCAGGCCACTGGATCATTCCATTCATCTAGCATTGCTGCAAATGGTGAAGTTTCCTTTGCATCTTTTCAGATTAGCTGCATCCTTCTGGTGCTTGAAATTACCTTTCTGCTTATTTTGTGTGCAACCGTATGTTATTATTTGTTAAGTAATGTCGTATCCACGGTGTAATGCTCTTTTTATCGACTGGCAGCTCTCAGTGACCTTTTCAGCCATTATGTGGAGGCGTGGAAATCTTGGCACGTTGAAGCAGCAGCAAAAGAAAAACTCAACAAGGGTGCTGGGGCTTCTGTCTGTGACAATAATTCTGGACGACCAAATACAGAGAAATCAACTAATCAATAGAATTCTGTGTTGTACGTTATCTTCTTCCATCCTCGTTTCTTCTTTTAGTGACACAAATAGGGGCTAACTGTCGTTAGATGTATTTTCCTGATGCACTAACTGGCTAGCCAAACCGCTGGTAACCCCAACATCAGAACCCGGATGATGTATATCTAATTCGTCAATGTAAGGGTTTGATTCTTGTGGAAACATGAAAATCGAACAAAGATTTTTCGTTCTTTTTTTTTTTTCATTCAAAACAGTGAATTAAACTTATTTATTCAACAATCTCTATTATTGCTGCTTGAACTCTTGGCTGGAATGAATGCTCGAGTCCAATGTCAGTGGGCCTATCCTCCACCTTGACCTGTGAGATTCTGGTCCTTGTTCTGAACAAGGGGCCCCAACAAGTGTTCGTCTTGACCTTTTCAACATACGGTCCACTACTACCGCTCTCAAGGTTGTCCATTCAATACGGGATATTAGGCGGAGTGAAAAAAAAAAAAAAAAAAACAGAAGAAAAGAAAAGGAAAAGTTAGATATTTCATGTGGTGCACAGACAGATGGTATCAAAATGGCAATCTTTTGGTGATGCCTTGTCTATTTGGGGGGAGGCATGAGAGCCACATTTGCCACTTAATAGTTGGTCCACTTCGGATTTATACACGAAAAAGAGAGTTGGCCCTGTTACTAAAAATCTCCTGCCTTTATGTTATCTGCTAATGTCTTATTATCCATTCAATTAATATATATCAAATTCTGCTTATGTAATATTAAGAATAAATAAATAATCCAATTTCTCTTTCTATGTGTACTTTAGATTATATGAAGAGAATTTTATTTATTTAAAGAGCATATTAACGCTTTGGGTAATACAAACACGTTTAGATCAAAGATCCTTATAATACTTCAAAAGCTAAGCAGTTGCATGGAATGCTAGGGTTTTACAGGGCTCGCATTGCATTCTAAAGCCAATGAGACTTAAGAAACTGACAATTAATTTCTTTCTTTCTTTCTTTCTTTCTTTCTTTCTTTTTATGCGAGTTAAATGGACACTGATATTATGATTGATGATTATATATATTCATGATCACATCGATAATTATAACAAAGAATTGAATGACTGAAATTATAAAAACCTGCACACGTTGCTATAAGAATTGGACCGGACGGGTTTGATTAGAGCAGAAAAATCGGATACGGCGGGGAAACCCAAAACAGCCGGTTTCGGTCGAACCACAAGCCGGGCGAATGACATACCCGTAGTTAATTCGAGAATCGGGGTCTTTAAACAAAGGCGGAAGAAAGGCAAAGCGAGTAGGCCATACAGAGAGAGAGAGAGAGAGCTCTGTTTGAAGCTCGAGTCCTTTCATGGCGGCTGCAGCTCGAGGCTTCATTATCTCTCGCGTTGCCTATCTATCCAAACCCCAGCCACCACCTGCTCCGCCGCCTCCACAATTCCCCCGCCACTTCGTCTTCCCGAGGCGCCTCTCCTCCGCCCCGTCCAACACTGCCACCGTGAGCTGTCTGAGCAGCGGCGGAGAGTTCGTGTCAACGAGGAATTCCGGCCTCGAGCGAGGATTCTCCGTCATCGAGAACATGCTGAAGCGCATCGAGCCTCTCGACACCGCCGTTATCTCCAAGGGAGTCTCCGATTCCGCTAAAGATTCTATGAAGCAGACCATCTCGACTATGCTAGGCCTGCTCCCATCCGATCAATTCTCCGTCACCGTTAAGGTCTCCAAGAATCCTCTCGAAAGCCTCCTTATCTCCGCCATCATCACCGGGTAATTTCCTCAAGTCCCCACCTTTATTTTTATTTTATTTTTAGAAAAACAAAGTCAAATTTCTTATCTTTTGGGTCAAATTTCAGTTTAATCGTGGGTTAAAATTTAGGATTTTGATTGAGTGAGTTGTGGTGTAGCTATACGCTATGGAACGCAGAGTACAGGATATCGTTGATGAGGAATTTGGATATATCAGTGGAGCATTCGAAGGAATCGAAGTCTCAGAGAGAGATGGAGGATTGTGGAGAGGAAGACAGAGAGAGTGAGAGCGGTGGTGCTGAGGCTGGCTTGGAAGATTTAGAGACTAGTCCTCGGGTTTTGAAGGATCTTTCGCCAGAGACTTTGAATTATATTCAGCAATTGCAGTCGGAGTTATCTGATGCAAAGGAGGTCGGCATTTTCAGTTTTGCAACTTTATTGTGTTTCTTTGTTGTATTTTTTAATCATAATCAGGGTGTTATCTTTAGTACTTTTTTGCGTGAAAGTGTGACAAGGCCAAGTTAATGCTTAATGCTTGTTAGTGTATAATTTCTGAAAAAGTCATGTTGTTCCCATTTTTTTTCTTTATCTTAAGGGTCATCCGATCTACTATTGGTTTTGCAAATGAGTGACTGAATGCTTCGTTTTTTTCATTTGGCATGTTAATGGATCCCATGGGTCAAAATGGTATGTGAGTCCTTTAATTCTTTGGATGTATTATGCAGAGTGCCTGAGAAGTGGGCTTGCATGAAGAAATACTTGTAGTTTGTCTTATGTCCCCACTTACTAAATGAGATGGTGCCTGAGATTTCCATTTAAGCTGCTTGTTATGTTTCAGGAACTTAATGCCAGAAAGCGGGAAACCAGGCAGATGGAATTTGACAAAGGGAGTAGAAATGACTTGTTAGAATATCTTCGTTCTCTGGATTCTGATATGGTAATAAATCAAAATTTCTTTGTTGTAAACTTTGAAGTGGAAATTTGCATTGAGCCTGCAATGCTTTTGGAATATGTTGTTTATTGTTTGTAGTAACTACATGTAGGTTATGGAATTATCTTGCCCATCATCAATAGAGGTGGAAGATATTATTCACGGACTTGTTCAAAATGTATCACAAAGATTCTTCAAAGATGATTCTATGTCAGAATTCATGGAGAATCCAATTGTAGCAAATAAGGATAATCTTCAAGATAGCCCCAATGAATTATGTGAGACTGTAGGCACTTCTCGTGATTATCTAGCGAAGCTGCTTTTCTGGTTAGTTTTTTGTATTTATTTTTTGTACTCCCAATCTTTCTTAGCTTCTTATAATTGATTCTGTTCATACTCTTAATTAGTTTTCATCACATTGCATCAGTGTTTTAATCATGTGTTTTAAATTTGTGGGTCACAATCTTGAATGCTGTGAAACACAGCCCATCATTTCTGCCATTCTTTCAGTTTAAGTGGCATGGTATTTTGTTACTTATTATGAAGTGGAGTTAAAGGATATAGTAAGAATGTTTGGTGAGCTATTTCGTGAAAAAGATCATGTATAGGTGCATGCTACATTGATAATTAAAAGAACCGATACATAAAATTGAATTGTGGAAACAAAACCTTCAGCGGATGAATTATAATCATGAGTAACTACAATGCTATTTTGGATCCAAGAGTATTTTCTTAGCATATTTGTATCCCTGGAAATAATGCTGTAGTCAATAGTGGTTTTTGCCCATCGCACACATTGAACATGTTCTGTTGTCTGCTCGCAGGTGTATGTTACTGGGTCATCACTTAAGAGGCTTGGAGAATAGATTGCATCTTTGTGTTGTGGGATTGTTGTAACCGGTAAAGAGGAACAAATTGTATATTGCCTTTGTTTATTTTTCCCTTGTTTATTTTTCAATTTAATGCTTTAAATGGGAAAACCATTTCTGCTTATCTGTTTGATAAAAAATAAAAATAGATTTTTTTTTTTTTAATACAATGAGTAGATTATTTCCTTTTTTTTTTTTTTTTTGGACACATAGTTGACATATGCTGCGTACTGGTTGAGATATATGAATCTTGATTGATCAAGAACGACAGATAAATTGTTTATTTTGGCAGGCCAAGAGACTCTGAGTTACAATGTTTTAGGCTTTTTCTGCGGGTGTCATTTGGATCATCATGTTACAGTAATCCGCATAAATGAAGGGTGTAATGAAGAATTTAAGGATCACTGTATGAAGCTACGGTTCAAATCATCGTCGCATCCTTTCCTGGGAATGCATGCACGAGCGGACAATGCGTAGATGTTTAAATCGCAAGCACAAACAAGCAATTATATATACACTTGGATTAGGTCATACACATAAGTTTATTATATTTATTAAAAATATATTTTTTTATTTAAAATTTTAACACAAATTATTATTATAAATTTATTAAATTATGATATGTTACATTATAATTAAATAAATTGATTCAATTATATATGTGTTAAAATTATAATTTTATTAAAATATTAAAAAAATTATAAAAAAATTATTAATTAATTTTAAATAATATAGATCTAAGAATTAAAAAATTTAATATTCTCAAATTTACATAAACATTGCTACATAAATTTTATTCTCAACTTTGATCATATATATTGACACTAGTATTATACTTATATTATACACAAGTTTATCAATAATAATTATATTTTTATATCTGTTTTATTTAAATAAAAAATAAATTAACAATACTTTTTTAAAAATAAAGAATGAACTTGAAAATAAATTTTTTCCTTCTAAAAATATAAAAAGGAAGAAAAAAAAAACTTAAATTTAAATCCACAACAAGCATCCTCCTCCAAATATAACCTACGATGTTCATGGCGGCCCAAATCCATTTTGATTAGTCTTGTTGAATTCGGTTCATTTAAACTCTCAAATGCCAGAAAACATTTCATTAAAATTGCTAGCATCTAGTGATATTGTTATGTCTGTCATGTTTATTCTGAACAAGGGATTCAAGAAAAAACAAAAAACTCAAGCCAAGCTTGTCCAAAATTTGATCAAACCTAGGCTCCATTTGCCACAACTTGGGCTGGCATCTGGTCTATGGTAGGACCACATGATCACTTTATATAGTTTGTGTTCATATTGCCTTCTTTTCAAACCAATTTATCTATTCCAAAAAAGAAAATCCTCTCAGGCTCTGGGAACAAAGTTACATTAAAAGATGCCAAAAATAGGATTAAAAAAAGGCTCTTTAAATCTCTTGGCATGACCCTTCCATACTACATTTTGATTTGGAGGGTGTGTAAACTATTACGGTTTACTGAGACGTTACCTGATGTGGAAGAAATAATGGGCACTCCACTGGGGTAATAGCTGTAGCTAATATAGCACTTATTGAGGTAAACCTGTCCAGAAATTGAGGCACCACATTGATTTTTGACACTCTGCACCGCGCTCTTCACACAGGTCCCACAATCCCCACTCGACGAACATCATGAGTTATAATTGGAAGAATATGCTTATTGTCAATTGAATTTGAGCTGTTAGGAACATCATGAGCTATAATTGAAGGAAAAGTCTTGTTACCAATTGCATTTGGGTCGTCAAAAACTTTATGAGTTATAATTAGAAAAGGATGCTTGTTGTCAATTAGATTTAAACTGTTAGAAATATTATGAGCTATAATTGAAAGAGGATGCTTATTGTCCATTATATTTAGGCCACCAAGAATTTCATGAGATATAATTGATAAAAGATACTTGTTGCCAATTGGATTTAAACTGCTAAGAACATCATGGGCTATAATTGGAGGAGGATGCTTATTGCTTATTATCTTTGGGTTACCAAGAATTTCATAGGATATAATTGGTAGAGTATATTTGTAGCGAATTGAAAGTGGGCTGGTAGGAACATTATGGGCTATAATTGGAGGATGATGCTTGTTGCCAATTAGATTTATACCACCAAGAACTTCATGGGTTATAATTGGATGAGGATACTTATTGTCAATTACATTTGAGTCGCTAGAAACATTATGACTATAATTGGAGGAAGATGCTTGTTGTCAATTGTATTTAAATCCCAGGAACATCATGAGTTATAATTAGAGGAGAATACTTGTTGTCAATTGCATTTAGGTTGCCAAGAACATCATGAGTTATAATTAGAGGAGGATGCTTATTGCCAATTGGATTTATGACGCTAGGAACATCATGGGTTATAATTGAAAGATGATTCTTATTGCTAATTAGATTCGGGTTATCATGGCTACAATTGGAGTAGGATACTTATTGACAATTGGATTTAAACTACTAGAAACATCATGAGTAATAATTCAATAAATATGTTTGTTGTCAATTAGATTTGAACCACGAGGAACATCATTAGTTATAATTGGAGAAAAATATTTGTTATCAATTGGATCTCGGTCGCCAGAAATTTCATAAGATATAATTAACGGAAGATGCTAGTTATTTATTTTTATTTTTTTTAATATATATATATAATTATGAAAGAGTATGCTCGTGGCCAATAGACTTTGAAAGTGTTCATTGCTTAAAATATATATATACTAACTAATTATTTTAGAAAATTTATTCGGATTTTGACTCATATTACATTTAAAAAATATTGATATAATATAGGTATTAAATATATGTATACTTGTTAATTTCAATTTTCTTGTTAATATATTTTTTAAATTGAAATATAAATTTACTTAAAAAGAGAAAAAATTACTCTTAATTTTTTTAGGCTATACCCTCAAATTTCCCATTTCAAAAAGAAAATAGTTTTCTCAAATTCAAGTCTCTTATCATTTATAAAAAATTTTCTCTAAAGTTTCCTTTTTTCTAAAAAAAAAAAAAGGAAATACCAATCCTAAATCTTTTTTTTTAAATATATAAAATTTATAAAATTAATTTAATATAGTTAATTTGTTTTCTAAATCTAATTTATTATCAAATTAAGCTTAACCTAAACTAAATTTAAGGAGGGACAAAAATCTATTCTTATTTTTTTAACTTATATATATAATTATGCTAACTAGTTATTTTAGAAAATTTATTAGAATTTTGACCCTTGTTACATTTAAAGAATATTGATATAATATAGGAATTAAAGATATGTATACTTGTTAATATATTTTTTAAATTGAAATATAAATTTACTTAAAAAGAGAAAAAGCTACTCTTAATTCTTTTTTAGGTAATACCCTCAAATTTCCCTTTTCAAAAAGAAAAATATTTTCTCAAAATTCATTTATGAATATTTTTAAGAAAACAATTAAAAAATTTTATTTATCTCTAAAAAAAAAGAGAGAAATTTATTTTGTTCTTTTTATAGAAATTATTTTTTTCTTCATTATGAGTATTTGTACTATAATAATTTTAGACATGTGAAAAAATGTTAACATAAATGGATTAAATTGTAATATATATTAAATTATAATTAAATAAATTAGATATATATTAAAATATTAATTGTACTAAAACACAAAAAAAGATTATCATATTTCATAGAAATAATTATAATTATAATTTTATATTTTATTATATAAAGTAAAGAATTGAATAAAATCACAAATTTATATTACCAACCCATAAAAGAAGAAAAAAGTGGAAGTTAAATTAAATTTATATTAAACTTTTTATTTTTATTTCTATGTACTTTTTTAAGGAAAAAAATAGATTTTTTTTTTCATTTCTAGCCTTTAGTTCATTTATCTCTGTTTGTTTTTTTTTCTTAATTTATTGAAAATGTGAATTTGAGAAATTTTTTATTTTATTTTAATAGAAAACTTTATAATTATAGAGATTTAATTATAATTAAAATAGGATTGTACAATTGATTCATTTATAAAATATTAATTCAATCGTAATCAAATTTTTATAATTATAAGTTATAATTTGCTTACATAGATATAGATAGAAACATGTAATGTATCATATAAATTTATATTTTAATTTAAGAAATTTATAAATAAGAAAATTGCAATTAACAAGTATATGTATCTCTAATACCTATATTATATTAATATTCTTTAAATGTAATAAAAGTAAAAAAATAATTAATTAGCATAATTATATATATAAGTTAAAAATAGGAATAAATGTTTTCCCTCCTTAAATTTAGTTTAGGCTAAGTTTAATTTGATAATAAATTAGATTTAGAAAAAAAAATTAATTATATTAAACTAATTTTAGAAATTTGATATATTTTTTCTAAAAAAAGGGATATAGGATTGTTCTTTTTTAAAAAAAACAAAAACTTAGGAGAAATTTTTTATAAATGATAAAGGACTTGAATTTGAGAAAATGTTTTTCTTTTTGAAAAGGGAAATTTAAGGGTATTGCCTAGAAAAAATTAAGAGTATAAAAGAAAATTGCAATTAATAAGTATACATATTTTCAATACCTATATAGTATCAATATTTCTTAAAATTAAAAGATGTCAAAATCCCAATAAATTTTCTAGAATAATCAGTTGGCATAATTACATATATGTGTGCATTAAAAAAATAATAAAATATACAAATACAAATAAATTTAATCTTGAAAAAAAAAGAAATATATAATGTCAAAAATATACTTAGTACTGTCTTTAAAAATAATTTTCATTATTATTTTATATATTATTAAAGTAGAGTTTATGATATAATTTAAAGTTATAATTTATGCATTATAACTATAATATTTTATTTTAAGTATTAAGGTTATTAACATTATTGAAAACTTATATGATAATTTTATAGTATTATTCTTTTCCAAGAACGATTAATATTCAAAATTATAAATTCAATAAAAATTGAAATATTTTATTGTTAAGAAGAATGTTAAAAATATATATATTTATAAAAGTGACTGATTTGGTTAATACTATCTCGATTCATTAAAGTTGTCTAAATTTTGCAATATAATCTTATACATAAATATTTTTCTTTTTATGTAAGAATATAATCATACCGAATCATATATATTCCAAAATCTAATGAAAAATCAATATATAAAGGGCTTTAAGGGTTATTCATATTTACAAAATTATTTATCTTACTTACAATGTTTTAGTAATTCGAAGAATCATTGACAATTTTTCAAGCAATGGATACTTCCAAAGCCTATTGGCTCAGGCTCTTCACATTCCTTTCTATTTTCTTTATTGTCGCAGGTTACAATGCTCATCACAACTCACACAAGATCGTCCCCCTAGCCGTCTTAAATCCAAATAGTAATAAACAACAACCTTTATCTATAGTTTATGATGTTACCAGTGGTCTTAACCTAATTAGAAAAAAACATCCTCCTCGAACTACAGCTCATGATGTTCTTAGTGGCCAAAATTCAATTCTTAACAAGCATCCTCTGTTAATTATATCCAATGAAATTTCTGGCAGCGCAAATCCAACATTCAACAAGCGTCCTCCTCCATATATAGCCCACGATGTTCCTGGCGGCCCACATCCAATTGGCAACCAGCATCCTCCTCCACATATAGCCCACGATGTTCCTGGAGGCCCAAATCCAATTGGCAACAAGCATCCCTGTCTCTTATACACATCTAGATGTGTATACGAGACAGATCCAATTGGCAACAAGCATCCTCCTCCAAATATAGCGCACGATGTCCCTGGCGGCCCAAATCTATTTGGCAACAAGCATCCTCCTCCAAATATAACCCACGATGTTCCTGGCGGCCCCAATCCAATTGGCACCAAGCCTCCCCCTCCAACTCTAGCCCACGATGTTCCTGGCGGCCTCAATCCAATTGGCAACAAGCATCCTCCTCCATATATAGCCCACGATGTTCCTTGCGGCCCACATCCAATCGGCAACAAGCGTTCTACTCCATCTATAGCCCATGATGTTCCTTTCGGCCCAACTCCAATTGGCAACAAGCGTCATCCTCTAAATATAGCCCACGATGTTCCTGGCGGCCTCGGGCCAATTGGCAACAAGCATCCTCCTCCAAAGTCAAAGATCTGAGGGTATTGCTTTCAAAATAAATAAAAAATCAAATATCCTTTTTTCTTTTTAATGTGTTTTATTAAAAAATAAATTTATGTAAGAATATAATCATACCGAATCATATATATTCCAAAATCTAATGAAAAATCAATATATAAAGGGCTTTAAGGGCTGTCTCTTATACACATCTAGATGTGTATACGAGACAGATCCAATTGGCAACAAGCATCCTCCTCCATATATAGCCCACGATGTTCCTTGCGGCCCACATCCAATCGGCAACAAGCGTTCTACTCCATCTATAGCCCATGATGTTCCTTTCGGCCCAACTCCAATTGGCAACAAGCGTCATCCTCTAAATATAGCCCACGATGTTCCTGGCGGCCTCAATCCAATTGGCAACAAGCATCCTCCTCCATATATAGCCCACGATGTTCCTGGTGGCCCAAATCCAATTGGCAACAAGGATCCTCCTCCAAATATAGCCCACGATGTTCTTGGCGGCCCCAATCCAATTGGCAACAAGCAGCCTCCTCCAAATATAGCCCACGATGTTCCTGGTGGCCCCACTCCACTCGGCAACAAGCATCCTCCTCCAAATTTAGCCCGCGATGTTCCTGGCGGCCCCAATCCAATAGGCAACAAGCATCCTCCTCCAAATATAGCGCACGATGTCCCTGGCGGCCCAAATCTATTTGGCAACAAGCATCCTCCTCCAAATATAGTCCACGATGTTCCTGGAGGCCCATATCCAATTGGCAACAAGCATCCTCCTCCAAATATAGCGCACGATGTTCCTGGCGGCCCAAATCCAACTGGCAACAAGCGTCATCCTCTAAATATAGCCCACGATGTTCCTGGCGGCCTCAATCCAATTGGCAACAAGCATCCTCCTCCAAAGATAGCCCACGATGTTCCTGGCGGCCCAAATCCAATTGGCAACAAGCATCCTCCTCCAAAGTCAAAGATCTGAGGGTATTGCTTTCAAAATAAATAAAAAATAAAATATTTTTTCTTCTTTTTAATGTGTTTTATTAAAAAATAAATTTATGTAAGAATATAATCATACCGAATCATATATATTCCAAAATCTAATGAAAAATCAATATATAAAGGGCTTTAAGGGTTATTCATATTTACAAAATTATTTATCTTACTTACAATGTTTTAGTAATTTGAAGAATCATTGACAATTTTTCAAGCAATGGATACTTCCAAAGCCTATTGGCTCAGGCTCTTCACATTCCTTTCTATTTCCTTTATTGTCGCAGGTTACAATGCTCATCACAACTCACACAAGATCGTCCCCCTAGCCGTCTTAAATCCAAATAGTAATAAAAAACAACCTTTATCTATAGTTTATGATGTTACCAGTGGTCTTAACCTAATTAGAAAAAAACATCCTCCTCGAACTACAGCTCATGATGTTCTTAGTGGCCAAAATTCAATTCTTAACAAGCATCCTCTGTTAATTATATCCCATGAAATTTCTGGCGGCGCAAATCTAACATTCAACAAGCGTCCTCCTCCATATATAGCCCACGATGTTCCTGGCGGCCCACATCCCATCGGCAACAAGCGTCCTCCTCCACATATAGCCCACGATGTTCCTGGCGGCCCAGATCTAATCGCCAACAAGCCTCCTCCTCCAAACATAGCCCACGATGTTCCTGGCGGCCCAAATCCAACTGGCAACAAGCATCCTCCTCCAAATATAGCCCACGCTGTTCCTGCCGGCCCCAATCCAATTGGCAACAAGCATCCTCCTACAAATATAGCCCACGATGTTCCTGGCAGCCCAAATCCAATTGGCAACAAGCATCCTCCTCCATACATAGCCCACGATGTTCCTGGCGGCCCAAAGCCAATTGGCAACAAGCATCCTCCTCCAAATATAACCCACGCTGTTCCTGGCGGACCAAATCCAATTGGTAACAAGCCTGTCTCTTATACACATCTAGATGTGTATAAGAGACAGTCCAAATATAGCCCACGATGTTCCTGGCGGACCAAATCCAATTGGCAACAAGCATCCTCCTCCATACATAGCCCACGATGTTCCTGGCGGCCCAAAGCCAATTGGCAACAAGCATCCTCCTCCAAATATCTGTCTCTTATACACATCTAGATGTGTATAAGAGACAGACTCCATATATAGCCCATGATGTTCCTTTCGGCCCAAATCCAATTGGCAACAAGCATCCTCCTCCAAATATAGCCCACGATGTTCCTGGCGGACCAAATCCAATTGGTAACAAGCATCCTCCTCCAAAGTCAAAGATCTGAGGGTATTGCTTTCAAAATAAATAAAAAATAAAATATTTTTTCTTCTTTTTAATGTGTTTTATTAAAAAATAAATTTAATTATTCATATTTAATTACAATCAAAATAAAATTTTACAAGTCAATAAAATTCTTAACTAATTATAATTAAATTGATATTAATTGATTTATAACA
This sequence comes from Kandelia obovata, assembly GCA_021464305.1. Classification (NCBI taxonomy): domain Eukaryota; kingdom Viridiplantae; phylum Streptophyta; class Magnoliopsida; order Malpighiales; family Rhizophoraceae; genus Kandelia; species Kandelia obovata. The sequence goes on from CM038473.1 coordinate 10,738,273, forward strand.
TAATACTTTAATTATTATCAATTTTTTATAATTATAAAATATTATATTATCTTTAATATTTATTGTTCCAATTATACATTAAGGAAATTAAATTTAATTATATTTTATTATAATTAATTAATTATTTTTTCTTCCAATCATTTACAATTTGAATAATTATTTATAATTTTTTCAAGCAATAAAGACCTACAAAAACTTATTGACTTATTTTTTCGCATTCCCCTTCATTTATTTTATTGTTGTAGGTTACAATGCTTAGGACTACTCATAAAAGATAGTTTTGCTAATTGGCTAAAATCCAAATAACAATAAACACTGTTATTTAACTATAACCTTTGATATTCCTAGTGACTCAAATTCAAATGGCAATAAGTGTCGTCCTTATCCATGGCTCATCTCCGAGCCCAACAAATGTATAAATTTGAAAGTGATTGAATTGCATATTTGCATAGTTAATGTCTTTTTGGATTAAAACCTTAAAACAGATTATCTTAAGCTAAAATCAATCTTGTTATCCCATTTTCCACATATTAATTTTTTCAATCAACAATTAAGAGGGTTCCTTCTTTAGATTTAATGACTAAACCTTGAGTTTAATAACATACTTAATGTAGTGTGACAAATGTGTTAAATCACAAATGAATTACTTAATTGCCTTTATTTTGTTTTGTTTAGACAAAATGATTTATTTTCTTCAAAAATATATCCATTGACTTTGGCACACGTATAATTCACAAGATAAATTCAAGAAAAAAAAACTTTTCAAGTAGTAACACATCCATAAGAAAATAATTATCTTATTTTTTAGAAATAATTATAATTAAAATTTTATATTTTATTATATAAAGAAAATAATTGAATAAAATCACAAATTTATATTACCAACCCATAAAAGGAAGAAAAAGTGGAAGTTAAATTAAATTTATATTAGACTTTTTATTTTTATGTACTTTTTTAATAAAAAAAGGAAAAAAATAGATTTTTTTTCCATTTTTAGCCCATATTTTTTTTATTTTTTTTTAAGAAAAAATATTGAATTCAAGAATGTTTTTTTCTTAATTTATTAAAAAATGTGGATTTGAGAATTATTTTATTTTATTTTGTTAGAAAATTTTATAATTATAGAGATTTAATTATAATTAAAATATAATCATACGATTGATTAATTTATAAAATATTACTTCAACCGTAATCAAATTTTTATAACTATAAGTTATTATTTGCTTACGTAGATATAGATAGAAACATGTAATGTGTTACATAAATTTATATTTCAATTCAGGAAATTTATTAACAATAGAATTGCAATTAAGAAGTATACATTTCTCTATATCTATATTATATTATTATTCTTTAAACATATAGTCAAAATCCTAATAAATTTTCTAAAATAATTAGTTAGCATAATTATATATATGTTAAAATATAATAGGAATAGCTTTTTTCCATCCTTGAATTTAGTTTAAACTAAGGTTAATTTGATAATAAATTAGATTTAAAAAAAATAAATTAAAATAATTTTATATATTTTAAAAGAAAAAAATGAATTTAGGATTGTTCCTTTTTTTTTTAAAAAAAAAAAGAAACTTAGGAGTAATTTTTTTAAAATGATAAAGCTCCTTTAATTATAACTCATAATGTTCTTGGATCTCCAAATCTAATTGACAACAAGTATTATCCTTCAATTATAATTCATGATGTTATTGGCGGCTCAAATCAAATTAGTGACAAGCATACTCTGATTATATTTCATGATATTCTGGCAGCCCAAATCTAATTAGTAACAAGTATCTTCTTCTAATTATAACTCATGAAATTTTTAGTGGCACAAATTCAATTAACAATAAGTATCCCCTTCTAATTATATCTCATGATGTTCCTAACTAAATTTAATTGACAACAAGTATCTTACTCCAATTATATCTTATGAAGTTCAGCCAAAATCTAATTGAAAAAAGGCATTCTTCTCAAATTATAGGTTGTGATGTAACTGATAGCTTAAATTTAAGTGATAACAAGTATCTTCCTTCAATTATAACTAATGATATTTTTAATTTCTCAAATTCAATTGACAACAAACATTCACGTTAAATTATAACTTATAATGTTTCTAATAACTTAAATTTAATTAACAATTTTGTTAATTTAAATATAATTAACAATAAATAATATCTTCTAACTACTCATAATATATTTGTTAGCCCAAATCTAATTAGCAACAAAAATTGGCCTCCTTTGTCTAAACCTATGTATCGTAATGATAAGGATATCCGCTGGTCATCCTTAAGTCCATTGAATGTTTGTACTTGAAAGTGATCGAGCTTACAAATTTGCAAACGTAATGCTTTTAGAAAGCAAAACGTTAACAAGGTTACTATATATTAAAATAAATTATATTATCTCATTCTTTGCAAAATAAACTTGTCCATCAACATTTAACGGATTCCTTTTCTTGATTCAATACCTCGACTTCAAGTTTAATTACATAATTGATTTTGTATTATAAAATTACAAATTAATTATTTGATCACCTTTATTAATTTAACTTAGATAAAATAATTTCTCTCTTTTAAAAATTGATCAATTAGTTTTGAGATACATATAATTCAGAAGATAAATTTCAAAGGAAGAAACTTTTTAATTACTCTTACTCTCTAATAATATCAACAAATAAAAAAATTTTAACTTTTTTTTTCTATCTTCTTACCTTAGGTTTTTGCTTTTTTGAAGAAAAAAATACTGAATTTTTCCCATGTTCTACACGATAATTTTAGCGTCAACATTTAACAGGTTCCTTGATCGCCTTTATTAATTTTGCTCAGACAAAATGATTTATCTCCTTTAAAAAATATACCGACTGACTTTTACACGCTTATGATTCACAAGATAAATTCACACAAAAAATTAAAATAATAATAAGGAAAGAGAAGCTTTCTTGTTGCTCTTACTTTCCGGGGTAGCAACAAATCAAAGATGAAAAAAAATCAGAAATATTCACTTTCTGTAAGAACTTATATTGTAATTAAAATTTTTTATTTTATTACACAAATCAAAGAATCGAACTGAGATCACAGATTAATATCTGCCAACCCACGAAAGGGAAGGAAAGAAGTGTGAAAAAACCAAAAAGCACAGATGAAAACTTAGGAATCTTGTATACATTGATTGCTCCCCACCCCTCACACTCAATCATTTTCTTTTTCCAGAATATATAGGCAATGAATTCCACTGCATCCAAAAAAAGAAAGCTCGTAACCACAAAGGGGACCTCCACCAACTGTTTTTAGCTCAGGACAAGAAAAAAAACAGAGAAAGGCGGCAAGCTTCTACTTACAAGCTGTTAAAAAAGAAACATGTAGTTTCTACAAAAATTATCATGTATTAAATACTATGTACACAACACAATTGACGGTTAAGATGATGGCTCATATGCCCTTACTAGATAATTACACCTCGGAGCCGTTATGAAGGGTTGCCACCTAGCAATTAGTGTGCACAAAGGTGTTGCCTCAAAGATCTTCACGAATTCAATTGCCCAAAGGAGCTGCAGCAACAGGAAAAACGCATCAGTTTAGTCTTCCTCTGACATTTATAGAGGGAATGTAAAGCTGAAGTGTGGATAATTCAAGAACAGAAAGATCTATAATTCAATCGTGCACCTAGATTGGGCTCACAGAAAGGAACGCCAATAAATCCTTATGCAGCCGATAGAAACCTCTGGTAGCGCTCCATTCTTGCCTGAGCCTGCTTATGGCAACCCTGAGATGAGGCACTGCTTTTCTTTTTTGGTCGAAAAAAGTAATCCTCTGTGTCCAGCACATAAGAAATCTGCCACACAAGAGTTCGGCAATTCTATTCCTCTCAGCAAATAGTGAAAAAATAACTTGGCCCTGATATAAACAAATGTCGCATCCACATAATAAAGAAACAAAATACAAAAACTAATCTTCAAGTTTCAGCAGGCAAACAGGAAGGAAGGGCTCACTAGAGAACATCCAAATTTTGAGTGGAAAAGGAAAATAAGATATCAAAAGCAAATGAAACTTTGGGAAAAATAAGACAAGATACATGAATTAAGTACTAAATAATTACAGTTTGTATATAAGAAGAGGTACCTTGCAAGAGTTGCAGGCAATCTTGCACTCCAAGCCATTGAACATTTTAACACCTTCCATGGCCATGCATAAAGCAGAAAATTCATCTAGCCTCATGTATCTGCGTTTGTTTCTGCAAATACCAGTAGAAATAAGTAAACATTTTTTTCCAAATACAGGAATTGGTTTACATGATCAAGTAGCATATAGAATCTAGATGAAGATAAAAAATAAATAATGCTGATTCAATTTCTTTCCCAAAATTCACAAAAAGAAGCCATTTAACGCATAGATGACAACATTTGGCTGAGAAATCCAAAGCAGAAGGTAATGAAACAGGTATTGCAAATCACTTGCAAAGCAATGGAACAACTTTTGCTTTCATACAATTTGAGGAAGTGTGTGAATCAAGGACTTCCATTGGAAAGAGCAATGTGATTACCAGACATTTTTCCCTAAACACTACACTGATGGAACTTAGTGGCAGTCTTCTACTGAAATCAATGCAGAAAAACACTTCTGGTGCTGCACTGAACAGTGGAAATCTGGAAATCAGAAGCATGGTGTCAATACCTGCAAAGGATTATGCCATGTGGCTCCTTTTTCCCAGGAAAGACTGATAGATAATCATTGTGTAAATATGCCGCAAAATTAGGATCCATGGAAACTTGCAACACCTCAGGCTTGTCAACTACATTGTCCATTAGCTGGATGGACAGCCGGGATGGTGCAGATGACTGAAGAGAGGACCAATAAAGTTGTCAAAGAATTTGTTAAAGTGAAAAGTACCGTGAAATGTACATCCATAAACACCGCAAAGATGGTGAGAAGTAAAAAAACAGCTTACAAATTCCAACCGATAAATGTTCTCCTCATGAAGAAGGAAGTGTGCATTATCATAGTATACTGAGTCCACAAACTTCCCAGATTTTCGGGACTTTTCATACTCATGCAATTGAAGAAGCTTGTTATCCATTTCTTCAGTGGCCACAGTTTGAAGCTACAATAGCACTTATAATTCAGATCTTTGCAGGAAGAATGCTAGAAAAGAACATGTAACAAGAAATATTGCAACCAAACCTGCTTAACCAATTTGTATATCAACTTGTCCAGTGTGAACAACATGTATGACTGATTTCCAATTATAGCTCTGCATTCGTCTTCAAACTTTGCATTATCAGCAGATCCATCAAGCAAATTGTACAATGCTGCCATAAATCTGCATACCACAAAATGGTAGGCCAAAATTTATGTGTTGGGATTGAATAGTTACAGTAACAAATAGAATGTGAAAGTACCTGGCATAGGGATCAGGAGAATCAGCATCCTTAGAAATTCTCCATCTAATTTCAGCACTAGTGGAATTTGTTTTTGCAGAAAAAATTCTTTCATAAAGAACCTAGTGTGTTTGAGGAGAAAGTAGCACATTGACCATGGTTAGAATAAACAAAAAAAATTGTTATTTTCTTTTGAAAAATGGTGAAAAAAGAACTGAATCTGAAAAGAATGGGCGTTTCCATACTTGGTGGAGCCTAAAAAGCACATAGAAATCATCATTTCCATAAAAAATCCGAGAATCCTTCCTTTCCTCATCACATGAAGCAGATGGAACATGCTTCGCAAGAGGCTTCACAGACAAAAGAAAACGTTCTGATAAAGGCACATCTCCACCAGGAAACACTGCATCAGCTGTTCCTTCAGCTTCAGCTTCACTCTCAGCCTTCCCATCAACTTCATCGCGATCTTCATCTTCATCATCTTCATGGTCTTCCCTGGAACACTCATCACCGCCAGACTCACTGCCTGAAGCATCACCAGCTTCAGAAGCATTTTCACTATCCTCATCATCAGCATCAGCGTTGTTTTCTCCTTCAGCATCATGACAGTGTGACTCTTCTCCATTTACAGTATCATTATGTTTGCTTTCAACAATATGCTTCTCCTTCAGCATTGCCTCCACAACAATATCTTCATAGACAACAAAATTTTCCTCAAAATCTCCATTAGGAGATAACTCACCCTCTTCCTTTTCAATTTTAGAAGGCACAGAGGGTCCATCATGGTATTTATTAGCTTTAGCAACATCTATTGATGCTCCATTTGCTGCTACAATCAATTTTATAGAACTAGCCTGATGCACCTGGAATATTGAAATTAGCAATGATCATCAAAAAGAAAATTAACAAGACGGTAAAATGATACAAATAAAAAAAACTGTTATTCCTCAATATGCAAAGGAAGTAGCAAAAGAAAAGCCAAAACATACACATTGCAACAGAAACGTGGAACTATTATCTCTATCTTGTTCACACAAGGATTTATACCTCTGATGGAAAGCCAGTGTCAATACCAGCTTTGAGTTTATGGTCCTCAGCCCCAGTACTAGCAGGTTTGGATGGAGCAGAAGCAGATCCTTCATATTCCAAAATTTGTTAGGGTTCCATGATGAAAAGAAAGTATCACTCATAAGAAATTAAATTTATCATTTACAGCAAAAGTAATATATATGCTATGGAAGCATCCAAAACAAACCTGAGATCCTACCAGTGCTGATTACTCCATGATTATGTTCTCCTATCACAACTGATGCTCTGGAATCTGATGCTCCTTGAGAAGAGGTAACATGTCTACCGAGTCCAGGCATTCTGTCACTCAGATCATCCTTCAGCTCTCTTTCTAGCACAAGCGTACTACAAGGATCATCTTTGCAAGCCCAATCTACTTCAACTAAATCAGCTTCTTTAGTTGAACTATCTCCATTTGCCAAATTTGTCTTACCAAAGCTTGCTAATTTGGGTGAATTGTTTTCATCTCCATTACCAGCTAATTTTGGCTGCTTAGAATTGAATGTAGTTGGATCAGCATCCTGACTTCCACCATTTTCTACTATGCTTGATGCACTGCCATTCATGATAGACCACATAACTTTTCCGTCATTTTCAGGACTCTCCACACTGCCAGGACAATGAGCAGCGCCCAGCATAGGCTCCACAAAGGTAGTCCATAGCCGCATAACTTTATTCAGTTGTTCTTTGGTTGAGCATACTTCTTCGCATGAATATTCAACAAGCTTATATAAATCTTCATGAATGTTGAAATCAGAGTACTCATATTCCATATGTGGAACCACAGGTTGTCCATTTCCAGTAGCAAAAGCAAGAAGAATGTCATCTTCTTTCTGCTGCTTATCTTTCAGTTCCTTAATTTCAACCACTAATGCTGTGTTTTAAAGTAAAAAGCACCAGTTAGCATAAGGCACAAAATGATAGAACAGAAATTTTTTCACAGAAGATGTGCACTATTTCACATAACACTAAACTTCCAAATTGCCCAACTAGTATCTTTGGCTAGCCTATCTACAGACAATATCAGCGATAAAGTACACTTTCCAAAAACCCAATAACAGCTGGAAAGATTAATCTCATTATCCAAGCTAATCCCAAGTCACCCGCTCATGACCAATAACTTACTCATTTAAGTGGAGAATATTTAGTCGATAATTAATGTCAAATCATTGCTAATGAACCAAATTTATCACTTACCTACAGATGTTTCTCAAGTGAATATTCAATAATATCTCTACAGAGTCTGTCCTCTAGGTATAACAATAACTATATACCCCTAACTCTGGTCATAAACAAACTGAAAGAAACATGACCAATCCAGCACCTCAAGGATGCAATAAACATGCAAAATCCAGATTTGAATAAGAAACTTCCTCACATCTTGTGCTCAAGTTCTTTGAGTCTTGTTGCTTGAAGTAGAAGCTGCGGTGATCCAGCGATTTGTAATGATTTTTTGCATAAATTTCAGCCCACACCTTGTTAAAATCAGAACGACACCTAGTCCATTCCTCTTGTTTCTGCGTCAAGCGAGTTAAAATAACAGGCAGTGCAACAGTTGGGTTTTTACGCAATATGTCCATCACATCAAGGCCATGGTCACCATACAATCGCTCAATGCACCTTAAATTTAAAGCTGCAATAAAAGAATAAACAATCAAAATCTAGCAAACAAGAAACATGTAGGATGTAGTCAACTGAAGAGGACTAATGATGGTAATTATTATTATATAACTTGTAACATAATCATGATACCAAATCCAACAATTACGTTACAATGTGATTTGGCTCCTCAATACAAACCAGTGAAGTGGTCTTCGATATGGATCGGCATCTCTATTTTGTTTTCATTGATGCTGTTTAGCAAATCTTCAGCGTGCTTAGCCGTGGAGCTCACGGACTCCAACAAAATGTCCAGCTCAAATCTATATTGAACAGACAGAAAATTCAATAAAATACTTTTCAAAGGGGTCCAGCATTCTGCCACCTATAACAGCAAGAGCAGGAGAAACCCTGACTGCAGGACACACTACCTGTCATCTTCACATCTGAACAAACTTTCTTCATACTGATTTCTGCGCATGTGTTTAAAAGAGTAATCTTCACTCCCTGAGGTCACAGAAACCCAGTGATCATTCAACACCCGAGCACCAAGATCAGATCTTTGGCTTGCTGAAGGTATCGGATACTGCAAAGAGACAGAAACACTAATTGAATCAGTGTAGAACCTGTCAAATATATCAAAAAGAATGAATGATCCATTCAAAACTCATACATGATTGGGCAAAAGCCGATAGCTGGGGGTACAACGTTGACAATCTGAAAGGTCAAGCTCTTGGATGGATTTTGCCATATATTTCTCCTTGTATCTTTCCTTTTCTTTAGCTACATCAAATTCACGCTTATGCTCTTTTTCTTTATCCTCCATTTTAATTGATCTTGATACATGCCCATCACCACTCAGTGATTCTACAAACAAAGTATACACCACCACATTTGACATCAACGCTACTTTATAGCATAACCAAACAAATAATAAACTCCAAATGCTATAACCTTATTGAAGGTCAATGGTGTTATAGCAAAGTTTACAGGTAGTGAACATATGTTTTACTTACTCTTAGTCATAACAACAGCAAGGAATCCTTCTGCAAAAAAGTTGTAAACCGAGAGCCATTGAGCAAACAAAAATGAAAGAAAGTCAAACGTGAAATGTAAGCAAACATCTTCAGCAAAATTATTCAATAACTACCATCACGCTCGCAACGGTCCAAAAAATCATTTAGCTCCTCCATAAGATCAGGGTACTTTCCAATCAAATCAGTAACCTGTGACACACAGAATCCCTATTAAGTGCTGAAAAAGGGAAAAAGGTTTGTCCATAAACTTGACATACTTAGAAAGTAACTTCATTCACACTACCCAATCCAACTATTGGCAGCAATTGCAAATTCCTTTGCATAATTGAAACTAAATTCTATAAAAATACAGTTATCTAGATTGTTAAAATCATGAAATGGGAAATAATACTCTATAACTTTCAACATCATTAAATCAACAGATCATAAACATAATGCTGGAATATATGCTGAGCGGAAACAAATTTGTAGGCTTCCACAATTGACTTATTAACCTTCTTGCTTCAGATAACTGAACACATACCAAATTCTGCAAATCATTCCTCTTTATAATCCCATTGTTGAAAATATTCAGACACTTCAAGAACGCTTGGTAATCATCTGAATTGCTTAACTTTTCTTTCACTTTCTCGCAGAAGATGAATGCTTGGTTGGAAACAACTGGAATAAAGTAAAAAAAAAAAAAACAAATGGACCAGTTTGAATACATCAAACTGAGTTAATGACATTAAACAGGAAAGAGAGATGAAGTATCGTATTCTAATCTCTCGCACTTTGCCCTAGGCTAAACACCATTGTAACAAAGTGATCCCAAAAGCAACAACTCATATTCTCATAGATGGAATGGAGTCTAAGACAAGCAGATCATAATCTGCACACAGATTAAAGAAATAATTGCAGATGGCAGGCAGAAGATGAGAAGAACAAACTTTAGTCTGTCAAGCAAATGCAGTCACAAAAAGGTGAAATGTGTATCTGTCATATGATAAGAAAGTGGGGCTTCTTTCCTGACAATGAAGACAGCATGAGCAAAGACAACATAAATAAGTTCAACAAATAAAACCATAACATATATAAGAAACAAGTAACATGAAGTACATAAAAATTGCTTTCTATGCCTAACACAACACCACAAAATAAAATAACCTGACCATGTGCAACTCAAGAAAAATTCCTAACAATTTCTTTTAACATGTATGAATTGCTATTTGGGGTACCTTTGTCATCATAGGAAGCAACAGTAGAATTCATCCCAAAACCTTCAACCTTCCGGAAAAATTTCTTTTTGTCCGGAAAACGCTGAAAACTGAAATCCCTAATGCTATCATGCTCAGGTTCCTGATCTTCCTGATCACGAAATCTCCGATCCCTACTCTCCTTATCCATGCACCTCCTCTGCTCTTTGTGTACTTTCAGCATTGCTTTGTCATCATTGAGCTCAGGTTGATCAACACTAAGATCGTGTTGGGCATGAGAAGTAATGACTCTATTTCGACGACGTTGCTGGAAAAATCAATTATTTTCACCATTAAACTTTGACAATAGCTATCAAATTATAATTAGCCCATTAGTATCAACCATTTAGAATGTGAAATATTTTAGTCACATAGGATCAAACCGGATAGATGCATTTCAAATGGATGGTTCAAAATGGAAAGCAGAAGAGAAAAGAGAGGAGGAGGGAAGAGGGAAATAAGTACTTTGTCCATATGCATTTGCCGCAAGGCAGGTGTTGTTGAAGTCCTTTCATTGATGCGCTGGATAGAATTTCGGCCATATGGAACATTATGCGTCATGGCTGTCGCTGAATTATCTGGCAAAAATCTAGTGAACTCATCCAGCAAATCTGAATGGTCCTCAAAAAGAGCAGCAACCTGGAGGATCATAGACCAACAAAAGGCTTTAAAAGAAATCGATAAAAAAAAAACTACAAATGCCATGTTTATTTTCAGAATAAATGTTTCGTTTAAAAGATGTAGCACAACTCATGAGTGCACATAATTTAATGACTGTAAATACAAAATTCAAGAATATTAACCTCGCTGTAGACCTCATTTATGTCCTTGTGCTCCTTCCGATACATATTCAAAATATCTAGAAATGACTTATAAACATGTTCGTCATTTTGGAATCGCTTCTGTAATACAAGAATCTATCAATCAGAAGTCAAGAAGCACACATGAACAATTCAAGATACAACAGTGAAACAACAAATTCTACCTTTATTTTGTTTACAAAACTGATAGCTTCTTCGAATTCAACCGTTTTCTTAGGAGGAGACTCATCCTCCTCATCAAGGGTTATTTCATATCCCTTCGGCAAGAAGGTGTTAAAACCAAATATCAAGTTATTGTGGCCTTTAAACAACTCTTTCACTCTTGCAATTACACCAGCAGTGTCAGTTCTACAACAGACAATATGCCAACATGGATCAGTGAAGAACAAAAACCAATATCTGTCATCACTTTAAATACTTAATAGGTGTGGAGAGCTAACCTTTGAGCCTTGAAATCTTTCATGACCTCAAGAAACATATCATATTTTTCCCTTTGGTCTTGAAACATGTCCTTTACTTCCTTTAGATAAGTTAAGGCATCATTGGTAGTTAGCTTCTGTGATGTGACACCACCAGCTCCTTCTCCGCCTCCAGGAATTTGCAATTGTCCATAGCTTTATAGACATAGAAAATAAATAATTACGAAAAGTAATTCTATTATAGCAGCAACAAAATAACTAGAAACTACAATGTAAAACATATTTCCATTTTTCTTTTACCGGATTCCATAAAAGTCACCTCCATTTTCTTTAGCTATGGATATAACCCCAGAATTGCAAAGAAATTCAATGTTTATCAACCCTTACCATATTTAACTTCTTACTAGTTTGCTCCCCTCCATAACCAACCCTAACCCTGCGAAAAAAAAAGCTCCCCACCTCCCCCCTCCCTCTCATATTCTATATACAGATAATTGGAAAAGACTTCAGATTTCTGTCACTCTTTATCTAATTGACCATTTGATGTTCCTCTACTCTCAAATAGAAGAGTGCATTTAATAGTGAACTCTAATTGGGATTTGACTCAAACAAATAACAAGCCAAGCCAATCCTTAAAGAAAACCCAACTGAATAGCTAATTCGAGCGAAGTAAACACCAACAGGTTAACCCATTTAGCAAAAAATATGGAAAACAGATCCAAAACAAACCAACAGAAAACAATCAGCCCCACCGCGATCGAGTAGCACTCATGCATCACAAGCCACCATCATCCAAGAACCGAAATCCCAAATATTTCAACCAAATTAAAATAAAATAAGCACACTGAGACACAGAGAGACGGCAAGATACACGGACAAATCCACAGACAGACACAACACAAGAAAACATCTTAACAAATCGAAAAGAAAAGAACAAAAAAATAAAATAAAATCACATATACTTACGATTCTACACGGGAAGAGCCAAACGGTCGTTTAAATTGCGAGCCTCCGCCGTCACCACCACCACCACCTCCTCCATAAACGTCGTCTCTAATTCTCTTCATATCCTACCAAAACAAAAAACAGACACATCCAAGAAAATCACACACGCGCAATTACGGAAAAATAATAGAAAACGGAAAATTTAAAAAGAAAATAAAAAGAATCATCTCTTGCCAAAATAAATAAAGAAAAGAATCCATTTCAAGAATTGAAGCAGAAAACTCATTACAAATAATCAACCAGATCTCACAACGAGACAAGCATCTTAGCCTCCCGCTGCGATTTCATGTAGAGTTACTATTATTACACCCAAAAAAAAAAATACTAAGAAAGTTTTCGTTGCGGGAGAGGGAAATCCGTCAAAGGTAGAGAGCCTGAGAAATTTTATGTTTTGCGAGAATGAAAAAGAGGAAAAAAAAAAACGAACAAGTCGAGTGCTACGTGAATGGCAAATTTAATTTTATGTATGCAAAATTCGAAATTTTAGCCAAGCGAGAGCTAGATGTTTGGGCTGGGTCTTGGAGAGGGTTTTTGTGTAAATTAGAAAATCTTTTTAGCTGACTTGGGCCTCTTAGGTTTTGGGCTCCTCCCTCTTGGGTTTTGTCAGTCAATTCCAACTTGTAGCCCATTTTTGACAAATATACTCGTTTCATGATTAAACATTTTAACTCACTAATTCTTGAGTCAAACTCCTCTTTAATTGTCATTCGCATATATATGTGTGTGTGTGTGTGGGTGTGTGTGTTTATACGAAGTTCTACGGTGGAGTTAGTAATCGAAGGGAGGGAGGCATCAAAGAAGGTTATGAGAAATGTGTGAAGTACAAAGAACAATCCTCGATCTCCCATCCCCAATTCTTTATTCTACAAAAGATTAGATTAAGGTAGAGGAAGATTTGATTTTTATGGCATGTTGGAGGAAGTCCTACGCTGTCTTGCCATGACTTTCCCTTGACGCAATTGGGGAAAAAAAACAAAAAAAAAAGTAAAAAACTTTGGGTTCGTATAATACACGAACTGATGTTCTGTATTACAAAAGAAAAAGGACCAATTAAATACGTGTACGCAACTTCAAACCGAATTTAGTATGTTCATCCAATATCAAAATTGACTATCAAGATTGATTATTTTATTGTATTCCATAATATATTAATGCTCTCTCTATCAACCGAGCGATATAAAGACTTTGATTTGATGATGTCTTTGATAAATAAATAAATAAATATATATATATATATATATTCAGAAATATTCTTGCGCAGGGCTTTAGACGTACTGTGTGAGTCAGGAAAGTTGAATACTTGTGCGGGTTTACCAAACAAGTTGGGCTAAAAGTAGGCTTGAATTAACGAGGGAATATCAGAGATAATCTGCTATAATGTGCTGAAACGCTGGTACGGCCTACATGAACGGAGTTTAAACTTTGCATTTGACACGTTCTGGTTTGTCGAAGTGGAAGCACCCACAAGCAGGGTACCAAAGTTTGGGCAGTTGGAAGGATGTTTCCCTAAAGACAGTTTTGAAAAATATAAAATGTTTTTGATTGAAAATGAATAAATCTTCTTCCTTTATTTATTTATTTTTATTCAACTTATTTTAAATAAGTTTTTATCTGCCTGTTTTCTCAAAGAAAATTTTCTTTTAATAAGTTTTTAACTTTCCTTTTACAACATTATTTTAAGGCAAAATCTTTGATTACCAAAAACCTTCATTAGCAAAATAATATAGAGAATCTTAAAAAAAAAAAAAAAGAAAAGGGTGTTTGTGTGGGCTATTATATTATTTGATAGTATGGTTATCTTGTTACTCAATAACCATGTCTATGCAATTACTACACAAATAAAGTTAGAAAAAACAATTTAATTAAAGCAAATGAAAAATAATTCGTTGCTTGCATTGCTTCCTTTTTATATATAAACATTTACACGTACACATTATGAACTCACATACGTTAGAAAATGCCATCCAACCTCTTTACTTTTGGCTACTTTTAACCACCAAAAATGTTATTTCACCACCCCATCAACCCCCCCCAAAAAAAAAAAAAGTTATAAAAAACAAAAGGCACTAAATTTTCACCTTAATAATCTCTTATTAGTTGAATGGATGGCTAATTGGCTAGCGGCGAGGGTGGTGTTACTATTACGGTGGAGTTCTCTGCAGGCTGACCAATGAGTAATAAGAACCGGTGGGTCCCTTGGACAACAAAGTCGAGTGGGTCCCTTTCTCGACCACTTCACCATTGTCGAGCACGGCAATGAGATCACAGTTTTGGATGGTACTTAACCTATGTGCCACAACCACGCTTGTCCTCCCCGACATCATGCGCTCCAGCGCTTCTTGAACCACTCTCTCCGACTGCCCATCAAGCGCGCTGGTCGCCTCGTCTAACAACAACACGGCGGGGTTTTTCAGTATGGCCCGGGCTATTGCAACACGCTGCTTCTGGCCCCCTGATAGTTGCACTCCTCTATCCCCACACCACGTGTCGTACCCGTCTTTTAATCCGGCGATGAAATCGTGAACGTTGGCCGCTCTAGCGGCCTCGACGATCTCAGACTGTCCGATGTTATCGGATGCACCGTAGGTGATGTTTGCCTCGATGGTGCCAGCAAATAGTGTGGGCTCTTGGCTGACCAGCGCAATGTGCCTCCTCAGTGACCTTAATTGGTACGACCGAATATCTCGGCCGTCGATTTTCACCGTGCCATTAAGTGGATCATAAAATCGCTCTATCAATCCAATTATTGTGGATTTGCCGGACCCGCTGTGGCCTACCAATGCTGTTGACTTCCCCGGTTCAATATCGAGTGAAAAGCCTTTGAAGATCATCACGTTGGGCCTAGCTGGATACGCAAAGTCCACATTTTTTAGTTCTACGTGGCCTATTATTTTCTCTGGCTGGTGACCTTCAGGATCTTCAGGTTCGATTTTTGTGTATCGGTCCAAAATGGCAAAGACTGACCCGACTGCGTCCGAGCCCTTGGCCAGGTCCGTGGTCATGCTTCCTGCATCGGCTATGACTCGGCCGGTGCTCACCAAGATCATGAACGTCTCAAATAGGGCCTTTGCAGTGATGTAGCCATGAGAAATCAGCTTGCCACCATACCAAAAGTCTAGAGCCCAGGTGCATGACATTAGGCTTTGCGAGGTACCGAGCCCAACACCGGCAAACAGTGATTGGCGAATGCCTTCTCTTCCAGGGCCTTCTTGGGCTTTATCGAGCATTTTCAAGATGCGATCTTGGGAGCAGAAGGCCGTGACGGTTCGGAGGTTGGACACGGCCTCTGCTGCAAGCTGGCTGCTTTTATCCTGAGCTTTGATGGCCTTATGTGACATACTCTTGAGCAAGACCCGTCGGACATAGAAGCAGACAATGATGAGGGGTTGGACTGCTATCATCACAATAGCCAGCCTCCAAGCAATGACCAGGCCCATTGTGCAGGCTATGATAACGGCTGAAACTGTTTGTACGAGGAGAGCCATTCTGTCCCCAACCAGAGATCTCACCTGACCAAAACCAAAAAGCTCCGTTAGGCTACGCAGAGTGGTATAATCCGGGACCATAAACTTTGTGCCAAAACAGGGTCATTTTTATCTCTCTGGTCAATCTTCAACTTTATCGGATGTAAACCTGGGTCCGTGGCCCAATGTCACCTTTCAGAATCGGGTGGACTACACGAGAGACTGGCAGTTGAGGAAATGTTTATTGAATGCAAAATGGTGAAACGTCTATATCCCCTAGAAAGAATGAACACATACTATCACGCATCTTCCTTTGTAAGCGACCATCAGTAGGCATAGCTTAATAATGCCTTGTGTGTCTAATATATGATGGAAAAACTTCGGAATCTTGATAGAATGAAAACTCTGTCTCAACAACATCCGAACGTCGGTCTCAACGTTGAGGCAAGTCGTTAGTTATATCTCCAATAATTGAGCCCAAAGGACACATAAGATTTTAGTTAAACAGGGTGTTTCCTTAGCAAGGATTAGGAATATGCCATTGTTAAACAGCGCCTAGAAGGTGACAAATTTTACAAGGCTACTTAAGTTCAACTCTGTAGGCCTCAGTCAGAGGGTCCTTCTTTGATAGCTTCAAGTACGCTTACTTTAATGAAGCCATTTCCACAACTAATTATATCTATCAGCAATTCTTATTAGGAAAAAATAATAATTAATTAAATAGAAAATAGAAATGTGTGCGTACCACATTGGCATCCTTGGCAAGTCTAGAGCAAATAGAACCACTTGAATTCTCATCTTGATCAAACCAACCAACTTCAAAAGTAAGTAATTTTGAAAGCATCCTCTCTCTAATCCTCTTTGTCAAATACTCACCCATGTAGGCAAAGTTATAATGCTGGACTATGTTTATCACCAACGAGAACACTGCCAACCCGACAAAGCACAAAGCATAAATCCTCATCTTCTGCTTAATCTCGTTGTGATCCGTCAGGAAATAAACCGATATCATTGATCCCATCGTGAAAGCATACACCGGTTGAACCCCACCAAATAAAATTGCACCAAAACAACCAAAGCTAGCCTGTCTC
The DNA here is from genome assembly GCA_021464305.1 of Kandelia obovata. NCBI lineage: Eukaryota > Viridiplantae > Streptophyta > Magnoliopsida > Malpighiales > Rhizophoraceae > Kandelia > Kandelia obovata. The sequence goes on from CM038473.1 coordinate 10,755,383, forward strand.
CATTCTGCTAAGTTCAAAGCCAGCAACCTCCGAAATGATGGCACCGGAAAATTTTGCTCCTCAATCACTACATTTTCTCCCGTGAACGATCTTCGACTTGCTATTGAATTGGCAGAGCTTGTCCTGCTCACTAGTGACAATCTACGACTACTGGTATTGTTTATGTCCTTGTTTGTGATATAAGATGTGGAGGGTGCGTTTATATTGTCACGATCTTCATTTGTTTTCTCTTTTTCTGTTTGTTGAAGACGAACTAGAGATGCATACAGACCATCTTCATTCTCAATTAGTTCATCGTGAGACCCGGTTTCCATTATCTGACCATTTTGTACCACGGAAATGACATTGGCATTGCGGATGGTGGAGAGCCGGTGAGCAATGACGATCGTAGTGCGTCCGACAGCAGCCTTGTCCAGAGCTTCTTGGACAATCCGTTCGGATTCTGAGTCTAATGCACTTGTTGCCTCATCCAGGAGGAGGATTCTCGGCGCTTTGATTATTGCTCGTGCTATTGCAATTCTTTGCTTTTGTCCTGCTGACATTTGAACTGCTCTCTCACCTACCTGTTCATCAAGTAGCAGGATTTCCATTTCTTCTTAATTCTTAGGGAATGCGAGACAGCGTATAATTGAGTATGTTCTATTATAAAATATGGGTATTAGGTTGTATTCACACTTATGTTCTAAAGCTAGGCTGGTACCAAATGTAAGAGAAGTTTAGTATCTAGTTGAATAATTAATGGTGGTGGTGTGGTCTCTATAACATAGACAAAAGGGAGTTTGTTAGCATTTTCTCCTTTTTTTTTTTTTTTGGTAGGTCATATCTATGCAAGATCATCTTTTGTGTAACCAAGCAATTTCATTTGTTTAGTCACAAAAGCAAAAATTTTAAATGAAGGTCGAGAGTTTAAATCCTGACTCCCATATTCCTAACAAAACTCTTCCGATATGCCAAAAAAGATCATCTCTTGTATATAAATTTTGTGTTTATATAAATCAACTAAAGGCTCTATGTTACGAAAGTCTTGGTGAATGTGAGCCCTTTCCCTCTTGAGAGAGGCATAAAGGGTTTCTACACAGCAATTATTGAATGAAAAATGAAGCTAGTCATAGTGAGACCCACAGACACATGCCTGTTATTCACTGCCAAATGATGGGAAAGAAAGAAACATGGGGTGCTCATTTTTAGGACCGGACAGCTGGGGGAGGCAATTGCAAGTGCGGTTAGAATATAAAGCCACTTAATGTTACGGGGAACCATGACACGTCAGGAAACTCTGTGGACCATAAAATAGTAAGGTGATACTTTAGTACTAATGAGACAACAATTGTTGTTGACATCTAAAAGAAATACTTATTATAAAGTCCAAAAGGTTCATTCTGTAATATATGAATAAATTTGTAGCCAAGTCATATTCCAGTTTCAAAGTGGGTGTGGATACGCGACAAGAGGCACTAACCTGCGTATCATAGCCTTGAGGCAATTGGCATATGAAATTATGAGCATTAGAAGCTTTGGCTGCGTCAATAACCGCTTCCATCGAAGCATCTTCTTTGCCAAACAGTACGTTCTCCTTTATGGTAGTTGCAAACAGTGCAGGCTCCTGGCTGACTAGTCCCATTTGTGACCTTAGCCATTTAAGTTGCAATTTGTCAATGGAGAGCCCGTCAAGAAGAATCTCACCTCCAAGCGGGTCATAAAATCTTTGCAGCAGTGCTATAACTGTAGACTTTCCTGACCCACTGCCTCCCACCAAGGCCATTGTCTTTCCTGCTGGAATTTTTAGGCAAAAATCTTTGAAGATTATGCTTTCTGGCCTTGATGGGTATGCAAATTCCACATGCACGAACTCCACTTCGCCTGTAACATTTTCCAAAATTTCACCTGCCATGTTCTCTAGGTCTATTTTGGGGACTCTTTTTATCACCTCAATTATACGTTCTCCAGCTGAGCCTGCTTCAGAAAGGTACTTCACGTTGGATAAACTAGAACCAAGTGCTCTGGTCAACAATATAGAAGGGTAAAAAAAAAAAAAAGATCGATCATTTCAACTGATCTAATAACATCCAATATTAAAAAAAAAAAAAAAAACAAAGGGCACTTGTGGAGAAACTCACAATCCACCCACCGCAATGGCGGCGCCAACAGCGAAGACAGTGCCGCCTTCAGCCCCATGGTACATGACCAGTCTGCTACCGTAATAAGACATGAAAGACCAAATGGCAAAAACTACGCCGTTGCTTCCAATGGCTAAGCCTTTAGCCAATCCCTGTCTTAACCCCAACTTCACCGAGAATTCTAGAGCTGCAGAATATGCTGCTGTGGTTTTTCTCTCGCCAACAAAAGCATAAACAGTCCTGATTGATGATATTGCCTGCTCCGCTATGGCGCCCGCCTTGTTGTACTCTTCTCTGATCCTTCTTGCGAATCCCATCAAAGTCCTTCCATACATGAGACCAGGAATTACCAGAAGTAGGACAAATGGAAACCCCACAATTGCTAGCCTCCATGTCATTATGAACCCCACGAGGTAGCATCCAAAGAACATGGAAGCATTCATCAAGAAATTTGGCACCTAATTCAAAGGAAGTAAGAAAAAGAAAACCCTTCCAAAGTGAGTTTTCCAAACTAAGGAATATTAGTGCTGCTTTTGAGATAAATTTATAACCTTTTCACTAAGAGCATCTTGGATCACAAGACTATCATTAGAAACGCTAATGATGACCTCGGCTGTACTTGTCACGTGCAAATCAAAGTAACCCACATCTTGTCTTAACACGGCCTTCAGGTATCTTGCTCTCATTCTCGTAGCTTGTCTCTCGCCTGTTCTTGTCCAACAAAAACCCTCTGATAATCCGAAAAGCCCAAAAAAAAAAAAAAAGTAATTATCAAGTTAGTGATCACCTCCTCTTAAGCTCTCTATTTCATTTAAAATCATAAGTTGGAAGCTTAAGTAATGAATGAAACCCACCTAGAAAACAAACAACCCATTGCCCAACAGCTAGGTAACAAAGCGCCAATGCATTCTATCATCCACCAAAAAACAAAAAAAAACAAAAGGGAAAAAGAAAAAACTTTAAAACTCTCTGTCCATATTTGCATGTTTTCATAACAGATATAAAGAGAAAAAAGAGCGACCTGCTTAATATTACTAGTGAAAGCATCACCAGCGGAAGCTGAACCGCCAATATTGTTCATCAACTTGCTAGTCACATACAGCATAAGTGGGGTGGAGAACCCATCACCAATGGATCCAATAATCCCAAGAATCATAAGCAAACAGTCCACAAGGTCTGCATGCATGAAAATTGACCTCAAGGGCCCAATACTACTCTTCTTTTCCATTCCAGTACTGCCTTTTTCCTCAGTACCCATTTTCAAATAACAAATACCCAGGAAAGTGTCACAGCTTGGAGTACTTGGTTTTGTGAAGCGAACGTTTGTTTCCAAATGGGTGTAACTTACACTATTGGGAGAGAAGAACCAAATACTGATTCTCCATTTGTCTGTATATATATAGATGATTAGGAAGATGAGTGCCTTTCCAATACAGGGTGGTTTGTTAATAACTTAATATTGGATATTGTTGATAGCATAATAATACAATGACATTAATAATAAAAGTTCAACGGCAATATACCAAATACAAATGAAAATAAAAATAAAAATGCAAGGCAGGGGTGATCATTCGTGGTTGACCTGAATACAATCTCTACCATCTGAAAGCGTCATTAATGACGCCCAGTGTGGTAAGTGGAACCCACTTGAAGACTGCTGCATTGCAAACAGATTGATCTAACCACAAATTTTGAGTATGACATGCTCCAATTAGTTAAGTCACAGAACTAAAATACCGATGATAAAAGGGAAGGTGGTTTCTGTTTCTTTATTTGGCATCTCGCATCAGGGAATCTTTCTGCCTGACATTCGGACGATCATTTTTCTTGGTTCTTCACCTTTTTTCTTTCCAGTCAAAAATGACTTGAGGTTCTCTTCTTTCTGCAATCTTCTTCATCTTTACAATTCTCCATTTATGTTGCGCCTCGTGGGAAAGAAAGTTCATGCAGCTTTCACGATGCAGTCAAAGATTTGCCAATTTCAAAAAACAAAAAAAAAAGATTTGTCAGTTAATTAAGATATGTGGTCATAATGATTAGATTCTCAATGTATATACTTTTAACGAGAAAAAATTTAAATGTATCCAAATTGATATAATTAAATTTTATATTTTATATCTATAGTATACAATAGTTTTTATATAATACAAAAATTAATTAATTTTACTTAAATTTATTATTTTAAAGTTAATTTAGGTTAAAGTGAAAATAATTAATAAGAAAAGCTATTTACTTCCTCCACTAGATTGTTTAAAAAAAAAAAAAAATCTAGCTAACTGTGGCCACTTCACAAGAATTTTGACCGCATCAAGTGGTTTTTTTTTTTTTTTCATCATCTTTAAAATGTCACACTTCCACTGATCTTTAATTTCTCCTTCCCAGTAACTTTATATTTCAATCCTTATTACATCAGCAGAACATTGAGAAGACTAAAAATTGGCCTGTTAGGCACCCAAATGTACGAATGTGATAAATTTATCCCCAATTAGTGGTACAAATCAATGGCTAATTTTTTATCTTTGAAAAAAAGAGTCAAGTATCTATGGACATATATTAGTGCATGTATTGCACATGTCTATGCTGATTTGAAACCAATGCAAGTGGTAAAATACTATAATTGTTGCATCATCTTGACAAGTAACTTAAACATACTAATAGAGTAATTCTTGAATAGACTTGGGTCACCACCTTTGTCAAAAATACAAAAGTAACAACAAAAATGTTAAACCGACCCATGGAAGATTATAACAAAACCTTAATATATATATATCGTGTCAAAATATCATGATTATTATGTACACGTCTGTAATTATCAAATGCATAATTATAATTATAAATATTTAATTAAAAATTATGATAGTATCACATGTCAACGAATATATATATATATATATATATACACCCCCCCCCCCCAAAAAAAAAAAAAAAAAAAACTTCAGTTAAATTGCAGGGAAGCCAGAAGGACGCAACAGATATCTAGGCGGAATTTCTCATAGGAACTCATGATCAGTTTATATAACTTGTCTTATCTTTCCATGGTTCGTGAATCCTTTTGTTGTTGCATAATACCTCATTTTTGGAAGAAATATGTATTTTTCTCGTACATATTAACATTCCACGGTGCCAAATAACAGAATATTATTAGAATATTATGCTTAGTTTCATGGGCTTGACTAGACATAACACACATATATAATTATATATATATATATATATATATTATTATTTTTTTGACATCAAAGTACTGATAAGAGAAAAAAGTAGAAATGACGTTCTTGCACGCAACATAAGCACAAAGTTGCGGATATTAAATATAATATAACAAATAGATAGAGATAACTTATTGGACGGTGATACATCATGCATGAATAATGATTATGTCTTCCATTGCTTCTTTCTCTCTTCCTTCTTTTTATTCTATTTTTGAAAAAAAAATATATTTTCCGGATATGAATGATGATGGGAAGAAATTTTAGTAATGTGCCAATATAATACCCATATTTATTAAAAGCTTTTTTTTTTATTTTTTATTTGAAGAGAAAAGGGTCTTAAGCCAGGCCCTTACCAGAGCCCACCAAGTTTACTGGTAAGGAGGCCTCACAAAATTTAATTATTAAAAAAAAAATATCGGCGCTTATCCCTAATAAATATATGGATGGAATCCTCTGTGTGTCTCATATTTTAATAATCTTGATTTTTTTTTCCCATTAAAATTTTATACTAAATTATAGAGGAAACTGTAAAATCATATGTCTCTACGTAATCAACATAGAGCACGCCTAAAATTTTTGTACCCAACGAAAAAGTGATTATTGTATCATAGTATTAAATCATCTTGTCAGAACTGTTTTTTCGCGGGTGAGTTGTCTCTTGAATTGCAAGTTAGAAAACGGGTAAATTCCCTTTTTTTTTTTTTTTTTAAACCAATTATTATAGTTTAGTTGACCACAAAACCTAAGCTCTTGAAGTTGAAAAAAGGCAGATGTTGTTAGATAGATGTACACAGCTTGAGAGCTTTTTCTGTAGCTCTTAAGTTATAACTTTTAAGTTATTATTACAATAAGACTCTTTTTTCAAAAAATAAAAATCAACCCACATTAAACATGGATAATACCACTTTTTATATTTATATTTATAGTTTTTTGGTTTTCTATTTTTGACCAGAGAACTCATGAATATCATGAGAGGAAGATTAAGTCAGCTTGAGAAATCACGCATGGTCTGCTTCCATGTTAATCTGTGATGCTTCCGCAGCTGGAATACCGACAAAAGCCCTTGATGATTCCGATCATTGTCGCTTTGACCTTTGGCAGTTTTCTACAACACATAAAACCGCCTGTTTTGGAATCTTTCTTTGCGCCATCAACGTAAAAACGAAACTTAAAACTGCTCAGTTAGGCTGCTTCAGGGAATTCAAATATTAAAATTAATCCATATAAATAAAATTTTAGGCAGTACTGCAGCTCGAAATGCCACGTAACAAATGGCGTCAACACCTAGTTTACTATATAAGCCAATGTCGATGACAATTGGACAAATAAATAATTATTTCCTGATATGCTCTGATGCAACAAAAAGCTCTTCTTTTTTTCTTTCATCAACATGAAGGAAGTTTAAAGAATTATAAAGAACGATAAAAAAAAAAAAAGAGATATGCTGCTGGATCAGAAGAGTCGGCTAATTAGAAAGACTCGTTAATAGAGAAGAGGGAAGGAGGGGGAGGACAGGAAATTAACTTTGGAGCAATAACGCAGTCCTCAATGAGTTGCTTCTCTGTATACTGCTAGAGATATACTGCTTGAGACTGTGGGGTCTCCGATCTAAAGATGTCAATTCTTCAATATATCCATGCACTAAAGTCCTGATTTGAAGATCTTTTACCCACTTAGGCCAAGTGGGTTAAGTGCACTCTGGCAGTTGATGTTTTTACCCTCAACTAAGTTCTACTAAAAAAATGGCTAGAAAAGTAGAAGTAGAAGTAGAAGTAGCAGTAGCAGCAGTGTAGAAAAAAGAGCAATATAAGCCAGCTGCCTAGCTTGGTTGATCTGGTGTAATTGAGCTTACTGGAGTGGAAACACTAATAAACACGAGCAATCAGGAGCACACTTTTTGACCATTAGCACTTGCCATCAAGAAGTTGCGGACTTCTCATATTTGCCATCATTTTCTTATGTACCAGAACCTCAGTTGCCAATTGCCAGAACCCCAAGCGCCAAATTGGCTGGTGACAATGCCGCCCCACTAAGGCTACTTACCTCATTTTGGGTCTAAAATGACAAGTAACCTAAAAAAATAAGTAAGATATGAGTTCTGTATTTCCCATTTCGCATTGGTACCATGATTACTAACACTTTGAAGTTAACTTTGTGAAGAAATGCGTGCCAAAGTGTAAAACTTTCTTTTTTTTGGGCCATACTTTCTTGACGGTCCTGATCACAGGGTAATGCTTTATGCTAACTATCTTTTTCATTCATGTCAATTTTGAGTATATCATTATAGGGAATCCATTACAATATGACTATCATTCTTTCTTCAAATAAACATCATGAGACCAAGTTCTACGAGAGTTATGGAGGCATGTGTATAAGAACTCTCTGTTGTTGGACTTGGTTTTGCTGTTATGGCAACTGTGTTTTAGATATTGGAGGCACACTAGGTGGGATTTTGGTGGATGTGAGATGATTTTTAAACATTTTTGCATAGCAGCAAAAGGAAATGCAATTTCTGCAACTGTTCCTAACAGTGACTTTTTTTTTTTGGTACATTTGTAACAGTGACTTGGCTATCATAGCTTTTTTTTTTTTTTTTTTTTGGTAATAACTCTTAACCATCTCTACCCGGCAGGGTGATTTGCAGATCTACGAGAACCCTTTTAGCCCATGTTGGTTGAATCATGAGCCAAAATTGGGAAGGTGATTAAAACATGAAATGGCGCTCACTCAATTTTAGGATTCACACCTTTAACCTGTCCCTCAACCACATAATTTTGGCCCATCCCTTTGCCAGATAAACCAGCTCCTTTTCTTAGGTCCTAAGGAAATAAAATGAAGTACCTAGTGGTCACTTGAACATAAGCCAGCCAACTTCAATGTGAGGCACTGTTTTGCATATCAAGGAAAGGAACTGCAGCTTCCATAGTTAAGAAAGATTCTGCTCAAAGCTGAAGGATGCTGTTCTTGTAGATTGGGAATGATAAAATCAAGGGTGGATGTTTAAGACGTGTGTTCCTCCATGTCTAATTCTTATCTTGTCCCATTTTTGTATAGCATGAAATGACTCCCATATGCACTTTAACAAAATCATACTGAAGCAGGGAAAACTTCACTCATCTGAAAAAGTGAAAAGAGACTACTGCAATCAATTTTACTCTGGGTGCTGAAACTGGTCCACGAGTCATTGATGCAAAGCAACCACTTTAATTCCTTTGATAAGGCCATCGCAAAGGTAGATTTGACTTTAGCCCTATTTAATAACCCTTATTTAAGAATTTTCTCGGCAGAATTTGCATAAGATATTTTGTTTGACAACCCAAATTATCTTATACTTGATGGGTTCCCCAAAAAGCAATATTCTATGCTATTATCGTGTACTGCTATTAGTGGAATATTTGAACTAACAACATCCGCCTCCCATAAACTTTTTCAAAAGTAAGAGGGTATCAAGAGTTACCAATGACCAATCTTTGGAGTGATCAGTCCACCAAGTAGGGACATGGTTGCCAATCTTGTTCCTTGATATTGGCGTTGAAACTGTTCAATATGGACTTGGAGAATGCGTCATTTTAGCACATAGTTGTCGATGCACTTTGCTTGAAATGCGGAGAACTAGCGATGGAGACTACAAAGACTTGCAGCCCATAATATCCAGAGTATTAATTGTTACCCAGAAATATCAGTTATGCATGTGACAATGCATTAGATAAGCATCTTTAGCAACAATTCGACCTCAGTCCAAACACAAGGTCCCCTTTACTTGCATAACCTTATTTGAACATTAAGCAAGAACTTTTGGGTTGAAAATTACTGCGAGTGAATGTGGAACTTTAATCTTTTTCTTCTACATGGAATCCATTTCTTCCTAATTACCCCTTTTTTTTACCTCATAAATGATTGTAAATTTGGTTGAGTTAGAGAGGGAGGGAGGGAGGGAGAGAGAGAGAGAGAGAGAGAGAGAGAGAGAGAAGGAATGGAGTCCATCAAGTATTACAAGAATGACATGGCTTACCACTTCAACTTCAAGTTCATGCACCCACCTAGAGCAACACTAATTGTCTCAAAATGAGTATGTTCTAGTCACCTGATTTTAAAGATGTCGTTAATTATTTTGCTTCGTGAAGAGATAAGTAAATGGCTTTTTTTAAAAATTTTTTTAATTACTATATATTCCCACTTACTATATAAGGCACAATTGATATTACAGATGAAATAGTGAACCCACCATGACAAAGGTAAATTTAAAGAGAGAAAACATTCACAGTAGTCGCTATCCCATCATTCTCTTTCACAATGTTGTCCACAAACACCCAAAAGGATTTGGCAATCCTAAACAAAGTCGGCCAAATTGAAACTAAATAAGTGGATGGAAGCAATAAAGGGGGTTAAACACTGATCAAATTGTCTGATTCACAGACCCCAAATTACGAGGGACAAGACCACATGGAGCTGATCCCCGAGGATGTGACTAACAGGCTTTTGTTGAGTTTGTGATGAAACTACACATAGCAACATGTCTACACCCGTATGCATTTCCTTGTACATGTATTGCACATGATGAACTAGCCGAAAGATTGGCCTCAGCGACAATGGTGGTACTGAGTAGCTATACTAAAATGTCAATATGTCGAGCCATACGATACTTTTTGAAGCATGCTTTGTGTGATGTTGAAGTTGGCAAATAGAACAACAATGAGTAGCTTAAAAAAGCAGCAGCTAACCACCACAAGTGACCATGGTTCCCTTGTGGTCGAATAAAGAATTTATACAGTTGATCGAATGGCTGGAATATCATTCTACAAATTGATAGGAAGCACGTAGGGCTTAGTTGCTACATACTTTACTTTGCTTTCGCACAAAAGAAAAAAGAAAAAAAAAAAGAAGAAGAAGGAACCATTCGATGTCTCTGGGAAGGACACAATTCGAACTTGGAAGAATTGTGAGTGACAAGGACATGGCGAGTCACAATTCGTTCATGAACTATGGACTACAATGGACCTAGTCTCTCTCTCTCTCTCTCTCGCTCTCTCTCTGTTTTTTTTCTCCCTTTTTCAGATATTGATGGACGTGTATCGTTTTAAAATAAGCTAAAAAGTTTATTAAACAACCTAATTATTATGATCAGATTAATTTAATAATTTCCGCTGCACATCAATGTTCTTTCTTTTGCTTTTCACTACGCATTGGTTCTTTGTGGAATCTTGGTTAGGTATGTCGAGGTTGTGGGATGTCACAACCTTGTTTTGATATCGCATAACATGATTAATATTTTCTTCATATGAAAAATTAAATTTCAACATTCAGTATCTATGCTTGCATAAAAGCATATTTATTTATTTATTTTAATCTATTAAATGTCTCGTTAATATAATATGTAAATTTTGTTATAAAATTAAATTTATCTATTTTTATAAATTTTACATTTTTTCACAGAATTAAATTAAAATTTTAAATTATTAAATATAATTAATTTTAATTAATTTTTTAAATTTATTAAAAATTTGATAGTTTTTTATTATTATTATATTTAAATAGATTGATGTATAGAACCTTTTTGTTTAGGAGCAACTCATAAATCCTCGAATGGACCCTAAGTATTGGACCTTACAGGGTCGGGAACCCATTCTGTAGTCAACGTTATTGGGCCCCGTTGATCCATATCGGAAAGCCCAAAGGCCCCTAGTGCGTATAAAAATCCAAGATGAGGATCTCTGAAAGGTCGGCCATGGCGGGAAGCGACGCTCCTCTACAGAAGCCACTCCTCGAGCCGATCCGCCACCTCGCGCTCGAAAAGTCACAATCAGGTAAGCGTCCGTACACTTCTCTATATCTCTCTGTCTGCGCGCATCTGTTTGGTTGCCGAGAGACTGCAGTAACACGAGGAGAATAAGTAGTCGGCCTCTGTTTTGGCTTTGAGCTTCTGAATCCACGACGTGAAGCATTCGAATTTAAAATTTTTATTTAAAATTATTCGGTACACCTCTCCATTTTTTTTCTCTCTATGTGAGTCTGTTTGGCTTTCAAGAAACTGCAAGGAAAATGAGGAGAAAATAAAATTGGTCCTTTTTTCGCCTTTTGGTTACTCAGACTACCCCGCGAAATAGTTCAATTTGAAAATTTAATTTGTTTTTTCTATTTAAAATTTTATATACTCCGATTATTTAGGCAGAAAGGATTCTTCTTTTTTCTCGGCAGCCAAACATACGTTTTTCCTGCATTGCTAAATTCTCGAAATTCCGAGAGAAAGTATAGAAAGATAGAACAAACAGAAGAATTAGATGGATAGAGCCTTTAAAAGCAAAAGCCCTTACTTGCTCTGTGACATGTAAGGTTTAACTTAAGTTAGGCCATTTTTTTTTTATTTTTTTTGGTGAATTCTGCATCTTTTCTTGCATCTGAAACTAAATGCTGCCGAAACATTGCAATGAATGCTTCTGCTCTCTCATTCAGTTCCTCCTCAGCAAACTTAGGAGACTCCCTGTTAGCTTTAAAATGCTCTTGCTCGGGTTCAGGCAATTCACCACTCTTGTTCCTTTTCCATGGCTTCTTGTGACATTTTTTGCATGCTTTGGCTTTGGAAGGCCAGTCACATACTGCCCTCTTCTTTTTCTTCCCAACCTTCGGCTCCGCATTGTTACTGCCTTCTCGATTTTCAGTTGAAGCCCAATGGATAGAAGAGAAAAAAATGGCCAACACGACGAGGTTGAGGACAAGAAAGACTGTTGCACGCCATTGCTCTATGAATAATATGACTATGTTCCGTTTCAAGTAGGCAACTGCCAGAGTTGTTCCTGCTGCAAGCACAACACTATGGATGTAATACTCATCTTCGTGTTTTCTTTGCCCATTTGTCCCTCTCTCACTTTCATTGTTCTCCATTCTGTGTTCTGAAATTTTTGTTACATATTTGAATGATACTTATAGATGGCCACTTGGGGATATTTGTAGAAACCCCCAGAACCCCACTGGTGGTGGAATTTTTTTTTTGTTTTTAGCTGTGATGATGAGAGGGCGTGACCATTGGCTAATGAGAAGGTGCAGGTGCTTGGGGAGACAAGCAGACATGTTTTGCCTCAGACATTTAGGTTACCCCATGATTGATACTGCTTTGGATCTTGGTTCGTATGCGTTTTGGGCTCGGCGTGCACACCAACGGCCTAAAAGAGGAGAGTAGACACCACCGGTGCTTCGAAATTTGCCAATTTGCAGCGTGCTTTTTGTCCTAGAGAAATGGCACCTTGTGCAAAATTTAGCAGTAGTTGGGATTAGAAACAGTGGAAAAAGAAAACGATTGAAAAAAATGGTCCCAGAAAAGGCTTACAAGTTACGATCTGATGTGGGCAAGTAAGATTTATTGTTTAGTTCGTATGGATTCCTCTGACCTATTTTGGCATTCGATCGGTCGATATACACTACGTAATAGAGGCAAGTAAGTGCTTTCTTTTCTTTTGGTTAAAGGAAAGATAAGTACAAATGCCAAAGTGAACCATAAATGATTATGAGCAGGATTGGTGCTAGCCAAGTGGGGATGTCTTAAGATAAAGAGAGGAATTTTGTCGGATAACAAAGGACCAATGGAATGAAAGGCAGAGATCCAGAGCATGCCTCCTCTGATATTGATACCACCTTGTTCGAAAATGACCCCACATGTTCCGTGGTTGAACTTTATCATGCATCCCAATGTTCCTTCTATAATCCTTTGGCGGGGGTGATACGTGATTTCACTGAACAACAGGCCGTGTAAAACGGATCTCTCTGGAAAAAGCTTCATTTCAAAATTGAATTCCAGACACAACTCTTCGCGATGTAACGTAATATATGCGGCCTTAATATTTTCTGCTTCCACAAGCTGAATAAGAAAATGACATCTGGCAGCTAAAGCCAACGATGGACAGAAGAATTCAATGTTAAAGCTTCACATTGAAATTAAAGGAATGACTGAGGAGGAACCGAAATCTCTTGTGCCTGTGCTTGCTCAACCATCTGGTGAGCACTGATGGTACCACAGCTTTCCAACGCTGTATAAAATAATTGACAAGGGTAAGGTTTGATAACATCATCAAGGTACACTGGGAGATTAGGATTTAAAATGTAAACGATAAATATGATTCCAGATCATTGATCCCTAATTATTATCTCCCATGATATGCAGGCATCCGATTCATCAGGAGTCTTTGAATATGTTGACCATCAGATCTAACTTTCTTTTGTTCGGGCCAGAGCAATGGCTGCCTTCACTCCCATCATCTTTTACCAGACAACGAAATAAGCTGCACAAACGGAAAAGATACAAAGGAGAATCCATTATCTAGCAGGAAAAGAGAGAGTTTAGTATAACCGTAAAAAAATCTAATCAGCAGGCACATAGGCACACAATGGGAGAATAAAAAACCAGGTAAAAAGATTGGTGCATCATGCATGTAACCTAAATAAACAAACCGGCTGCAGCATGACAATTGTTTTCAAGAGGCTTATTATTATTCCAACATTCAAAAAGAAGGTAAAAATTGTGCTAGAAGTTAACCATAGCATGATGTAGACAACAATGCTTCAAGTCCCATTGTTAATATTTGGAATTTTCAATTTGAAGGTCATCCAATCAAATCTGAATTAGGCTCCTCCGGTTAAAGAAACTGAGAATGAACATAATGCAAAATTGGAGATTGCATAAAACTCCAGTTGCTCTCCTTTATCTTCTAAAATTTCCACAGGCATACTATATGTCAGTGATTTAGCGCTCCTAGAAGTTCCACTCCATTGTTTAGGCAAACATATATATCCATAATCCATTGATTTCATCCTTGCTAGGTAGATGAATATAATAATTTACCAGACACTCAATTCATCAACAGAAAAAAGACAACCACCATGCATCTTTTTTTTTTTTTTTTAAAGAAATAAAATAAATAGAGGGAGGCTATATAAGTTAGAACTTGGATCACATTTGAGTGCAAAGGAAAAGCTAACAAGAAACTAACCTGTCGAGCAACTTGAGCCAGTTTCCAACTGTCTCTAGAAGTTTCGTGTACCGGGCTAGATTTATGTGGCTGTGGTGAATCATTCTGTTTTTCCCCCACTATCTTTTTTGAGGTATTGTATTCACAAAAAGTGTTTTTCTCAGTACCACTCAAGGCGTCCTTCTTGCGTTTCCTCTGGAAGGTGTACTTGAGAAGCCGATCGTTGTCTTCTTGACTTGGAGATAGATTAAGTTCGTTGGACCTGTTGACATCTTTTAAATCAGAAAGAGATACATCAATGCTGGTTTGTTCAGATGCTTTAGCATATTTGAGATCAGAGTATAGATGCAGCCCATTAGCTGATTCTGAGTTTGATTGATCACAAGGAATCATAGAATTTGCAGTATCACCTTGTTCCTCTTTTACTGACTCATCTACTAACCTTGTGTCTTTGTTTGTGACATTCTGGATTGCACCAGACCTATTAAGCCCCTTAAAAACTAATGCAACATTTTTTGAGTAAGATTGTGTATCCACACCCCCTCTAATCAGTGTTAGACCTGGATCCAAGCGGGGCAATGGCTTCAACTTAACCTCATTTTCAGTAATTTTTAACTTATCTCCTGTATATTTAGCATTTTGACCGACAGGAAATGAGTAAGTCTTGCAACAGGTGATATGTGAAGATGGTTGACAAGTTTTGCGGTGCTGATCAGGAGCAGTGGCCAATAGTTTAGAAACACCATTGCCAGTTTGCAACTTCCTTTCTCTCTCCTCTTTGTGAGAATTCACCTTTTCATCAATGAAGCAGAAGATTTGATGCTGCAGCTTTGCTTCCAGTTCACTTGAAGTGTTCATCATAACATTATTGCCAGCCTTGATAGAGGTCAGGATATGTGAATGCTCACCATGTTTAACATTCCCATTCACTGAGTATGTTCTACATCGTGAAAGTATAGAAGGTTGCTGATAATGTTTTGTGAGCTGACTAGGAGTAGCCCTGTGTTTAACTTTTCTCCTCCATGACTCACAGACCTTACCATGTCTTCTTACTTCTTCCCCAATAAAGTTCTGCATCATTTCCTTGCTCTTTGTTTTAGGAGATGGTATGTTACATTGCTTTTCATCCTTACCGTATGCTCTGATATTCAAATCTTTCTTAGTAAGGGGAATTACACTGACTAGTTCTCCAGAAGCAGGCAATGTCCCAGGTAGCAAATCTCCCTCCAATGCATGCATTCTGTCTGTACATCCATTTTGGTACCACTCCTTTCTCATAATCACAGAAGTCCCATCATTGTCACTAGAAGAATGGCACTCGATCTGAGAAACACTCAACTGCTCACCCTTTTCTTTTGAATTGCAGCACTCATTTCCCAAAATCCTCTGGCTCAATAAGTCTTTCTGCACATCAGAGGTCTTTTGTGTTTGCTGATCCAAACTGGGAACAGCTATTCCAACAGGCTCTAGCAACACATTTTCATAAGGCAATTCATTGTCTTTCACAAATTTTCCATCAGAAGGCTGGACATTGTTTCTCTTTGCCTTTGCCAACTTATCACGTATCCATATCAACTCTCCTCTAAGATCGACAATGACACCCTCTGCCTCCTGGAGCTGTGCTTCAAGCACATCAATCTTGCTTTGCCGGCTTGATGAGGTTATTTCTGCTTCAATTATCTATTAAGACACAAACATAGGCTGAACAGTTCAATTGCTTACAAAAGTGGGATAAGGTGACTTTAAAGGTAGTAGCATATTTTGAACTAGGTGTCAAGATTAGCTCGGTAGAATATTTTTATTAACAGGATAAATCTTCTGTTCAATATCAGAGATAATGAATGCTATACAAAAATCCAAAATGCAGGTAGATACGAAACATCTAAGAAAAAGACATGAAATGAATGACAGTGCAGATATCTGACCCCAAGAAGAAGCAATTTTGCAAGATTACAAGCTGAAGCCGTCACCAAAAGATTTTTAAAAAAAAAAAACCCACACAAAGAAAGAAAAGTATAAGAACCTCAAATAAGCACATCTCAGCAGGTCAAAAATTTCAATACAGCAGCTTCAAAATCTTACCACAACATCACCAATTTTAAAAACGGGGCGTAGCAAATCATGAACCCATCAAGGCATTGTAAGGGTACATCTCTTGCCTAATATTTCTTGTGTGCAAACAAAGCCTTAAGTATTTATCGAAACAAACAAAGCATAAAATCACCAATTGAAATTTGAAAAACAAGCCGAAACTTCAAAAAAAAAAAAAAAAGCTTTAAAATGAAAATCAAATAAATTAATAATTGGCTTGGCGGTATCAATCATTCCGCAAAATACCTTAGCGTCGATCATTTGCTTCAAGCGTACAAGCAAGCGAAGCGCCTCGTCCTTGGCACTACACAGATCCTCCTTGAACCGGAGAGCCTTCTTCTCCGCCGTCATTACGCGGCCCGCCGCCTCCTTCGCCGTGTTGAGTATTATGTCCGCGTACGCATTCTTCAGCGCCGCCATTTCCTACGCATAACAAAACACAAAAGACTTTGAACAAACAAGTCGAAGGAAAAAAAAAACGAAACTAAAATTCTTTTCACTGTAAAGATCATGACCCGCAGAGGTTACGGTGGCGGATGGTTTGGTAATTTTACCTCCGGTTCGGCCATGGCGACCTTCCCTTGCCACGCAGTGTACGACTGCAAGCTATTTGCGTTTCGCGTGTGCGTCTGCTTGCAACCGCAAAGCTTTAACCTTGCGAGTTTACAACATTGTCCCCGAACCGGCGTCTAAATTACGGGCGCGTGAATCTTTTGGGTTTCACGGAGTGCTGGGAGAGTGGGGCCCACTCTCTTTTACCGGAACGTACGGTGTCGTTTCTGGTTAGATTTCTAGAGCAGAAGGCGGGAAAGGAAATGAGGCGGGGAGGGGGACCCTAGGATAGGGCCCACGAGAAATAATGATAACTTCAATAGTCGGAAAAAGGTTAAAAGAGTGCACACGTGATCCCATACTTTTAGCTTGATTAGAAGGTTGAAGAAATTCAAAATTCAACTCAATTGAATAATTTTTTAATTTCTTTGTTCCTTTTCATTAGGTATCACAATTTGAAAAGTATAGAATTTCAAGCGAATCAAATTAATTAATTTGAGAGGATTACTAATTCTTATCAAAATAAGTGTGAATTTAGTGGAACTCAATAGCATTTATATTGCTATCAAAGTGTTTGCACAAAAATGAAAGAGTTCAATTAAATTCATTCGATCAATAATTTATGGAAAATAAGAAATTATTGTTATATTTTCTTAAATAATCATTCCCCAAAAAATATTTTCAGATGAATCCAAAAAAAAAAAAAAAACAAAAGAAGCCAACAACATTTTCTACAAACAAACCATATTGTTATTCCATTTTGTCACATTTGGACCAACAAAGCCCAATGCAAAGCCCGGAAAAGGTCCATCTTCCCCTATCGCTATTTCCTGGACATGGGTCATTGTCAGTCTGGACCTATAACTTGAAACACCCATTTTAATCTTTTTTTAGCCTACAAGGAGGGCTTTTATTAGTATGAACCTTTTTCATTTGTTATCAAGCAAACGTGTTATGTCATTAGGTCAAACAGAGTCCCTCACACTCGTTTAAATCTGAACAATGTGTGCTTCACGAACAGGAACTGCAAAAAGTGTTATCAATTTGTGAGGATTTCTCCTTTCCCTTTTCCCTTCTCCTCACATCTCACTTGAATGGAAAGGGGGTTGCCAAGAGCTGTGAAAGTGGGAAACTAAGGCAATAAGTGTATAAAATTTATGCTGGCAGAAGTAGGTCAAATTTTTGGTAGTTATATTTTGAAAACTGATAATGGATGAATGATAGAGACAAGGTCCACGTGGCACCAATGCGAAAAATTTAAAATTAAAAAATTAAAAAAAGAAGAAGAAGAAGACCAAGTTGTAGTCTCAATCCCTAATGGCGTAAAACACTGAAGTTGCAACTTCCAAGGCCTCAGGTTCTGTGGTGGGTCCTCCATTACCCTGAAGATAAGATAGCTACAGAGGATGTTAGCAGGGGTTGCTATTTCTTGAACCATAATTAAGTAGTTGGTTAAGCTTGATTAAAGTCCTCTTAACCTTAGGCTCAAAGGGTTACATTATAATTATCTACTTTAATACTATAGATCAATTTAATTTGATTTAAAAAAAATTAACAATTCAAGACAATCCTAGTAATAAAAGTTTGTAAGTAAGTCTTTTAAGTAGTCATATATAATACAGTGCGACTAACTTTAATGTAGTTCCAGTCACATCCGTTTCATAGGGAAAGGAAAAGACCCAGACCATAGCGTCTCAACTTACAAATGAGTGGCTCACAAGGATTCATGCATTAAACTGAGAATATCCAAATCCCATTCCATAAAATATGCAGAGGTACACGCCAAACGAAGAATTGCAGATTAAACTATAACACAACATAACGAGACAAAAAGCAACATCCAGTGGAGTTTCCAAGTAGAGCATTTTCCAGTGAATTTTACTATAGATTTTATTTTTTATATATATATAATTTTTTTCCGGTGAAAAATGCCTTAATGAAATCCACGAACATACTGCCACTTAGTCAAAGTAGATGTAATTATTATCAATCAAACTCTCTCATTAAAAAAAAAAAAAAAAAGGCATCGGAGAAAAACATACTCAGCAAGAAGAAAGGCACACGTAATCACAGACCGATCAAAATCAAAGTATGAAACAGCCAATTGTCTGGTAACTTCCCATAACGCATACGCATGGAAGTCAACAGAGCCTCTGCCCTTTCCTTTAGACCTTTATAAAAGGTTGAACTTTCTGGCTTCTGTTTTCGGATCTTCCTGCAAAACCCATTAAGAAAGTACCTTTATTTGCTTTTCTCCCTGTTTTCCATTTGCTTCCAGTTCGAGAGATTGCTAAAAGATTGGATCTTGGTTCATCGTGATGGGTCCATTTTTATAGCTTAACCTGCAGACGTTGATTCTTCTCGTAGACCCCATCAAGAAGATAGCTTTGTTCTCTTTTCTTCCCATTTTCCTTTCGCTTCCAGTTCAAGAGGTTCCCGAAAGATTCGATCTTGGTGAAGGTTTACAATGATGGGTCCAGTTCGATGTGTAAAGCTTGCTGCTTTAGCCATAGTATCGCTGACCGCTATGATGTGTGCACCCATGGTTTCTTCAGCGATAGTTGAAGATGATGTGAAATGCCTGAAAGGTGTTGAAAGCACGCTTGATGACCCACAAGAGAAGCTGAGTTCGTGGGACTTTTCAAATTCCTCAGTTGGATTCTTATGCAATTTTGTAGGGGTGACCTGTTGGAATAATCAGGAAAATAGGATAGTCAAGCTGGAATTGCGAGACATGCAGCTGTCTGGACAGGTTCCCGAGTCCTTAATGTACTGTCAAAACTTGCAAACGTTGGATCTTTCTTCTAATTCTCTATCTGGTACGATTCCGACCCAGATTTGTTCGTGGTTGCCATACTTAGTGTCCCTTGATCTGTCCGATAATGATCTTTCTGGGACAATTCCACCTGGTCTTGCAAACTGTTTATACTTGAATAATTTGATACTGTCCAATAATCGCCTTTCTGGGCCTATACCTGTTGGATTGTCCTATTTGGGCAGGCTAAAGAAATTTTCTGCGGCAAATAATGGTCTTACTGGTACCATTCCATCATTCTTTAGTAAATTTGATGCAATTGATTTTGCTGGGAATGATGGACTTTGTGGAAGGCCTTTGGGATCCAAGTGTGGAGGGTTGAGCAAGAGGAATCTTGCTATTATTATTGCTGCTGGAGTTTTTGGTGCTGCGGCATCTTTGTTGTTGGGATTTGGGGTTTGGTGGTGGTATTATTCAAGGCATTCCAGCAGGAGAAAGAGAGGCTATGGCATTGGAAGGGTTGATGATACCAACTGGGTTGACAAGTTGAGGGCTTATAAGCTGGTTCAGGTGTCTTTGTTTCAGAAACCACTTGTCAGAGTTATATTGGCCGATTTAATGGCAGCCACAAACAATTTCAGTCCAGAAAATATCATAATTTCCACTGGGACAGGTACTACTTATGAGGCAGTTCTTCCCGATGGATCAGCTCTTGCAGTCAAGCATCTTAATAATTGCAAGCTTAGTGAGAAGCAATTTTGTATTGAGATGAATCGCCTAGGCCAGCTAAGGCATCCAAATTTGACACCCCTTTTGGGGTTTTGTGTTGTGGAGGAAGTGAAGCTTTTGGTCTATAAGCATATGTCTAATGGGACTTTGTATGCTTTGCTGCATGGATCCGGTGCTGCATTGGATTGGCCAACAAGATTTAGGATTGGTTTGGGTACTGCAAGAGGTCTAGCTTGGCTTCATCATGGATGCCAGCCTCCATTCATACACCAGAATATATGTTCCAATGTGATTCTCATCGATGAAGATTTTGATGCTAGAATTTTGGATTTTGGACTGGCGAGGCTCGTGACATCCTCAGACTCTAACGAGACCCATTATGTTAATGGGAATTTAGGTGAATTCGGCTATGAGGCACCAGAGTACTCAAGCACTATGGCTACTTCACCGAAAGGGGATGTGTATGGATTTGGTGTAGTGCTTTTGGAGCTAGTTACAGGGAAAAATCCTTTTGAGGTCAGTACTGCTGAAGAAGGATACAAGAGGAACTTGGTTGATTGGGTAAACCAACTTACCAATTATGGCAGAACCAAGGATGTAATTGATAAGGCTATTTTGGGCAAGGGATATGATGAGCACATCTTGCAGTTTCTAAGAATTGCTGGTAAGTGTATAGTTCCACGGCCCAAGGAGAGATGGTCTATGTATCAAGTTTATGAATCTTTGAAGATTGCTGCCATTGAGCTTGAATCTGGTTTTTCAGAGCAAGATGATGAATTTCCGCTGATTTTTGCCATGCAAGATAACGAATAAGGGGGCAAATGTGGGAGAAGCCTAACAAAATGGTAGCTGTTTTGCCATGTACTGAAATTTGTACATCTTCTGGTAAGGTCTCAAAGGCTACGGGCTATTGGTGTGAATTGTGTGATTTCGATTTTTCAGCTTCATGCCCCTAGATACATACATATATACAGATCCATATGGGATGATAAGATAAACCTCTTTAAATCAGTTCCTTTTATTTTATGAAGTCTTTTTATTGTTATTTTTTGTTTTTGGAGAACAACGTAGACATTGGATGGAAGAATTGTCAATATGTTCTGTGTCTTTACACTTAGGACTCTTGATATTAATTGATATGAAGTTTCTGATGCAATTTTTAGATCTGTAGCTTCTAAATGGTTCAATTTATCTCGTTTAGGGCACTTGATACGGCTTAGGGCGTGTTAATGTCCCTACTCCTTGGTGAAAACATCAAAGTGCTCAATAGGTTCTCTTCTGTCAGAGGCAAAACATCCTTACCAGGTTGCCTCTTGTGCTTGACTGGCCAAAATCACCAAACGTTCTCAGAAGAAAATGCAGGTGAAAAAAGGGCACGGGAATAAATAAGCAATCCATTGTGTGCATGTGTGGTACTTGCTATACCCTGTCGCTTCCTTTTAATTTCCTGCGGTTCAATAAGTTTGTTTGATATTCATTATTCCTGCAGACTGATTAAATCAGCCCCCGACTTACCCTTGTCTTCATTTCACAAAGATACGTTTTTTTTTTTTTATTTTATTTTCGCAACCCTTGATTTCCATAACAATGCTATAATTTCTATCTCCATCATAATGAAGTAATTTACCTTTACACCAATAGAGCTTCCATTGCACGGGAAATTCCCAGTTCTACAAGAGGTGGGGAGAGTAGATATATCTTGACGTGGTGATCGTCACAATGGACATCTGATCTAACAATTATAAATGTGATATTTTGACCCAAGAGTCATGCTAGGCGCACCAACAAAATCATTTTCCAATCTTGATTCACGTGCTTAGCGATTGGTGATAACTGTAGAACTCCTTGATTTTAACTTTGAAAAATAAACCTTCGAACCATAAGGTGGGGCAAGGCTTTCGAAGTTCAGTCAACGAACCGCAAGAAAAGTAGGGCAATCTGTCATCTCATCAATGCATGAAAAGAAAAGAAGCTCTAATTTTGAGCCTCAATTCAGTTTGTATTGAACCGGGTCTTTGCTTCTCGAATCATTCAAAATCACACCAGAAAAGAAGCCAAGAAAAGTGGGGAAAAGTGAAAGGGAAAAAAAAAAGCAATGAAAAGGGAGCTTGATCCTAGCTTTGTTTTTCACTTTTTGAGTCACTGTGAAGACAAGTTTATACAATCATCTTTGCCATAATTATCAACTTTAAAATCCATATGGGGCTTCAAGATTTGAAATTTGACTAATACAAAACATCGCATCCTATGATTTTGTGGCTATCTTTGAGATTGATAATGTGAATGATTCATTGCATTCTTGCTTTAAATGCATGCACAAGCTTATTTAAATGTAAAGTTCAGAGCAGTTGTGAATTCTCATGTTTCAAAGCGTTTACCGTGCTTGGCCAAATGAACTCAAAAGAATCAAGCAGGCAAGGTCCTTCAATTATTGCTCTCTTCGTGCACGTTATCATAAGCACCATTAAAGGGAAAAAGTGTTCAAAAAAGAGCAAACTTAACCAATGGCCAATGCTTTAGTTGGGGAACACGAAGCAACTTTGAAGATGTTAAAAGGAGAAAGCCAATGAAAGCTATTGTATATTGCTACAGTCCCACTAATCATGTAGGGATACTAGAGCCTACCTTGGACAGCGTTCCATTCTTTTTTCATGCAAAGTAGAACCCCTGTCCGTATTCCTCTTTTCTTTTATAGAATCATCAAACAGTAAAACACGCCTATACTTCAAAAGTTCAAATCTTTTTCTCAAAGTTCTTTGTTGTGTTGGCTCAAGTTTTGAGAAGTTATAAAAGTTTTATAATCAATGCAGTGAATTAGCATAAATTGCAAAATTTATAGGAATTGAGAATTCACACAACAAACAAGAAACTAACCATTGGAATTGTAGCACCTCTAACTATAGGTAGATATGTGCAATGAAGACTAACTCACAAACCCCAGCAATGGTACGGAACGGGTCTCAATTAAGAACCTATTTGGCTGATATAGCATTGAAATCAACAGATAATCTGATATTTTCCTTCGATGAGAGTTCTTTGTCAGTCCCTTTTTCAATTCAGTTTCGTCCAGGTGGTTGTCTAGACTTGGATGCCCTCCTGAAATGGCAAGAGGCAAAATATTAGTCATATAGGAATATGAATGAGAAACAGAGGAAATCCAAAAAATGGATAACCAATTGTTGGTAATGTGTATAATACAGTTGAATTACCATGAAAAAGGCTATCAATTATTTAACAAAGATTATTAGAGGTTTGAGTCACACTGAAACAAAAGGGTTAGCGAAATTGATTTGAGTTTCGACAGGACAGGCGTTCTATCCACACATCTAAAGTTGTCCAGTTCTTTCTCCAATGTCTTTCTTTGTTTCTTTCATAAAAATAAGAGAAAGATTGATGTCTAAAGAAGCTTTTTGTTAAAGGGTAACATAATCACCAACTTTCAAGACTCAAAATGAGTATTTCCTAAAAATAAAAAAAAAATCAAAATGAGTATAAAAATATATCTTTTACACATCCAGATATCATATTATATTGAACAGGATGCATAAAAACATTCCTCCGTTAGCCTCTGATTTAACAATTTCCCTTTCTCTCCAACAATCCAAAACAAAACAAATGAAAACTGAACTCTTATCAAGCACAGCAGAATCTTGTATATCATTTTAGTTTAAGTTCATGCTGGAAACTGAGACTGATATGGTCACTAAATGTATACTATCACAGATGGCCTGCTCTTGTCAAGCTAACTTCCAATTCTCTCTAGCTAAAGCCATCACTAGTTGCTCGACAGATAGCTTTCTTTATTGATTCCGAGTGACCGACTAAAGAGTCAACAAGCTAAGTAGATGATGTATGTACCTGTTGTGAATGGGATCAGGTCCATTTGGCACTCTTCTTTTGCTAACATAATGGAAGTCATGATCCTGATGAAAATTATGCCTCTCTCTTCCAATCTCCTCCCCAGTTTCACCAGATGGAACCATAATTCTTTTCATCCTTTTTGCTTCATTGTTTGCAAGAATTCCAACATAGAAGAACCAAACAAGCCCCACAATAAGGACAGCTCCAAATAAAGCCCTTGACACTTTACTCCTACTCTCCATGTTTTACCCTATCATTTATCCTAGAATTCAATGGATGAAATGACTGCTTAAAATGGGGATCCCCAAAGAACCCAAGAGAATCATGTTGGTTTTACGAGGAAGAAAGTGTGTATGAAGCCCCCAACAAGCAGGCGTACAAGGAGATGAAAGGAAGCTAAGCACTCAAGACAAGAATTTTAGTGGGTTTTTAATTGGCGGGTAAGAGAGGAGCTCTATTTAAAGGTGGAAGAAATCTGAAGGGTGCGAGATAGGGAGAGAATGAGAGGTAAAAAAAACAAGTTGAGAATAACTAGAAAAACAGAAAAGTTGGTTACCCTTGTGCTTTATATATATCGAATGGGTCCAAGCAAGTTCCACTTCTCTGCTTTTGTTTGTGCATTTTCAAGTAGCAATCAAGGGGGACCATGCTGCCTCCCTTAAGCCTTAACTATTATATTTTTATTAGCTTGTTCTTTGTAAAAGAGATGGGGGATTGTGCAACTATGCAAAAATGGGATGAGGAAGTACCCATTATTGGTCCAATCAAACTATCAAAGACAATATCTTAAATATGGAGACAAGACCAATGCTCCCAATATTTCCTCGTTATCCATTAATGTTTCTTCGAAGATGTTGCCATGTCCGTCCTTTTTATCTTGCTAATCAAGTGCTCTCAGACACAATACTGGAGATGTCTTACAAACTTTAGTTAGCTGTCACACAAGTACAAAATTCACAAAAAAACAGAACAGATCATTCTTGACAAAAGCACATCACGTGCGCACCCTTTGGGAAAAGATGGGGATGAGTTCCATTCTTATGACAACAAATCTTCAAAAACCCGAAAGTTTTCAAAGAAACGCGAATTGATTCGGATAATAATCATAATAAATACGGTATTGATCAAACTACCAAAATCAATAGGACGGACTAAGGTCATGAGACAGAATGAGAGTTACAAAAGACCACACAACTTGCAGTTGCAGAAATTGATTCATTCAATAATTGTCAGCTAAATTTTAATCTTTCAGCTTTGGCCTTCGATTTATGACATGGTCACCAGCACTGTATCTGTCTTTTTTAATTTCTTTCATCTTAGTCAACAGAGTTGGTAAAATATAATTCCAAATGACAACAGCAGAACTATTCTTTTTCAACATATGTCACAATCAAACCTTGTCATTACTACCTCCTTGTCACAATATTTATAGGTGGGGTAACATAAAAAGTAGAGCAATATTTTCATGTTGCCGTCTAGATCCTTAATTTCAAGAGCTCCTAATACAATCACATACCTGTGGGGGGCAGCTTGTTTAATCATGAAGAAAATGAAAGATCTGGTAGAGGGTCACAATTCGTACTTCACCAGCTAATTTCAACTGTATAAATCCCAACAATGTGATCTTTCTTTTCCCGCGGAAAGCCATGTGGTCCCCAAGTTACATTGTGATCTATGGGCTTTATATCAGAGAGAGAGACAAAGCAAAACTCACTGTGAAGGGCTCCAAACAGACACAGCAACAGCTCCAAATGGTGAAGTCAAACTAGTACACTTCTTTTGGGACCAATTAAGTCCGTATATTGCCAAATGTGTTCTACCAAATCTTCAGTCAGTTGTCAGCAGTTTCACATTTATAATCAACGAAGCCATTGGAAAAGCTTTTATTACAGTCAACTATTGAGAAAAGGATTACATATCATACAATATCATATCCCTAACTGCTTGAACAGTGGTGGATCCGATGCGGAGGTCTTCTTCGACTACGGAATCAACACCCAAACCATTGCTCTCAAGAGACCTCCCTTCAAAGATTTGCAATTGCACCTCGTCTAATCTAAGCACTGGAACAAACAAGAAGTCAAATCAAAGGCATCTAGGAGAAGGCTTAATTTGCTTAATCAATGGTACATTTACCCAAAAAATGAAGAAGATGGTGCTCTTGCGTTGCCATATCATGTTGACCTCCAAAAACCAGTCAACCAACTTTCCCGCCAAACTAGAGGTAGTTATGAAAGTTGGAAGCCATGACAGTTATAGTAGTTATGCAACCACCTTCAAGGACTTCTCTAGCAAGTTTTTTGAATTTAACTTTTAATGTAATGATATGTTTAATTTAAATTTGAAATATTTTGAATTTAAACCTATGTAATTATACAACATTAAGTTTAAATTTAAATTATAAATTTTGAAATTGTACTTACTTGTACTCGAACTTTGCTACTATAAGTCAGGAGGCTGGAAACCTGAAATGTAAGTCCTTTCAGCCAGAATTTGAACCACCTCTCAAAGTGTGTCTTTTATCCCTCTGAATTTCCCTTTCCTTGTGCTTTCAATTGCTATTAAACAAGTCAATCAGAAAGCTGCACCAGCAGCCCCTTTCTGCAGATCAAACTGAAGCGCACACACTCATGCTGATATGAAACCATCAAACTAAAATGCATTGCTTCTTGTCTATTTAACCAAATTCAACACTTGTTTCAGTAACCAAATCCAACAAAAAATTAAGACCCTGAGATTAACTTTGCTAAAAAATGAGAGAGAAAAAAAGAACAGAGAAAGAGAAGGAGATTACCAAAGAGGAGCCAACTTGCAAAGCCTTATCAAGTTCAATGCCTCTCTCGAGATAAAAGTGTCTAGGCCCTCAACTTCTTCTTCTTCTTCTTCTGTACAGAAAGGGACACACAGTATCACATGACGATACCTACTTTCCCTATCCCACATAAAGATGAAGGGATTGAACAACTGTGGCAAACTAACAGTAGATCCAACGCCGCATCTGTTTTCAACCCGGTAACAAAAAGATCAATTCAAATTACGCAAGAACATTAACAAAAGAAAAACAATAAATGAGAAACAGCGAAGCACGTGTACATGTTCTGAAACAAGAGAACGGAGGAAATATCAGAAACATGATTTAAAACAAAAAGGAAGATATTGAAATCGAGAAGAAGAACAGAATAGACGGTAGACAAATACTAAAATCAAGAAACGAGCTGAATAAAGAACGCGGATCTCTATGTTCTGAAACAGAACCACAAGGATTGAACAGGATCGTTAAGAAAACGAAAGAAAGTATTAAAACCTAGAAGATCAAGATGAGCAAGACATATAAACAAGAAAAAGACATACATTAGGGGAAAACAAACAGGCAGCGAATGATGAAGAAGACGACCAAGAATATAAATAACGAACACACACTAAAAGCACAGGCAAAGAAACATAAATGAAAAGAAAAGGGAAAATCAAGACGACGAATAGACGTATGATGAAATCTGGACCAGAAAATCGTAAATTCAAGAAGAAATCAAACAACAAAACAAAGAAACTGACTTACGAAGAAAAAGAAAGCATTGTCTATACTATACCTACTTCTTCAGAAGGCTCCCTCCCTCTCTCCGCGAGAGAAGAAGGCACTGTATGGCTTTCGCCAAATCGACAATTGAAATCGGGAGGAGGGAAATGGGTCTTTATATATAGGCGGAGGGTTTTTTTTTATAATAAATAAAATAAAATAAATAGTAGCTCCAGTTTGACGCAGGTTTTTTAAATTTTCACATTTTTAAGCCCTTAGGTTTCACGCCTATGATACGCTGTCGTTTTCATTTACAATTTTATTAAACTAATATAATAATAATTAAAAAAATACGTAAAATAATATAAATATCACGTTTTCAGGAATCGACATGTTTTTTTTTTATTTTCTATATATATATATATATATTATTATTTTTTTATTCTTTACAGAAGACACGTGCTCCCATTAAAAAAGAGCCCCATCTGAACTTCAACACAACAACACGCGCTTCTGTCGTCCATAACTATGAAATATCAACTCCACGCGTCCCGTCCTCGGAGAAGAAGACGATGTAGCTCATCCAACTGCTAGACCGGGTCCAATTACCCACCCTGGGGATGCCATCAACCGTCAGATCGACCAAACAGTACATAGACGTCCGTGTGGGCCCACGTGGCCTGCATTAAATCTTTCCGCCTTTCTGTTGTGTCATAGGATTCCGGATTCGTCTGTGCAAAGGGAAACAAAATAAAAGGCCTTTTTTTAAAAAAAATTTTAATAAACTTGAATTGAAGTTGCTGTTATGGAGATTTAAGTAGAAGTATTGAGAGAGAGAGAGAGAGACAGAGAATGGGGGGTTGTGCTTCGAGGCTGAAGGGCTGCGTATCGAGGAGGAAGAAGAGAAGCGGGAAGCGAAGAGGCAGAGTAATCAAAAGGCGGGTTTCGTCTGGTAAGATTGAAAAGGTCGAATGTTGTGGCCAAACTGATCGGTCTTTCAATAATCCTACTTTTCAAGGTTTGTCCTTTTTATCACATCTCTTGATCAAAACCATCGCAAGCAATCTGACTATTTTTTTCATGGACAGGAAGCATTGATGCAACGTGGTGTGATGCGTTATCCGCGATTGGATCTGAATGGGACGATGAGTTTTACAGCGTATATGAAGGTATCTTTGTGGTTTTAGCTAATATACTAATAGTTCATTTTTTTTTTAAGAAAAAAAAATGGGGTGGATGGTGGGAAGTTCTGATCACCCAGAATTTAATTTGCTTTACTGCAGATGGGTTTTCTGTAGTTGGCTGCGAAATTAAGGATCTCGATGATTTGGCAGCTCGCAACGCTGCTGAAGAGTCCGCCAAGGATGGAGATGTGGAAACCGTGCAGTCAAAAGGCAGCACGCATCCTCACTTGAGACCCAATATGGTGTCTCCTGTTTTTGTGGATGAAGTTTTGAATGCAAGTGCAGGAGGAGGTGGTGAAAGGCAAATGGCAGACAATTGTGGACTTCTTCCGAATGCTTGCTTGCCATGTCTTGCCTCAACCGCCTCCTCGGTTGACAAGAGAAAATCATCAAGCCCTGGCACGCCAAGCTCAAGGAGAAAGGCTACTCTTAGACTTTCCTTCAAATCTAAGGAAGAACTTCACACCCCGACATTGAGTGAGTGTTCTCCTAGTCTTTTCATTTTCTATAGCTGTTTCCTTACATGTCCATTGCTTGATTGTTTGCTTCCATTAATAAAATGGACGTGATTGTTGCTTGATCAAAGTTTTTGGGGAATTAGATATTTACTGATTTGATGTTCAGCATGTTCAAGAAATCTTCTTCATGTGCTTACTCTATTTGTTTTTTTTTTTTTTTGGTTTCAGTTTCACCCAAGGCTCTTCTTCAAAGGCCAATTGCTGGTTCCTCTATTCCTCGCTGTCCCATAGACAAGAAGATGCCTGATTGTTGGTCACCAATTGAGCCAACTACTTTCAAAGTGCGGGGAAAAAACTACTTCAGGTGAGACATGTTTCAAACCTTTGGTGTTCTTTTAATGGGCAATCATTTCTTCATTGCATATGACAATGGTTCCTTTTTCTGTGTCTGCTGGGGGAATCGGAGTTACTCTTTTGTTTCACTTTTGGATCTCCTGGGCTGAAATTCTCCATGTACATGCACCGACTGGATTTTAAGGCACTGAAATTTACAGGTTTTTGTTTCCTCTTGTGTTTTTGTAGGGACAAGAAGAAAGATCATGCTCCAAAGTGTGCTGCATTTTATCCTTTTGGGGCTGACTTATTCTTATCTGAAAGGAAAATTAATCACATTGCTCGATTTGTGTCACCCCCTAATATTGGTGCATCTGATGAAGTCCCTTCTGTTCTTGTTGTAAATGTCCAGGTACCAATATCTGTCACTTTTTGCCTGAAACCTTTTTAGTTCGAGTCAATCTCTACTGGATTACATGTGCCAACTAACTGATGCAATATCCTACATAAAAATATGTTTATCTATGATCTAAAGAAGTTGTGAAAGAGAGTTGTTTGTGTCAAGTAAAATGAAAAAAAAAAAATTTCTCTGTGCCAGACATCTGTTTGCATGCTATGTTCAGTTGTTAGGAATAGAGAACAAAAGCTAGTTGTGCTACACCACTTTCTAACAATGCCTCTCATTTTTTATTCAAATTATGTTGCTCACAGATACCTCTGTATCCTGCTGCTATTTTTCAAAGCGAAAATGATGGAGAAGGAATGAGCTTGGTTATGTACTTTAAGCTGTCTGAAAGTTACTCAAAAGAGCTTCCTCTTCAATTCCGAGAGAATATCATTGTAAGATGGACACATTGCCAACTTTGTGCTTTGCAATATTCCTATATGAACTTCAGTTATTAGCTTCAGCATTGCTACAATGTGCTTAATCATGATATGCCTATTTATTGTTAATTGTCTATTAAATGAGGTTTTTTCTGCTTTGTTTCATTTTCAGAGGCTGATTAATGATGAAGTGGAGAGGGTTAAAGGCTTCCCTTTGGATACAATAGCACCATTTAGGGAAAGATTAAAGATTTTGGGCCGACTAGCTAATGTGGATGATCTGCTGTTAAGCACCACTGAAAAGAAGCTTGTGAATGCTTACAACGAAAAACCTGTTCTTTCACGACCTCAACATGAATTTTATTTGGTATATTTCAAACTATTTTATTGTATGCTGTCCGTCTTCTACAAAATAATGTTGCCATCAGAACTTCATTAGAAACTCTACTCTGACCTGACTTTGACATGAATTGAGAATACAGATTACTGTCATGTTTCATAGGATTGAATTTTCATGAGAATAAACAAAAATTGAAGACAGTCCATTCTAACTTGTGCTTTATTTGAATACCGATGCAGGGAGAGAACTACTTTGAGATTGATTTGGATATGCACAGATTTAGCTACATATCTAGAAAAGGTTTTGAGACATTCCACAGCAAATTGAAGAACTGTGTCTTAGACTTTGGCCTAACAATCCAGGTGAGCATCTTTCTAGATTCCTAGCAAAACCCCTTTCAGTTTGTTTACTCTTGTATATGCTGTTCACCTTACACTGAGTTGTAATTTTGACCAGGGAAACAAGGCTGAAGAATTGCCAGAGCACTTGCTGTGCTGCATGCGTTTGAATGAATTGGACTACACAAGACACCATCAATTATGGTGTTAGAAAGCTCTTCATAATCTCAGAAAGTTCCATCCAATGAAAAATCTGGGAGCCAAAATTCTCCCTTCCTCCTTCCACGTGGAGAGTTGGCAAGTGTTGGAAGTTGATCTTGTAGCCTCTAAATTTTTTAGTGTCTCCAGCGAATTGTACAGATGCCAACTTAGGCTGTAGAGTCTTTAATGTAACTAATTCAGAAAAGAGAGGCAATAAGAATATTCGCAATAACAGTTCCCTTGTTTGTGATTAATTACTTGAGAACGAGGAGCACTCTATTATTCATGTCTTAATTAAGTCCTGACGGTCGATAGTTCTGTACTACATTCTCTGTTATGAATCAGGCTGATCCTTGCCTGTAATTGTTTTTAACAGTTTTCCCCATCCTTCCAGCCATTTTTCTTGCATCGTCCCCCCGCCCAACAATAATGGTAGCCTAAAATATCTTGGCAATTTTGTAAAACTTTTGGATTTTGGAACCCGCATAAAATACTTGAAAATTGACAGGAAAGCCGAGAAGGTGTGGTTACTTTGCCGTTCCTGGTCCCCCCCCCCACCCCGGCAAAGATAATGAAATAATGAAAGAAAGGCTGAACAACGTCGAGACAATGCGTTTCAGTTATGAAGACAGTGAAATTTCAGTTTGGCAAAATCGGGACCAAAAGACAAAAGCTTGACCCTCTATGTTGTCTACAGACTAACAAATTTGTAATCTTGAAGAGACACATAGTTCCTCGCGTTTCCTTCTTTTCATTATTTTTTAATCAACCCTTTCCTCGTATGGTCCAATATAAATCATGCTTCAGACTCCATTTCCCTTTCTGTTTTTTTTTTTGGGGGGGGGGGTATGTATGGCTTTTTCAGATGAACATAAATCCAAAACTATCACGGAACAACATGGTCTTCAATCAACATATAAAATGTGTACACTGACAGATTTTTGTACAGATGATGTAGAGAAGAAGAGAGGAAATGGAATTGCCAGCATACAAAGAAAAACTAGGCTCCGGGCTGAGGCACTATGCATTTCTTGAAAAATGAAAAGATGCCGCACCTTTTATCCTCGTTTCTTGATTTATGAGAAAACGTTGAAGAACCCGAATAGCCGATCCCCTTTTCATGCATTGATTCCTCCCCTCTGTTGCTGAATCTGTATATGTTCCTGGGATTCAATTCCTGGCTTCTGCCGGTGGTAGGGTTGCAGCTGCTGCCGAAAAGCGGGCCGCTGAATCCTGCCAGCCGTCCACTCTTGGAATCTATGTGAAGATCATCCCAGACGCGACCGGAGGAGCCCTGCCGCCGGAATGAGACACCTGATCTCTGCAATGTGTTCATGGTTGCTATCTTTTCTCAATCTCCTATTTTCTTGTTTTGACTTCTCTATTAAAGGCTCCGCCGAAGATTATTTTTTCATTTAGTGTTCCTCTCAACCTACACAACCATTTTTGGTTTCATGGGTGGCAATGCACTTCTATTTTTGTGGTCTCTCTTTTTTTTTTTTTTAAGTTTTTTGGCCCTTCAATCAAGTTGCGAACTTTGAGAGAGAGAGAGAGAGATAAGGTTTGGATATAATTAGATTTTTTCTTATTTATTTTTTTAAGGTTGAATTTGATTCCTTACGCATGATCCTAGGATTTTTTTTTGTTTTTTGGATCAAAATGATCCTAACAATTTAGTAGATCAGCTTGAAGGAAAAAGGAGATTTCCTACAGTCCGGTTTGCGTGGCAGATTTTGATGCTCCCACGTGGCAGAAGCCACCTCCATTTTTGCTTCTGCGTACATTCTAAAAGGGAAATAATTAAATAAATGAATCTTGAAAAGGAAATCTAGATAATTAGCTTCAAGTTGCAAAACATAAATTTGAATTCTGTAATGGGAGTAGGGGTGCAACCAAGCTCACAAGGTGGCCGATTTCTCAAATAAGATTGAACTGCAAACTTGGTAATCTGTTTTGCTTTGTCAATCAAAATTTTTCCCGCTAGCCAAACAGATTTTTAGATTGGAGTCATACACAATCTCTTATTAGCTAGGGTCAAAACTACTAGTAATCAAAAGAAGGATCCAAAAGTTGAGGAAATTGAGAACGCATCTCTTCATCCTTGTCCAGAATACTGTCCACAAATGAACTTGCTGGGGATGGTGCATTTGCATGCCTTGTCGCTTGATTTCCATTCATAGCTTCACAATCATCTGAAACGAGACCCTCCTCTGACGGGACCCCATTATGGTTCTTATCTTCTTGTTGGAGAAAGTCTGTGGACAATGCCGAATCAGGAAGGAGAAATTCACTCCACATAAGTGGTGAAGAAGGTGTAATTTGAGCCTGAGGTTGCTGGCAGGAGTAGGATTGCGATGATGAAGTGGAGGAGCAACAAGAACTGACGTCATTAAAGCAACGGCGTGGTTCTTTAGTTTCCTGGTTGATGACTGCTGGCTGAACAAAATAGTCCCATGGATATGGTTTTATCAGAAAGGAATCATCTTGGACTTGCCCAGTGAAGACGTGAGATGGTTCTGGCCAGGCAATCAAATCAGTGCTTGATCTTTTGCTAACGGATGCAACTTGGTTTCCAGCCTTTGAATTGTCTTTGAGGTTTCCGAACTCTGTAATAACCTGAGAGATTGGTTTATGGGTTACAGGATCAATTCCCATTTTCTGAAGCTTCTTTCTCAGCTTGGTGTTCCAGTGGTTCTTCACATCATTGTCTGTTCTTCCAGGTAGTTGCTTTGCTATTAAAGACCACCTGTGACAGCATTAGAAATGAAAGTTTTGTGGCTCATTAAAGTTGCATTGTCAGTAACAGGAAAGACAAATCAGGCTGTTAAGACAGTTGTGTGTGTGGTTGGGTGGTTGGCTTTGGAGAATGAAAGTGAAGACAGTAAACCACGAGTAAGACTAGCAAGTACTTAAAATGGTAAGGGTTACTGGAAAACACCTGCTTCCTATAGCTTCATGGAGGTTGATAATGAGCTCTTCTTCTTGGGGACTGAAGCTTTCATGCTTAAGGTCAGGCCTCAGGTAATTAGTCCACCTTAGCCTGCAGCTCTTTCCACACCTGTTGAGTCCTGTACACAAGTTCATTCACTAATTTCACTCATAGAATGTTAAAATGCATACCAAAAGGAAATTTCATGGGCAAGAATCACCAAAACCTGCTTTTTGGGGAACCAAAGTCCAGTTTCCAACACCATGGCTGGATACATATGCAAGAATTTTTGCATCTTCCTCTGCAGTCCAAAGGCCCTTCTTCACATTTGATCTGTCACAGCAAGGAGGCCTTCCCATCTGACGATAATGGTGAAGAAAGCAAAAGAGAACGAGGTTGTGGATGCTAAATTCTGTTGTGTGAGCAGTGATGCAATACCAAAACCTTCTGTGGACATAAATGGAGAACAGAAAAGAAGCGTTTAACAAATCAAGAGGCAAGGAAAGCATGTAATTGGCTTCCAATTAACAGCAACTGCATGATTATTTTCATCTCCTCATAAGAACAGCTTTTTGACATGACTTTGCAATGTTAAGCATGCCCTCTCTCTCTCTCTCTTCCCCCCCCCCAATTCTCCCCACAACTTGCAGTTTATTGAGGTTCATTTGGGGTGATTTATTTAGTTGAGTTAGCATGTGCTTAGTTCTTTTTGAATACATGGGGCCTGACGTGAAAATGATTCTCTAAGCTTAGTAAATAACGAGACATTATGGCACCAGTCATCCTCTGCCTAAGACTTGTTCTGTGAATTCAGATTCTCATCATGAGAAAAGCCCTCGTCAGAATTTGAAAGATTCCAGATATATGAAAAATGAAGGCTCCCCATCGATAATGAATGTGTGGAAAGCATTGCCCAACTGAATCGGTAGTCCATTCAAACTGATCTTGCCTTCGCTGAGTTACTTGAGTTGGGATCAAGCCTGCTTTGCAACGTTCCCAACTTACAGACACTAAAACAATAGGCAAGAAAGCAAAGACAAAGTTAGGAAACAATATCTATTTGATTACTACATCTTAATATAGTATAAAGCAACTCATTTTATTTTAGAATGGACAGACAGTGACATTCGCACATAATAATAGTCTGTCGAACAAGAAACCCCCTTCTATTCTTAATGTTCATCCTTCATAAACCATCAGTAAATTTTCTTTTCCCACAAATGAATTATAGTTCAATTAATATTGAAATAGTCTCTTCAACTAAAGTTTTAAAATTTTTATTACATCCAGTTAGCCAAAATAAGTGAATAAATTTCACTCCTTTCTTTGTAACCTTATGACAAGGTCCAAACAAAAGCAATAGCAAGCAAAAAAGATTAATCAATATGTTTGTATAAATAGACAGAGAGAATATAAGCTGCCTTTTGTTTCACCAGGACACGAATGGAACTGAATGATAGAATAAGAAAGGGGTGGGAAAAGCGCACGGAGAAAACAGAGAGAAAGCAAGAAAATATTACAAGAAGCGTACATGACGAGAGAGAAAATTGTAAAAACACAAAACAAAAGGTTAAAAAAAAAATAAAATCTTTTTGATGTTGTAGTCTAAGTCACATTGGAATTTTGTTCCCGTTTGAGAGCGAAGACAGAGACTGAATTTGAAGCGAAAGCTTGGGCTTTTATCAAAGTTCCATCCCTCTCTCTCTCTCTTGGAATGTCATTCATTATTCATCCGCTTGGGAAAAGTCCTTTAGGCCATAAACTAAAAGCCCCTTTAAGTTGGAAACAAAATAATTGATTAAAACTTGAATGTTACCAGGAAGTGACTGTGTTGACTGTTTAATTGGTAGCCAAATTATGGCAATTTGAAACAAGGGCTCCAATGAATTGGTCATAGAAAGAGAAAATATTACAAATTACCAGAATCCTGGAGATTTCAAGCTTCCCTGCCTTCGCCCCAAGAGTGAGAACGTTTACATGATTTGGATTCATAAGGGTTTTTGTTATCATTATTATTTTTCGGTCTGAGATTTTTTATGCTTTCAAGAAGATTGCTTTCTTGTAGTTCTGGTTGAGACTACAAGTAATTTCTTGTGGCAGCGAGAAGGAAACTTAGGAATTAACTTGATTTCCAACTCCAATGTGGCCAACATAAATGGGAGACTTTAACTCGCCCGAATTGCCACATAGCATGCGAAAATTTGGATCATTTGGATTCTTCATTCGTAGAAGATAGACATGCATTTGGATACTATCGAACCGTGTTTTTGATATTTAACTGTTGGGTTCATAACGGTTACTCTGCTATGAGTATGCACAGTATTAGGGTCTATCCCCCCTATATAAAGAACAAATTGGCAAAAACCGAAGAAACCGGACCTCCTAGGAGGAGCACACGTTGCAACTCTTCCTACAGCTACCATAAGAACTTCCTGTGCCCACCATGTAAGCAGGGTTCTTCTCACACTCCCCAGCCTGCGCCCACTGAGCACAGTTCTCATTCTCATCAACGCAATGTTCTTTTCCCAATGGATCCGAGTACCTTTCAAATGACCTGACATGGATCCACTTCGTTGCAGACCACTTCTCACCCTCAATAACTGGGCAACTCCCGTGCAAGCTCTCAGGATCTGTAGTCGCATCAGGATGGAGACTGAAGAATAGCAAGGCATCCCCCTTTTCAGGTCTCACTGGAAATGCATTCATCAGACACCAGAAACACAATCAACAAAAATCTCATGCTGGATATGTATCGGGTAATAACAGTGGTTAAGAGGAAATCTTGCAGTTGCAAGGAAGCAACCAAATTTGATAATTCTGGCTTGCAAAAATACTGGGATACACAACTGAAAGTTCAATATATTGTACAACAGCAGCAAAGGAATCAGGTAATGACTACAAATGACTGATGTAGGCAAAAGATGGGGGCAAAGGCAAACAAAGAAGACCTGAAATGATGCATTCTTTCTCTATGACCACTGCATCTTATGGAAGTATGCACATTGCCAATCAAGAGGCAGAAGTCCAGTTTATGCATCTTTATGAAACAGGAAGCTACCCTATGCCCAATCCTAATGCATATTTTCTTTCATTCAACTCTTATCCCTATGAGTTGTAGCCCTGATAAGATGGAAATATATTCACGCCCTTCAGCATTTCACCACTAAATACAATTTGATTAGATTTGAAGAGAATAATTGTGAACCACTATGCCCAAGTTGCAGCATATATGACATATATATTAAACAGTAAACATTATAGCAAAGTTGCAGGACCATATCTCAGAAAACATACCTGCATAGCCTTTTTTAGCACAATCAGACCAGGTTTCATCCTTCAGTTGAGGCATTTGTGCCTAAGGAAGCATATTATATATGACACCCATTAGATAGAATGAAAACTATAAAGCATGAAAAAATGACTGTAATCATAGTCACTAGTAAATTTTTACCAGTGGAAAAACGGTTTCCCCCCCCTTCTCAATGTTAGACAAATACATCAATACTGTGGCAATCCTGTGGCCACCCAACTCTAAATTGACCTGGTCATGAAAATAATCAAAATGTGGTTCATACTTCTGGCCATGCTCGTAGTGCAGTATCTGAATGGACTCCCCATTTTCTGATTACAAAGGAAAGTTCAAGAAAAGATGAAGCACAATTCTTCCACACAAATTGTGAAGTAAGATTAGAAGCAACAGCCATGTAAAAAGATATACCTTTTGGAAGGAAAGTCCATGCAGCAATCCTGTCCTCAATATCAGCAACTATTTTATCCTTTAAAGTCAAAAGGACACCATTTGAGCATTTCAAATTCCAGAAACAAAAATGCAGTCAATATAGAAATGTTTTAAAGATCATTTTTTTTTTCTTCTCTAATACAGAGGTCTATTATCACATTTGACATGCCTCATAAATAAAACCTCTCTACCATAAATCAAGAAAAATATGACATCCTTTGCATGGACAATTCTGTGAACATATAACATCATGAGGCATCCTAAGTGGTAAACAAATAGACCATTCCTCTTATATAGATTTTAGGAGTGTTACAAACTTAACAGCAGCCAAGAATACTAAGTAAAACTGAAAGGAAAATAAAAACCTTTTTGTTTGTATTGATATTTTTCAAAGATCAATGATTTGTTCACACTTAAACAGATTGACTCAAAAGCAGGTTCATTTTCAGAAGAATGTCATCTGTGAATAATAGTGAGCACACAATGACATTAATAAATTGAACACTGGCAAAAACTTAGATGTAAAAGTGCAATGAAATTGCTAGCAATGAGCTACCTGCCAACATAAACAGCAGCTCTCA
The DNA here is from genome assembly GCA_021464305.1 of Kandelia obovata. Lineage (NCBI taxonomy): Eukaryota > Viridiplantae > Streptophyta > Magnoliopsida > Malpighiales > Rhizophoraceae > Kandelia > Kandelia obovata. Next base: position 10,794,099 of record CM038473.1, read on the forward strand.
AACTCTATAGAACCAAAGTTAGCAAAAAGACCTAGTACATCTATTTTTACCATAATGTTAAATTCTTAGCTGGAACACAGATACAAAGGACAATTGTTATCCCAGTCTTAGAAGAATTCATTTTGCTAAAATGCATACGGGAGAAGGCGAGATCTCTTGAAGGCAATAGCCTATCACGAATGAAATGTTACACAGAGTATCTACAATAAAGAAAATCCAGTGGAATCCCAAAATTTATGACTGATGAGACATTTCCACTCACCTGAGCTTTGGAAAGGAACATGCCGGTGCTTGTTCTGACTTCGCTCTCTACACTCTTCCCAGATTCATTATCCGCAACCATTGACTTCTGAAGTTTGTCCCTCGCCTAATCCCACAAAACACAAATCAACGCCAATACAAACACATAAAGAAATCAACCCACACAAAATTCAGCAAAAATAATTAGAAATATAATCCAAACAACCCCCTCCCCAAAAAAGATGCTTTACCAGAGTAATGAGATGGTCACACTCCTCATATGATAAGAATCCCTTGTAAAGGAAAGCCCTATTTACAGCCAAAGATTCAAAATTTAACAAAAATTGCATTCAATAACAAAATAAAGATGAAAAAACAGCGTTTTGGGTACATGCACAGGTGTACGTATGTAGTACCTAGGACGCGAAGAGAGCTGGGTGACGCGAGTGGGATCAAAAGCCTTCGAAAACACACCTTTCTTCACTCCTTCTCTATAATGTATTGACCAACAATAAAATCGAAAAGCCCACATTACACACGTAAATATAAAAAATATAATTACACGAAATAGGAATAAATATAAACACAGAGAGAGAGAGAGAGAGAGAGAGAGAGAGAGGTACGTTTTGTCTTCGGTGAGCCAGCGAGGAACTCGAATTGAGGAATATGACAGGCGAGGAGGTACGAGGAGAAGAAGGAAACAGAGGGAAAGTGCGAGAAAATTGCGAGACCCCATCACTGAAAACCAAAATATAAAACAGAAAAATGCCAAAAAAGAAAATTTTTTCTGTCTGTTTACTGGGAATCTAAGAAGAAATGGAAAAACAAAAGAAAAATTTATTCAGACTGCAACTTTAGTTGGGTTTTTTTTTTTCTTTTGGGGTTGGGGGGGGGGGGGAGGGGTGATCCCTCTTTTAATGTCTCATTTAAGACACAAAACTAACGAGCGCCCACAGGCTTTGGTTTCTTTTTCAGTTGGAAATGTCTAAGACTTTGACTGGTACAAAACCTGTCCGTGTCTGTGGACTCTCTCTTTTCTGTATCATTTATTCTGTTTATTTTTATTTTAAATTTTAAAAAAATAAAACTTTCTTTTAGAAAGATAATTAAAAAGGAAAAAAAAACACTATAATAGAAGATAAAATTTGATCATAAGAAATTATTCTTCTTTATTTGGTGTCACTTTTATGGCTTTGAGACTTTCGGAAAAAGGTTATTGTGTTAGAAAGAAGATTTCGGTGGGCTTAGGTCTTTGGTTTGCAAAGTAATAATCGTCATTGAAATGATCCAGGACACTGTGTTAGGATTATGCATATATAGCAAGAGATTAATGGGCAGATAAGGAAGCTTCTGACTTGGACTTAAATGATTCGGGGGGACACGATTAAGCATTTTTTTTCTTAAGCCAACTAAACAAATATTAAGGAATAAGATTTAAGAAACTGAGATGAGATGGTAACGCAAACGCCTATTCTCTGTCATGCCACGTGACATGTGCTCCGCAGTCATCGGATTGATCTGAGAGCTTTTAGCCCTTTCAGCCCAAACTCTGTATATCGAAGCCCAACCTAAGTTTGGGTTCATTTAACAATTTAGGCTACATATCAGGACTGGAGCCCAGAAGCCATGGCCTATTCAAGATCAAGGAACCGCGAGTGCGAGGATAGCACCTCCCCCCCCCCCCCCCAAAATTTCACGATCTGTCTGCCCTGTGAATTATATCGATCGAGGATGCTAGGATAGCATAATATGTCTGCCACTTACCAAAAAACTCCTTGCAACAGCAACAGCAATGTGCCTCATATACACAATAGGTAGATCAACTTCATCATTTATTATATAATCTTATTATATGGGTAATCCAGACTTGTAAATTTCACTCAAGAATTTGGGTACCATCAAAACTTTATTCCATATTTATAGTGATAAGCTTTTTTTTTTTTTTTTGGACCATCGATATAGTGATAAGTTAACCAACAATGGGAGCAGCAATATTTCCTGAGAGGACAATGAGGGTGCAGCCCACTAGCAACCAGGCTAGCAGCCCATAACCTGAAAGCCGGAAAGCGTTGGTTTCTCCACCGTGCCATCATTTCCAGCCAGTGCCCTGTATTTATCCTTCCTAGTGAAGCCAGTGCATTCATAAGACAAGCTAGCAGCAATCACCCTTTGTATGTAATTGGCAACATCATGGCTGGATTTTCCTGCTCCGTAAGTGAGTTCCTGGGGCAGCTTGTTCAAGAATGTGACTTCGTACGCAGGGCTTGGGTTCATGAAGAAGTAGAATGGGTCCATTCCTTTCCACCCTCTTGCAGTCGTTCCGTGAAACATGCTCATTCTGTTCGACATGGCGACTGGGGCAAGCTGGTCGGTCAGCTCAGCGAACAAGGCCGAAAACCTCAGCAAAAATGGTTCCCTGCAGGTTGTTCCTTCAGGGCAGATAGCCAGGTCACCTTTTTCCAATAGATTGCTTATCATCTTAGCGTCCGTGACGCGGTCCCGGGTAAGGCGGACGGTCTTGATCGGCGAGATGATCTCGGAGAGGAGTGAGAGGGAATATGTCACGGCGGGGATCGGGCGGCCGAGAGCGGTGGAGAGGAAGATAGGGTCAAGTAATGTTCTGTGGGAGCATATGAAGAGGACCCCAGTTTGTCCGGTGGACTTCTTGGCCGGTGGAGGAGGGTTGCCTTTGACTTGAACTCGGACGCCGAGTGCCCAAAAGGCGTAGTAGACTAAAGGCATCGGGACGAGAGCTCCGGCAATGATGCGGAGGCAGGCAAGAATGAAGCCCACCGGAATCCAAAGAATGATGAGAAGGGCTATGAATGGAGAAGGTTTTTGGACCAGCCGGCCGTCGTGGAAGACTACGGGTTTTGGTAGCTTTTCAACGGATATCGGCTCCACCTGAGCGTTTCGAGGAACCACATAGCCTTCCTGTTTTTTTGGTCAAAGTTTCACGAAATAATAAATGCATTTTATAATGCAAATACCAAGTGCCTAATTATTGAGAACCTTTTCTTTTTCTTTTCTTTTCTTTTCCTTTCTTTTCTTTTTTTTTTTTTAAAGAAAGTTTGAGTATTCGGACAAGTTCAAATATAGATGATTTCCGAAAAAAAAAAAAGTAGCAAAATAAAATTCTTTTTATTATCAAATAATTTTGGTGAAAAAGTCTAGTTAGACTCAAGTTTTTTCTTTAATGTTATGTGTCTAAAATCTTGATTTCATGTTAATTGTGTCTAATTCTTGTATATGTGAAATTTTTTTTTTCTAAATTACTACTAGAGCGTCCTTTTGAGATTTTATTAAATTAATTACATCTAACTCTTTTAAATGTGACAATTCTTAAAGATCTCAAGTCATTTAATTAAATTATTTGAATATATATATATAAAGAATATTCACTCTTTTTTATAAAGAAAAACCCTTTTGTTGGTCAAAATATAACACGTGACAAATGACAAACCCTAATAATGCAAATGTAATTAAAGCAGCCACTCCTGCTGTCACATAACATTGCTCACGAATTCTCTTGAAATTTCTTTCCTCCGAAAGTTGTGATGCAATTCCCATCTATCTAATGTCCACAACAATTTTGATACACACAATTTGATATTTTGGCACTAAAGCTAATGGATGGTCGATGTAACTAACCTTAAAAATCACAAATATGTGATAAAAATTACAAATATACATTTGTAATTAATAATTATCATAGTGTCATCCCCATCTATTATGATTCTTTTATGATAGTATGATCAATTGACTTAAGAATCATTATAATATCATCTTACGTCTATTCGCAATTATTCTGTTCTAAAACGGTTAACAGTAAAAATAAAATTAAGATTGAAGTTTGAATTTCTGCACGAGGATGTGCATGCAACTCGTCGGTTGGATTTAGTAGATGATTAAGTAACAAACCTTGCATAGTTTCATGAATGCATGATCGGTTTTCCTATCGCCAAGGCCAACGTCAGGTGTTTGTTCATCACCGAAGGCCTTTTTCAATGCATCAGCCTTGTTCTTGCCTACGAGAATCCCGGGACTCTTTACAAGACCAGTTGCTCTACCTTTATGGACACCAATCTCAGTCCCAATAACCATGTCAGTACCAAGGTAGTCTTTCAAGAATGCCTCCACCCTGATTCTTGGATTGGCTGTAAGCACACACCTCTTCCCACATGAAGAGAACGCCCTCCCAGTCTCCGGGTGTAAGTCACTCGAATAAAACTTAGGCAACACGGCACGCGCCACCCATTCGATGTCCTATACCTTCATGCCAGCGAACGTTGCAAATATAAGAATTCGGATTCCGGCGGATTCGGATATGAAGTAGTAGAGAATTCCGGCAATTGGGGATGCTAGGACCAAAAGGAGAAGCCTTAATATGCCACCAACTTCATAGGCCACTAGGGCAAAGTAGGGAAAAGAGCTCCCTCCAAGTAGTAAAGTTCCGTCCATGTCGGCCACCACCGTATCATTGTCGCGGCCGGTTGATGAGCACTTGTCGACGGTGGGGAAGGCAGGAAGAGTAGATGCCCCCGTTTGGCTTTGTCATATTGGCTTTGGTAGCTTATGGGTTTGCGTTTAGTCATAAATTATGTATACATGGACTCAGAGAGTTATGGCATTTGGTGAGAAGTTTAAATGGAGACAAATGTTTCGGCTTGTAAGAACAATGCAATGTAGCGCTGAGATTTTCGCTGCAGGAGTGGGAAAATTAAGACAAAGTCCTTTGGAGTCATCGACGTGCTTTGTCTACAAGTTTGCAGGTCAATTTTTGGCGACGCTACACACTCATGGAATCAAATGGTTTTTGTCATATAACAACTGTGAGGTCTATAAAACTTCTTGGTATTAGTAAGAATTGCAAGCATGCTATATGTTTTAGTGTATATGTAAGCACAAGTTGTTAGTTCCGCCAGAAATTTTTTTTTTTTGTCATTTTTGGTTTCTCTTAATTGACGGGCCCTCCTCCGTCTTTCATGCCAATGGGTCATTCACCGTCTCAAATTCTAATTCAGCAGCCAAGCCAGTGAACAAGAAAATGGTGTGGCCTGAGAGTTCTAACTCCCCAAACATTTCGGCTCGACTAGTGGCTCACAGAATAATGTAGAACCAACGACAACGACAAAGATAAATGGTGTAGGCTCGTGGGTGGTTGCTAGTTGTTCATCCTATTCGGTGCAATGTTGCTTGAATTTCCCTTTTCAACTAGCGGCTATGATAAAGCTCAATCTGTAATGCAGCCGAACAAAAATCTGTGTTTTGGGTGCTATTAGCTTAGGGCAAGGAGTACTTATTAAAATCATTTTAATTTCGATGCTACGAAAGGACTTTTGGCCACATAGTTCGAAAATGCTATGCAAGAGCCACGTTTCTTTATCGTTGGCGTGGAATCACACAAGGGATGTTGTTAAGAGCCCCAATGCAAATGGCATTTTGCACTGACAATTTCGTAGCTTAAAGAACCATGGATTTTAAGTAACAGTGCAACAGAGCATATGCTATACAGATCAGTAATGTTATTCACTTTATTACAACTTTGTTGTCCGAAGTTAGTTCGTGTCAGAACTTAACTAACAATTCATGCAGTCGGAAGGAAAACAATCAACGTTTGAAAAATTGTCTGTGCAGCAATTCATACGATCACTGCGGTTGATGCAGCAATTGCGATGGAAACAAACAACAATTGGGTTGTAAAAGAAACTGTTAAAAGACAATTTTCGACTTGGATTGCAAAACCTAAACGACGATGACCACTAGCCTAGCCAAGTAAAATTTCAGTTGAAGCATTAGCACATCACCTACCATCATCCATTTCTTAATTGGTGAGATATAAAATTAATGGTCCAACATGGGGCAAGTTAAAAAAAACAAACAATACCAAGAATAATTTAAAACATATCAATTGCCTATCAGGCACGGATTTAATTTTCTGATCTGTTGAATAATTGCGTGGCTGACGTTACTGTATCCCATCTCATGTCATTCCCCCTTGTGGGGTTTTGATGGGCATAAGCTTTCAAAGCTGGACTCATTTGGGTCAAAGCTTTAACTGGTGTTCTCGCTTTCTTTGGCTTCACTGCCACCATTACTCACGTTGCTACCTACACTATGATCCGACCCAGAAACAATACTCTGCTACATGAGCTGATACTAACACTGCCGGTGAAGGTAAGGTCTTGGAAGCTGATAGTGCTGTCCGAGACAATGCGGATAAGGTGTTCGATGAAATGCGTGAGAGAATCGTTTTTGGCTGTCCTTAGAGATGGTGGTTGGTGATCAAATTGGCGGTGGTGGGTCGACCCTACCACTTTTTTTTCTTTTAATGATAATTTCGAAAATCATTGTAGATCTTGATCCCTACTTTTTACACAAAGCTGCTTGGTTTTCTTTTAAGGCAGGATTAAGATTAAAAAGATAGTGTTGAGCCACAGCTATTGCTTGTACCCAAAGATTGTCTTCATCGGACCTTGAAGTAGAATCCAAGAAATAGAACCTCTTTGCCTTTCCTTTGGCTACATAAGTTGTGCTCTAGCCACAACGTTCTTTCAGCAACTTGCATCCAACATGAAGCTGCTGAAATCCACTTCTGCATTTTTCCTCTACCTGTTATGGTCAGTGTTAGTTTCCTTGGAAACCACCATTCCAGGGCAACCAGCTACTGCGGTACTAGCGCATCAAGTTACATTTTACGTGCACAACAAATGCCCATTTCCTATATGGCCAGCAACAGCCCCCAACACAGGCCAGCCAGTGATTGCTGATGGGGGATTCTATCTTCCCTCTGGTGACACTCGACGCATACACGCTCCGTGGGATTGGAACGGCCGGATTTGGGCTAGAACCGGCTGCAATTTCATCTCCAATTGGCACCCTGGTTGCGAAACTGGCGATTGTGACGGTCGTCTTGCGTGCCATGGACTCATAGGCAAGCCGCCAGTGACACTAGTGGAAGTAGCACTGCAAGCAGATAAAGGCAAGCCAGATTTCTACGATGTAAGCTTGGTTGATGGCTACAATCTCCCTGTCTCGGTCACCAATAGGCAAATGTCCGCCAAATGTAGCATTGTGGGGTGTTCTAAAAACTTGAAAAATTTGTGCCCCATTGAGCTTCAAGTGCTCAGCACAAATGGCGACGTTGTGGCTTGCAAAAGCGCTTGCCTGGCGTTCAATCTTGACTCGTTCTGTTGCAGGAATGAGTACGGGAGTCCAGAGAAATGCAGGCCCAATGTTTACTCGAAGATCTTCAAGAATGCCTGTCCGAGTTATTCTAGCTATGCTTTCGACACACCCTCTTCTTTGGTAAATTGTGCATCAAAGGAGTACGTAGTAACATTCTGTCCTTTTTCATGGGGCCTTCCCCATAGCTCCCAATAGATTATACTATGCTCGGAACAAAGTATGAGTGACGGGAGTGAGTTTCGTGTATTATGATTTCTTTAAATTTGTAACAGATATAACACTAAATTTTTTTTTTTTAAAAAAAATGGAAAATTTAAGTGTGTAACATTTCATTCGTGATAGGCTTTAAATTCTTTTTAAAAAATAAAAATAAAAATAAATATTAATCGCTCTTATATGAGAGTACGGCCCAATGGTCTATATTAAAATGGCCCAACATAGCCCTTAAGGTGCAATGATGATTTATTTATTTTATTATTATTATTAGGGTTCGTACTTATGATTTCACCGAACCCCAAAACATTCCTGGATTTTGCTTCTAGGTGATCCGAAGAAAATTCTCAATTTTGTACTTGAGGGCATTTTGGTCTAATGGTCCTTTTTTTATTTTTATTTTTTGTTATTAACACTAACTTTCACTAAAAATAAATTCTAATATATATATATATATATTTATAATTAAGGTGTGAGGTGTAATTTTTCATTTTAAGAGACGTGACAAATTCATTTCTTGAGCCTATGATCAACACTTTTATCTTTCTTGTTCAATCCGGTGCAATTTAACAAAAAAAAAAAAAAAAAAATTCTTTTTTTCTTTTCTTTGTCGTAACGGATACTCATGGAAAAGAGAAATCAAACAAGAAGGGAGAAAAATAAAAAAGATGGACGATTCCTTCCAATTACTGGTGACGATGTTTACTTGTGTGAATGTTCAACAATCGGCTTGGCGTGGCAAAAATTTCCTATTGTTGCATGCTTCCTTGCGTTTTCCTTGTCTGAAGCATGGTTGTTTTCACACACATTAAATTATTAGAAAGTCCTTTTTCTTCATGACTTAAAGCAAAGATAGATCAGAGATGGCTGACTTGAGGGAAGATTGATGAGAGGTTCCATCCAGTTGGCTTAACACAAATTTCTCCTGTGTGAAACCAAGAAATTAATGGGTAATGGCCTGTTATGGAAGCAGGAGCGAGAAATCCTCCCACGTGCACGACCAGACCAGACACAATGACCATGGTTTAGTTATTTTTAGGTTTGTCATTTGTGGAAATTAAGTTTCACAGTGAACGAATGTTTGAAAATTTTGTATGTTCTTATTGATTGATGTGAGCTGTGTTTGATGTAATTGCTTCTTTATGTCTCTGCTATCGAGGGTCTTTCTACGTAAATTTTAAATTTTTTTTAATTAAATCAATAATCTATGAATCATATATATATATATATATATATATATATATATATATAAAGATAAATAATTCTCGTGTTATTTTGTTAATAATTTTAAATTAAAACTTAAAAAATATAAATAATTTTTTTTAACTATTAAAGTGCTTTGTAAAATCTTTTTTTTTCTTCATATATTCGATAATATGAGTTTTAATATTTAAATCTAAAAATTTATGAATATTTTCGAAGTTTAAAAGGAAAGTAGATGGTAATTTAATTTTCAGATAGAATCCCAAATGATTGACCTGGCGTGGGTTTTACTGTCCGAGGGTTACTTATTAAAATAATTATTCTAGGATTTTCTTTTTCTTCGTTGCTTTTGCCTCAAAATTAATGGGCAGTTCACACTATTAAACCAAGAGTTTGAATCCGTTTCCCCCATACATGATCAATTATACAAAATAGCAGAGGAAAAATACGAAATGGATCGTTTAAGTGAAATGTCAAGATTAAGAGCCATCCTAATAAAGAAATTCCCCATGAATTAATCCAGTTTCAAGCTAAAGGTTTTAGTATTTTCCTAATTAATACATCTATCAAAACAGAAAAAAGAAACTATTTTCTGATTAACATGGTCAACAGTTCGATTTCAATTGCCTTACCTTCGTGCCATTTGAGTCTCAAACCGGGTGTTATGCAATTGATATATATAATGTGATGAATTGATCATAAAAAGGAATGCAATGTAGTTGGATCATTAAAGTAAGGACATTTTAATCAACTGCTCATTTTGGTCGCAAGTTGATGAAGTTGACTAGTAGTTGAAATACTAGGAAATGCGACCACGGAATTTTCTCATTTCCTTCTTGCTTTGTCGAGAAAGGAGCCGGCCAATAAAAGGTGTCTTCATGGCGTTTATATATCATAATAAATGCAACTTTCTCTCTATTTATATGGGGTGTTCTTGCTTGCTATGTTTGAAGTACCAAAAGATTATATATATATATATATATATATAAAGAGGTCACCTGAATCAGAGAGAGAGAGAATTGGGATCGAAGAAGAATGAATAAGAGGCCATGGTGAGGTTCTGTCGCAGGAGAGACGGTCCCTGGTTCATTCAATTGTTTGGGCTGACAGGTACCATTTCTCCTGCACAGAACTCCACCCCAAGCTCTCTCGTCACTTTCCAGCGTCTCCTCCCTCTTGTGTTCTCTGAGTTCCCATTTGACTTTTCGTCACCACTTGTTTTCCTCTCTCTCTCTCTCTCTCTCTCTCTCTCTCTCTCTCTCTCTCTCTCTTTCTTATTGGGTTAGAGTGAAGCATCCGCCTGATTAATAATTTGTATTTTAATGCAGAAATACGAGTGTCACAACACAATTCCATCTAGCTCGTCACATCCCTGCATATTGTCACGCTCCACACACACAATTCTGCGTGATTTTTAGCCTAAAAGAAATTTCAGTTTCAGAATTCTCGGTTCGTTTGGTAAACAAACCATGTCCGTGACAACATGCATCCCATGTGTACCATGAGTATAGGGTTCCATAATGGCTGTATCAATTTATGTTATATATATATATATATATATATATATATATATTTCAATAAAAGCTCGTGCTCTGATAAATCAGTCTTATTTTTCATCTATATTACGGATCTCAGTCAATTAAAAATATATTTTAAATTCTTTTTTCTTTTTAAAATTTCAAAATTTTTATTTAAAATTACTAAATATGTAACAAAAATGATAAATTTGTGTAAAAAAAATATTCAATTTAATTTTTTTATAATTTGTTGTGTACTTTATCGTCCAGTGTATATATATATACATTTTTTATGAAATGTTTGAAATATTCTTGATCACACTATTTTTATTTTATTTGCCTTTATCAGTTTCCTTTACGAGGAGAGATATTTTTGAGAGCTTGACTCAATTTATCTTTTCAGTGTCGGTTGCATGCGTACGTCAACTGTCATCTAGAATGCTTGGAGGAGCCCACGTAAGACTAATTGCCTACTATAATACGCCGACCCATGCAACTTGAATACCCCCAAAAAAAAAAAAACATTTTTAAAGCCCTTTTCTTTTAGAAAATAAAGCAATTAAATATTAATTGCAGTCACCTTTCCACGTGATTTCAACGGGATGCTAAGAAAAGAATCGTACGGCATGCCAACCAGCAACTTGACCACAAAAAAAAAAACATTTGTTAACCCCCTTTCTTTTTTGACAATAAAGCCGTCAAGCATTAATTGCAGTTTCCTGCTGTCAACGCGATTACAACGTACTTCTAGGGAAAGAAGCTTATAAGATCTGAAGCCTATCTTGATCATCGGCTAAGTTAAGAGTTCATTATCATACACAAATTTACATATCGTGACTGATTTCATTTAATTATAATTATTATGTATTTGTAAAATCAGGGTCTATCACTGTTTGTTTATACGTGTCTATCCTTTAAATATTTTAACGTGATCATTCGTTCTTATCTCTAATGGCGCGGAGGTTCCATCAAGAAACAAATTCCAAGACACAGGCGATGGAGTTCTGTCCGCGAAGGAGACTTTTGTTCTAGAGAAAGAAAAACACGAAGTGTACGTCGATGGTTGGAGTGAAGCAGCCCAGCCGATAACCTTGTAACGTGCATAAATACAATATAGTTTTGAAAGTGGCAAGCATCAGGGAAATTGGGGTTGGCTTTAGTCCTTGGACGTATTGTCCGAACGCTTCTAGGCTTAGTCCTTCAAATTTTCTTTCTTTGAGTATTGATCTCCATCGCTGTCACATTGCAGTTGTCTCAAATAAAACAATATGTTACAATAACATTTTCTTCTGTCTCAACATCGGTCCACAGCAGAGAATTTAGGGCTGCATGAGGATGGGAGAAACAGAATGATCGTGGCAGATACACTAAACAAAAAAGTAAAAGTTCCATGCTGCAAACCCGCAACCATGTGCTCAGTCTTCTATTTACCAGAATTAAGAGTGTCCGAACCATTTAATAGATGTGTTTCAATGAAATTAATCTACCTCAACGCCACTCACTAAATCAGAGTATTCTCGTATATTTTCAGCTCTCTTGTCATCTAACGGAAGTACTATGGATTCCTTGCAGTCTCTCTTCGGTTGATATAGACTAGAGCCGTTGGGATCCCATGATGCCCCCACTGCTTTACTTCATGTTATTTGCACTGCCTTGGTCGGAAGTTTTCATTTGATAACAGAGAGCTGATCAATGTCCCCAGCCTTTTGGCTCCAGGACCAGGTCTGAGGACTTTGGTATTACCAATTTCAGAGCATGGATCAGTGCCATTTTCCCTACTGCCTAAGCACCAACCGCCTGGAGTAAACATGCCTGGACCCCGAGACAAGAGCTCAGTATCAATCTTGGCGAGCACTGGATCATCACGGGCGAACTTCCTAGCAAAAGGAGCATTACTGTCAATTATCCTTTGCATGTCAGCAAGGTTGAGGAAGTGCGGATGCTGCTTGGGAGGCTTGTCCCATGATATGAAGTGGAGGTCACTATTCACGGTGGTGTTGCGAAACTCTTGGCCATTGCAAATGACAGTGTGGAAGTACCCTTCTGGGGAAGAAAGAAAGTTTGCATAGTACATGAGTACTGTTCGGGGTAAATTGTCCCACCCCCGTATGGTGTAATCTATGAATGGCCGAGAAAGTACCATCCAGGCAGAACCTATAAAAGAAAGCAGAAACATGGTAATAACAACTTTAAAACTAGTTCCATCAAATAGATTGTCAAGTTTAAATCATTTCCACATCAATTAAGCATCACGAAAACAAACTCAGTCTCAATGAAATTTCTTAAATTGTAACACAAAATAAAATAATAGAAAAAAAAATTACTGTTAAAGTGGTTGTGCTTGATAAACTACTTATTGTCGGCAGTTAAATCTCAAAAGCTCCAAGAAAAATTTGGCCATTTTCTGCGGAGAAGCAGTGGTGCCTTGTCGAGTAGCATTGAAAACAATTCGTGCCTTTGTAGACTAGAACTCCATTTCCACATATGCTATCTAACCAACTGTACTTCTGCACTGTTATGTCCTTTCAAATACAAAATGCAGTTATAACCCACATTTTCAGCCAAAGATGTGGACAAGTGTCATGTTGCATCTGACCATATGGTGGTACCGCAACAGGTGGCCATATTACAGTGCAAATTACCCCAAAAACTTACTTTCTGGTAACACTTAAACCTGGGCCTACTGAAAGTTAGCTCACTAGCTTGTTAACATTTAAGACATTAAATACACAGCAGATCCTACTTTCATTTTCTTCCAACCTGACAAAAAAGCTCGCCCAACACAAGTATACCTAGCATCTGCATCTCAATGCAGAAAGGCAGAGAATGCAAGGGATCCTAGGAAGAAGAGGCACAAGTTGTTTCAGCTGTTACAACAAATATATTTCCAAATGGAAAATAAAAGGCAGCAGAATAAAAGGGAACGTCTTGAATCTTAGATATCCTTTAAAAAATCTGTGGAAATCAGAGTGCTTTAACATAGATAAATTTTGCTTCCGTTTTAATTCTGGCAGAACAGAAACACAAGTTTCTTGTCCCATTTAAGAAAGACATTGAAGATGCCAAATTGAGCTCTTTCAATTCATCATCGCCAAAAAGATTGGACAATCAAGCACACGTTGCAGGTCAAATAATCAAACTGCTTTCATTAAGTACTTAAGCAAAGCCACTACCACCAAGGAAGAAGGAAAAAAATAAAATCAAAAATTGCAATCTAATAACCAAAGCAGCATATCATACAAGCATGATCTGAAGTAGCACCTGTAAAGAGTTTGAATGCTGTTGGCACACTTCTTCTCTGCGTGACCCAAAAGACATCAGCTTTCTTTGTCATATACAAACCAGGATCTATAATTATCGGCTTTGCCCTTTGAGACCTAAAAATATTACATAAAACCAATTGATCCCACAACTTAACAAACCAACAATAAATTGTCAACGGGATCAAGTTCTCACTTACTCTTTCCAACCAATATTACTGGTATGATCAATGAAGTTAAGATCCCGTGGCAGGTACGAAAACGTATGCAATAGATCTAATCCAACGAACCAAAAACAACCCATCAAAGTTGGAAAGATTGTATTTTCAGTGCTCAAGCAAACTTAAACCCAAATATATACATACATACATACATACATATATATATATAAAAGGGACAAAATGAGCAAATGGGAACATTAGTTACACTGTAACACTTACCATCCTGTGTAACAAGTGGGTAATCAGAAGCACTAAGATTAATGAACCAATCCCAATCTCCACCCTCTCTCAACAGAATCGCCGCCGCGTGAAGCGTATTAGCAACCATAGTGGGTCCCCTGTAAGTGACAAGATTCGCTCTTGTGATCATCTTCACATTCCCAAACCTCAGGAAAACCGGATGGTTTTTCACGAATTCACTGAGATCCAGTCTTTCTTCCGGCGAGGACTCCCGGTCCAAATGCACCACGTACTGGTTGCCCGGATGGTAAAGAGCCAGAAGCGTCCTTTTCAGCAAGTTCCCGTCGCCGGTGGACCCAGAAATCAGGTAGGCAAATCTCGGCGGTGGAGGGAGCGTTGAGATGGGTATTACACGAAGCTTGGATTCAACAAACTTAGAATTCAGCGCAGAGAAAGACCGATAAAAAGGCAGAAGCGATGCACCGTCCAAGGAAGTGAGAGTTGTAAGAAAAAGCAAGAAAAGAGACACAACAGACACCATTGCCAGCGGTAAGATCCACTTCCGGCGCTCCATTGTCTGGTGATGGCGCAAGTGCACGTAATAGCTCTTTAATCTATTCATTGGAGCCAAAAATACTCACTACCCAGTTGAGGAAACGGCCTGAAATTGTCAGAAATATGGATCTGGTAAGCCGATTTTATGAGTAGCTGAAGTGGGTTAGTAAAAAGGTGAAAGCTTTTTTGTTTGTTGGTGTGAGCTGAACCGCTCGCCGTGACGCAGGGGCTTAAAATGGTGGAAGTGCAGGACCCGCAAATAGGCATTGGTCGATGGAATTAAATTAACTGTAGCTTGATGTTATTTATTAGAAGTTGATAATAGATTTTCATCTAATCTTTAAATTCCATTAAATATCCAATGTTCTGGCCTTGATGGAGTACATTAGCTATGGTGAGTGGCATAATTTACATTAATTTCAAGTTGCTTTAATTTAATTGAGTAACCACTAAGGTTGACAAATTGGGATAAAATAATTGCTTTGCTTATTAGCAAGAGACGTATGATTTTACGATAAAAACATGTCATGGGAAGGCAATCCTAAGCCGGCGGCGTTATTCTAAGAATAGCCGGCCAAGAAATTCATTTAAAATTATCCCTCACAACAAGTAGACAACCCTTTGTTGACTAAGTCGGATTCTTATCAATGACTAGATCAAATCCCAAATTCACAGAGTTAAATTTATACACCTATTTCCACGATGTTATTAATACAATAGACCTATTGCTTCGTCAAATTCATTACCCGACTTTTAATTAAGTTTTAACGTAAAATTTAAAATATTGACTTGCATGACAATTAATAATATATATATTTTTTCAATTTTTTTGAAAATATATTTTTAGTTGATAAATTTAATATTTTAAAATTTTTATTTTTAAAAATGATTGAAATATTCTCCCTTTATTGAAAAAAACAAAATTTGTTTAAAAAAAAATTAAAATTAACAATCAAAAATGTGATTTTTTTAAAAATAATTAAAATTATCTATTTATGTAATGTTATGTTATTTACGTAACAAATTTAATAGAAAAATAAAGAAGAATATTTTTAATTAATGTTATTGAGTGAAAAAAAAGTTTTGATATGAAATAAACATGGTAACATCATCAAGTATTTTTTTATTTAAGTCTATTGTATAGGTAACATTTATAAGAAATATTTAGTTGTTGGTTTTTCTTTTGTTAAATGGGATAAGAGATAAAAACAAAAAACAAAATTGCTTGCATCGATGATTGCAATGTTGCCCATGAGACCCGTTTTCGTCATGCAAACGAAAGAAAGAAAGAAACAATTAAAATGGATTTAGGCACATTTGCTGCAGAGGTGATGCACCTATTAAGCTTTAAGGGATTCCAAATAAATCCATCATTTTCGAAATCCAAACAAAAAGAAAAGTATGTATCTCCATCTCCTACCAAGCTTTGCATGATTCGTATCACTAATGAAAATTAGAGTTGCCAAATCCACACGAGATATAATGACTGACGAAGAAACAACAATCAGGACATGTTAAAATCTGAGAGTTGCCAAGATCTCTTTTTCATTGCACGAAATACACAATCACACAGAGAAAATTGAAATACAAGCTACATTATACATGCACGATTGGCTCTGCCTTATAAAAAGAATATCCTGGACCGAAATAGCAAACCTGGTGAATGTGGCTACCGAATACAGGAAAAACTGGATAGCACCAACAACAAAGAAGAGGCCAGAAACATCCCCTCTACAAACGGAGTGCTCAACCGTTGCCGACTTGAACCTGAAGCCAAAGCAGAGGAAGAAGAAGGACCCCGACTAGGAGAAGCAGTGGCATTCTCCTTTGAGCAAGCGTAGCTGCATCGACTGGGGCGAGCCACTCTATACACACCACTGCTGGACAGGATGAAAGTGTCTTTTCTGTTATCCTGACCGAAAGAGAATATGTATCCCAATGAAGGAAAGGAGTTCCTTGCTTCTGTTGTACATTGGACAGGAGAGTCGCGAGCGCAACTGAAAGGAAGCTTGGTAGTAGTAAAGTTCCCACTGTCGTTTGGGCTTTCTGTACCGGCCCATATACTTCTAGCGTACAAATCCGCATAAAGATACCTGAAACCATAGTTTATTGAATTCTTCGTTTACATTTGGCTACCACACAGGGAGAATAGTATTGTCACACGGTAATTCAAGAGTGTGGCTATAAGCAATGCATCCACATTATATCTGTATGCTTTGCAATGTTTGAGTCAGGCCATTTTGTTATCAATTTAGAAGCAAGAGATGTTGTTATGACCCTTTTTGGAAACATTGGAATTACGGGATTAGAAGTTTCCAATCCAGCTTTCATGAAATTATGTCACACTTGGAAGGTCCAAGTTTCCAATCCAGCTTTCATGAAATTATGTCACACTTGGAAGGTCCTACTGATCGACAGAAGAAGAGAATCTTGTTTACTGACCTCCCATGCATGCACGGATCAGTCATTGACCTATAGAAGTAGCCACCCGTAATTGATGCAGTTCCTTCAACATTGTTTACGTCAGAAAGATCGTATTCCATCGCGGGGAAGATTGGATTGATGGCACTTGTATTTCCCCCAGGAGAACTTGGGGGATCATACAACTGGGAGCCCTCATAAACCCTCCATCCGTAGTTCCCACCCTTCGTGACAATATCCACCTCTTCCTTTCGAGTCTGTAAAACAAATCTCCTTGCATCAGAAAGCTCAGAAACCATGTGACATTTCAAAAATTTTGCAGAAAACTGAGAGGAGATAATGAAGCAAGAATCAGCAGTTCTCGTAGAAGAAACAAAAGTTGTTGGCACAAATCAGTAGTAGCTAAAAGGAGCGGCTTTTGACCTGGCCAACATCTGCACAAAGGAAATAAGAAGGTCTCTCTACATCGAAACCGCATCGCCAAGGATTTCTAAACCCAAGGGCCCAAATTTCGGGCGCCAACTCCTTGTCTTCGGAAAAAGGATTGTCCCGAGGCACAGAGTAATTGCCCCACAGGCCTAGCTCAGCAATCACTTTTGGACCTGAAAAAATGTGAAATTGCGTATAGTAGTGACCAAAGACTGCCAATATAACCTTCTTCTTTTGTTTGCACCAAGAGATTTCTCTTAAGCCTAAACCATCTCAACAATCCAAATGAAGAATGAGTAATCTGCCTTCGCATTGAAGGACAATCAGATATGTTGCCTGTGGCACTAGAGGAATTAATCGACTGGGGTTCCAATGCTCACCAGGTATGTTATCTATGTCAAGCCTCATAATCTTTCCCAGCAATGATTTCTTGTTCTGCACAAAATTGTATGGATCACCGTCACTTCCACCGTCTCCCATCATGAAGTATAGATAGCCATCATTGGGTCCAAAAAGTATTTGGCCACCATGATGTGTAGTAAATGGAAGACCCATGGTAAATATCCTTCTGACTTCTTGCGGTGGGACTTTTGTTGCCTGGGGTGATATGCAAACAAAATTTGACTCAAACCCATTGCATGATGGTGGAAATTCGAAAGCAAAAACAGAAAATCATTCACATTTTTACCGAGGAAGTTTGTGACAAGGTGCCATTAGCCGTGAATTCTGATAGAACGCTGTGATATTGGCAAGGCTGTGCTCCATTATCAGGAAGTAATTTTGAAGGGTCGCATCCAATATCAGAGTTGCAAGAACATCTTCCCAAGCATTCTGGCCATTTAAGTTTATCACAGTTGAAAGATACAAAGAAGCGTCCATTCTGTTGAAAATTTGGATGAAATGCTATGCCCATCATCCCAAGTTCAACGTCAGAATGTACTTCATCAGTTAAGTCAAGAAATGGATTTGATTCATCAAGTACTAATGTTTCTCCAGATCCTTCTGCAGGAACAGTTGCGAGCCAAATCTTCCCCGGTTGGTTTGACAAGAAGGCACGATTTGAACCATCAGGATGAGCTACCATGTTAAGGTAAGAGCCATTCCCAACTTTCTCAAGGCAGAGACCGGTTGGGGAACTCAGAATTGTGGAGCTTTTCAATGAAACTGGTCCACCATCAAAACATACCAAACTATCATCAGAAGATCCTCCAAATTCCTTACAGAAAGCACCCTTGGACCGCCATAAATCCGTCAACTTGGAAGAAGAATTAAGCAATTTTCTACCGCTGCCTGGCAGTTCAAATGGGGAATTTGAAATAGAGACATTCTGGCATTCGTCCCACACTTTTGAGCAAAAGTCAACTGCAACGACTTGTGAGTTGGAAGGGTGTCCTGAACCGGTGGAATTGCAAAGAACAGGAACTGTCCTGGGTACAGATTCAACTCTATATAGCTCAGCTGAAAATGGATCACATCTCTGTCAAACACAATAATTCAAAGAACACAACTTGAGAATCTCCTCACTTCCACCACAGATGGATTAAGCAGGTAACAATCATGAATTCATTCATAATAAACATCAATAGCTTCGAGCTTGAAAATTGGGGGAATAATCTCACAAATCAAAATCTTGTATTCCAGATATACCCACATGTTGCATATCAGCCATTTCTAATGGCTTAAATTTCTTTTGTTGACTGTGCTTTTTAAGCCGTCTCCATGTAACAAAACTATCTGTCAAACAACAAATTACTAGGTAGAGGCACTTACTGCACAGATTATCGATTTCAGAAGAGAAGCACAACCAAGAGCAGAGACGTTCAATGCCTTAAATTGATTCTGCAGCTGCAGATCTTGAGTAGAGTTACAACAAGCAGTTCCATTGTATTGACAAAAAGAAAGAGATGGACTTGGGGTAAGGGGTGACCCTGTGACAACAGAAACGAGCACAGAACTCAATGATGGAGCGATAATCAAAAGCAAGTAATTGGAAAGGAATCATAAGGTAGAGAATGCAAGGACTGCAGGCACCAACTTAAGCTAGTACACAATGGAAATGAAGAACCATGATCGGTCAGCAGCAGCAGTATACAACAAAACAAGAAGCTAACAGCCAGAGCACCATCCATCCTCAAAAACACAAAGGATCGAATAGACCCTTTTTGGATTCCACCAATAATGAGTTGAAAAAACTAACTGAAACTACATTGGAAAATCCAATTAAACAAACAGATACAAGTCAAGCAATCAACATGGTAAATGCCATTTTATTTATTATGAATCCTGTGAAAAACCAACTACCTAATAAATATATAGTGGTCCACTTATTTATTTAGATGGAACAAACAAGAACCCCATCACCCCATCTCCAATCCAAATCTGTTAATCCCCTTTCCAAGAATATTGCCTTACCCAATTTGGCAATAAGCCGTTAAGATTACCAAGCTAAGATAGTCGTCTGTATGCAGCAGACAGAAGACATTTTCCAACTCCATATCCGACTAACGAAGAGACTGGACCGATCAGTAAACAACGTTCCTTTACCTTTGACATGTTTGACTTTGTGGCGAGATAGTCCAAAGACGGTCAAAATAGACGCGCCAAGTTGACGTCCAAATTACCATAAAAGTTCCATTACTGGGACTCACTGCTCAGCACTCGACTCAAGGTCCGTGTCACCTATGATAAAATATTTTTTTTATAATAATTATCATATATATGAAATCTAATTAAATGAGTAAAATATTAAAAAAATAATTAGAAAAAGTGTAAACAATATAGTGCTTTATGATCTTGCACTTTTTCATCAAGAACGGAAAAGTAAGCCGATACCCATTTAGATATGGATCGGTTTGGAGAGGATAAAAACCTCTCAAATCATCAAGACTTTGGAAAATAAGTCTCTTGTAAAAAAGTCGTTCTTTTTTTATTTTTATTTTTTAATAAAAGAAATATTTTCTTGATAATTGATAGTCGTAGTATGGACCGGCTTGAATCGGAGTGTAGAGGGTAATTCACTGTTAGTGTTTAAATCCACGTCGTGGGTTGTCATGTCCCTACCAAGTCTTATTATTATTTTCTTAAACGACGAATTGTTGACTTAGTCAAAACTCGAAAGGAGCGAAGCATCCAAGAAATGAATAATGATATTCTGACTTGTTAATACGATTAAGTTGTTGGAATAAATTTTTTAGTTAATGTGAATAAATTTGGTTTAACAAGATAAAAATATTAAAAGAGAGTTGTTTTTCTTTTTTCTTTTTTATAATTATTATTGTAATAATAATAATACTTCTTATTATTAGTTGTTGGAATTTTATCAATTATCAAGAAGACATTGAGCTGTACTTTCTACCACAATATCGAAGCAACAAGGTCAACCGAAAATAAAAATAATAATAATTTCCCATATTTGAATTTATATACTGTACTTTATATACTCTCCTGTCTTGTTTACAAACCAACCTTTTTCGAGGGAGAAAGGAATAAAAGAGCAGTCAACGTCAGAAGCATAACCTTGTGTTCTAAGAAAATCAGATTGTTATAAATGAATGCAATAAATCAAACAAACGACGTGGACTAATCACATCAATTATTAAGGAATGGAAAAGGAAAGAACCAAACAATTGGACTTACAATGAACAAAACAAAACTGTGTGAAAGAATTTTTTTTATTTTTATTTTTTTTGTTTTTTTTTTTAAAAAAACTACTTCGATTCTTCATGTACGTTTTTCTTTTTTCCGGGGATTAAATCATCTGACATTAGTGAGGCTGAAATATGCAGCAGCATTTTTGAGCTCACTGTCGGTAACTCGTTCACTAGTTTGTGTTATATCCCTCAACGATGATTCAGCACTGCATGAAAATTCACAAGACACTTAGTTGAGAAAAAGAGGCCTTCTAGCTTCTAATTTTTAACTAACCATTCAGCACTGGATTAAAATCCACAAAACATTAAGTATTTGAGGAAAAAGCAGCAACCCCATATGTCTTCTAGCTTCTAATTTTAACTACCTATCATGTTTTTGAAATTATAACCTGCAATTGAATTATGAACACAATGTATTTGTGTATGATTGTAGCCACATTATACTGGGATTACTGTAGAACTTAGAATTGGCAGTTTTTAAAATCTTCCTAACGAATGTATAACCATTGACAAGAAAAATGGGGAATTTAGGTGAGATTTGGGAAATCGGAATACCTGGACTTTGTGGCACCTTTAGAGTCAATATAAGATTCTCTATCATCTACTGCGGTATCAAATGCAATGTTGTCGTAGTCCTGAGGAAAGTCCATCTCCGGTTGGATGGGATATCCTTGCGAAACAAATAAGTGGGATTGGGCGGCCATGGCATGGTGATGACCATAGTTATTCAGGTAAGCTTTCGTCGTGTCATTATTCGTCTGAACAAAAGTCCCACCGTTAACAAGGGAGTCGTGCATTGGAATCCCAGCTGCATCAATGCTGGTGGATTGGTGTTGATGGTATGGAGGAATATCATCTGCCACTTGCCATGTCAAACCCAAACTGGGGGTAGGATCAAGTTGTTGTTCCTTGTAAAAGGCAAGCCAGGCTCTTACATGTCGCAGTTCTTCCTGTACTTGTTGCATCTGAAATTGGAGTTGCCATATGACTCCCAAGCAACCATGAACTGGAAATCTTGCCCTCATTTCGGACTCGTATTTAATCGATTTTATGGCCTCTTCGTGATGTTCAGAATGCAATTGCTTCAATATCTTCGTGATCTTACTGACCCCAAACAAACTGTGTGCATCCTGAAACGTTTTTTGCTCGTCGGCAGGAAAATGGGGTGCCAGAGGACAAAACTTGGAGCATCTCTTCCTTTGAAATTTGCATACAGCACAGGCCTGCCTTGTGCCTCCTTTTATGGTCATGTAAGCACAAGAATGCCCACCAAAACGGAAAGCCCCCAGCAAATGCAACAGCCTGAAAAGAAGTTTTAATAATGACGCTGGAAACGGCCTCATCCCTTCTACTGGGTCAACAGAAATGGAATCATGATTATATATGGTTATGGGTGAGCTGGAACCAGAATGTAGACCCAGTAAACCTTTTGAATTCCCCGATTCAAAAGGCAGATCTTGTTTGAGTTCTGAAGAATCTTAAAGAGTTACAGGCATTACTGAGTCACGCGCTTTTATGGTTGGCTTGAGATTTAACTGTTTTTAAGGTTTGATCGATTGTTTCTCTCGTGATATCATGTGTACTGTTAGTATTATCTTACTAAGTGATAACAACACATTCAGTAGTAATAGCGTGTCCCTTCAGGTTGCGAGTCATATCACTCACTTGGTAAGCGAGTATTGCGATATGTTATTTAAAAAAAAAAAGAATACAAGATCAAGTAGATAACAAACTCACAAAAAAATAAAAATAATAAAAAAAAAAACCCAACAAGTCAGTGGAACACACGCAGCAGCCCGTAGCTTGTGTTTTAAACGAGACAAAAGATTCAGGTTTCTTTTAGGATTTCATTTTCAAAAGACATTAATTATCGATCTTAACCTGTTTAGCGGGTGTGATTAATTGTGAGCTGCCTGTGAATTCACTCCAACGAGAGAAGGAAGGAATTGCTAAGTTTGATAGTCATGATAAATCTCTAATGGTTATCTTAAACTTATATTTTCAAAAATAATAACACTAATATATATATATATTGGAATACGGATGGAAGGACACATCAATCAATTTTTTGTTTTTTGGGTTTAAAATTTAAATTAAATGAAATCCATACTTATTTTATTTAATAAGTCTATGTACAATTTAATTTTTCTTTTAATACTTTTTATGCTCAAGGGATGATGAGATATATGTATATGGCTTAAATATCAAATTATGTAAGTTCCAAGAGTGCCATGGAACCTTTTCAGAAAGCAAAATCAATTCGCATAAGAAGCCACCATGAAAGTACTTGTTGGTGGACGATGATCAAGAAAATGTAAGTCAGGATCGCCAAGGCGGCGTCAGGAATGCGAAATAGACAGTGGAATTTGTGGATCACGCCAATGTAATACACCTGAAGTGAAAAGCTGTTACGGTAAATACCTGACAGCTTCCAACGTGCCATTCCTGCTGGGATTGACCGGCTAGAAAGTCCTCTGCCTCAAAGCTTGGATTCTTCCCTGGAATGGGAGCCCGTCAGGGAAGTCGTACAGGTAAAGTTCAGGACACGTCACGGACAATGCTTTGCGTGCAAATGGAGGATTGCCGCCTCATCACACTTGACATCCCTCTTAGAACAGAGACATGGGATTGGATCCTGTGGGATGTAGCCATAGTAGAGAGAAGAAGGCAAGATCCTAAGCCTCCACCGCAACCACTAGAAACCGTTGATCGAGTTGAGGCCGCACCATCTCAGCCTGGTTCATCGACATCAATATCGCTCCAAGTCCCCTAAATTTTCAAGAACAGAGGTTTTTATGATAGCCTTACATTTTAAGAGTTTCATTTTAGCAGAATAATGTATATCAAATTCAATGCAGTCTAATATAAGTGGGGTTTTCATTTTCTTTGTGATTATTGTGAGCAGTCTGATGATTCGTTCATTGGTTCACTCGTGAAAAATGAAGGCAGGATCTTATATTATAGGGTGGCTGATCAAAATGGTGAAGTTAACGTAAATGAAGAAATGTCCTTCACTTTCAAGGGAAGTGAAATGGAGGAATGGAGGAAGATATTGGAAGAAGAAACGGGTTTTGAAGGTATCCTTGTGTGATAAATCTATTGAACCGGAAACTTTAGCCGCTCAGGCTTCACCTTCCTCCAAACAATGCTAATATGCATGTTGTCTCTGTTTCCTCATCAGGGGACGGTTAGATTTAGGCTGCAAAGATCAAAACATGAATATAGTTCATGTAGTAAATAATTTAAGACAATTGCATGTTTTGCTCCTTGTTTGTTATTCGTCATTCCATTAAAAGAAATGTCATGCCTCCAAGACTATCTGATAGAGACAGTAGAAAGACCACAACAAAACTTGATTCTAGAAATGACTTCTATAGCACTGCTGTGTTGAAAGGAAAAGGGAATTCGTCATTTTCATTCTGCATGTAGACTCCTTAGTAGTCACAGACATGGCAAAATTCTTTTCTCTTGAACCAGATATGGTACATCATGCATATTTGATATGACAATTGCTACTAGCCTGGCCAATAAATTTCATGATGATACACTTTTTGGCCGCCTGCAGAATTTTTTTTTTTTTCCTTGTTGCTTCATTAGTTTAGCAATTGGTTAGCTATCAATACTTCAACATCTTCATCAAATAAACATTCTATCGGTAGGATTAACTGTAATGCTAAACAACATTTTTGGGTTCATTTCTTTGACTTTTTACACTTTATTTCTTGATTCTTGTTTGCTGCATTTACCGGAGGCATCGATTATTGGGCAGTCTGAGAGTCCATCTGCAACTTAAGTGTACCAACAGCATTCTTGAGAAGAACAGCAATGTACAGATCATTCCTGCCTAAATTATAGGAAGCAGAACACTTGTGGTCCCCTTGTTTGAAGTCCTACTGAGTTTGCCTGTTGAAAGTAATTACCTAACAAACAGCAGAGAAATTGTGTAGCTTTTAGAAAGTACCACTTGCATGATTGACAACCTGAAGGATCCTTATTTTTACAGCTCAAGTAACTGTTTTTGAGGACTGTCGAATATATCTGAAGTTTGTAAATGTTTTAACCATTTTTATAACAAGAGCATGTTCTTTTACCATCTGAAACATCTTTTTACTGTAGAGCACTTTACTTTCCACATATATGTATATATGTATACGTGTTGAGTGTGTATGTACTTGTGACATTCAGAAAACAGACTGGAAGTCATGTAAGTAGAAGTGCAACTTACATAAGAAACGGTAGAGATTGCAGAAATACCTTTTAAATGTGACAACATGTGCACTCACTAGGTAAATTGTGTTCCCCTTTAACAGCTGCAAAAACCGAGAAAGATGCTACTTAAGCTAATAATTCTGCTTACCAGATCTAGAGAAACTTCTGGTGTGGACTACATATCAAATGATCAATGCATCTTGTCTACTGATCTTTGGTCACAGAACTGTGGTTAGAAGAATGATCAAAATATAAGGCAAATACCTATATAGGTCCATCAAAAACCAAATACAAATGGAAAGTAAGACATGCACAACATTTCCGTGCCTTGAATTTTCTCTTTTCAATATCAATAGGACAAGTCAAACAGGATAGAAAAAAAGGATTGAAGTTAAACAGCATCAAGAATCTGGCTAGACTCGTCTTCTATTTTAGCATCATCATTGCCATGTTACATGCAACATCAATTACCGGGAATAATGGTCAAGACTGGGGTGCAAAGAATTTGTCAGTATGTCACCCCTGATTTATTGCAGAATGCTTGTTAGAAAAACTTGTTGCCAATCAAATTCTTATGCAGAACTGTAACCACGATCCTGAGAAACAAAATACTTGCATACTCTGTGCCTCTTTATGTTCATCCAGTTGAAAACCCTGTCATAAGGTAGTACTTGATCCATAGTGAGCAGGTCAGGGTCATTAAAAACGTCCACATCATGGTTATGCACACCAACTTGCAAATCTGGCACATTCTCATCTTCACCACTTGCATTTCCAGTGTCATTCAAGCCAACAATTCTGGCTTGAGGAAGTGAATCACCAACTTCAGTAGTACCTGTTGCAGGCAATGTAATTTGTCCAGACATCTCCACTTGCTTATGCTCAGCTGGGACATTAGTTTCACCAGGTTCAGTGTAGGCTTCGGTTGGAAGAGACAGTTTTCTATTACTAGATCCATCACCTTCACCAGGTCTAGGGGAAAGACGAACCGGAATAGCACCAATAAAAACTGAATCACCCAGATTGGTTACTGCTTGATAGTTCTGGGGTGGCTCAGATACACTAGGTTCCTCAGCTTGACTAGTTGAAGAGACAAGTGGAGTATCATCTTCCACATTATATGAAGCCATTTCATTCATCTCCTTATTTTGTTCTTCAAGACGATTCTGTTTGATTTCTTCCTCAATTTGTCTCTGATTTTCTATCATTTCTTCAATTGTCATGCCTTCGGACTCAATTAAACACATTAGTTGCTCATCTTCAAAAGCCTCTGTGGCTAGCATTAGTTGCTGTTCCTGCTCTCTTGATTTGTCAGTGATTAGAGAACCTGAGATGCCACCACTGGAGGTGGATGGAAAGCTACTGCACAACAACAAATAGAAAGAAGCAACCACATCAAAAAAGACATGATTTGTGCCTGAAGGAATGGGGATCTGTGCATGTGAATATGGAAATAAGAGAAAAATGACTTACACTTCTGCATTTTCCTTTTGCAGCTCTATGGTTTCCTCACTTCTAGAAGGTACCTACAATATAAAGTCAGACAATCGTTGTTGTTATATTTTCTACCCTACTCCGGGCAAGCAAAGGAGAATAGAGGCATGTAATCTAAACCTTGTCCTCGAGCTTTCTCTTATAGAATGCCTTCTTTTTCTTTGATTTCTTTCCTACATTTTTTGATTTTTCATCTTCTTTTCTCATGTTGGAGTCAAGAGCAAGTGTGGCTAACAATGATTTTTCTGCAGCCCTTGCCTTCTCTTCGGCATCTTTCTCAGCAAAATTTTCCAAGTGTGACTAAAAGGGAGATAAAAAAAGAACAAAATAAACTGACATGACAGAAACGAGCTAGGAATACTAGAGAGAACAGACAACAATATTCAACACAAACCCGAATAAATGACTTCAAAAGATGCAACATAATTGTCCGAAAATCATAAGCTGACAAAAGACCAAAATTTTGCTCCATTCTCTTAATATCAGCAAGGCTCTTCATTATGAAACCCTCAACAATGCAAAACTGCAGTTCAACCAAAGGAGACCATAAACAAACTGTCAGTCTCATTCAATCTGAATCAACATAAAAACAACAAGAATTTCACAGATGATGTTTCACATACTTGCACACAAACCTAAGCATGTATAAAAAAAAATCGGAAAGAAAAGGAAAGAAAACGTATGTGAAGTGATTCAAAATTTAAATATAAAATCACGATCACATAATCCATTTCAAACATCAATGATTCAGTAAAGTTTTACTCTGACCTTTCTCTCTAGATCAATTCTCTTCAGCTCTAATACTTTCATCACACAATGTTCTGCATCAATAAGCTGACTGTCTTTCATCTGCTGCTCTTCGTATTCATGAGCTACCAAGTCAGATTCTTGAGTATCTATACCAAATAATACTCTTTCAGATCCAAGATTTTCAACAGAAGAAACTCGTGCATCTCGCAGAATATCTGTTATGACATTGTACACATTTTTGTGCATATTCCGCTGCTGGTTCAATTGCTGCACTAAATTATGAGATCCACAGCCTAAAAGTGTCAACCTTCTTTTGTTCTCATGCAAAGTCCAAGCCTCTTGAAAAGCTCTACCATAGTTTGAAAGCCATGATTTTTTATTGCACAAAGATTGCAGAAGGTCCAATTCTGTACATAAGAATTGATAAGCCTCGCTTGCTATTGCCTTTTTCCTGTACTTTTCGGCTGTCCATGACTCTACTAGCTCCCCAGTCTCAGTACCCGTATACAGCCAATGCACAAAATTTTTGTCGTCTGCCACATCAGTACTGTTTTGTGGTCTACACTCTTCAGTCAGCAATCGCTCATCCAATAATAGGCATGAAAAGTCATCTGTGTAATCAATGGTTTCTCCATACTCCTCCTCTCTAGGGACTTCATCATAGCACCTGCCATCCTCACTAAACCCAACCATTTGGCAATTCTTATAGATTTCACAGATCATCCTATACAGCATCTCAAGCTGCTCAGATTCTAAGAAACAAAAACCTAAAGGTGTTCTGCGTAGGTCAGAAATCAGAGGCCACAAATTTGGAGATTTTTCCGCCAACTGAAAGATTGTTAATCGGAGCCATATACCTACCATACTATCTGAGAGGCATTTATTACTCAAAAACAAACAAAACATGGAGCGAATCCTCTCAAGAATACCTTTCCGCTTGGCATCATCACAGTATGACCACTTCTCCTCATCAATGACCATCTCCTCACCCTTCATTTTCTCCTCAGTTTCACCAGCAACATCATGGCCAATTTCTTGTTTTGCTTTTGCCTGTTCGGCAATATGTTTTAGCGTCTCATCCACATCCACAGGCCTCCAAACACCATTAACAATCTTTTCCAGCCACACAGGCATAGCATCAAGTCCTCTGGGCAGAGCCTTGGCATCCTCCGCTGATAGTGCCCCAAAGTGACCTTTTGTATGCAGATGCTGCCTCCATAAATCCCAATCCAAGAACCATTGTCGACAACAACTACATTCCCAAAACTTCCATGATCTTAACTCCTTCATAACTTTCATGGCCTCCTTTAAAATCATACTCGAAGACTGATCAGACATATAGAAATCTTCAAGCTCAGAAACATCTACTTTAAGAAAAGCTCTCTGCTCTTCGCCGCTCAATCCTTTCCAGTACTGATAGACTCGGCTTGTCCCACCCAGATTTCGTACATGTCTCTCCCTTCCCTTCTCATCTAATTCAACGCCTCCCTTAGAAAGTTCATGTTGCCAAACTCTCACTTTTTCCACTTCCTTTTCAATTTCCATTCTTTTTACTTCTTGACTCTTTCTTGATTTTTTGAAAGGTTCCCACATTTCATCATCACCCACAGATCGGGAACTCTTCTTTTTCTCGGCCGCATCATCTTTGCTGCCTTTCTCCATGTTCATTTCAGCCTTCCTTAATTCCTCAATCAAGACGCGCAATTCACGCTTAGCACTTTCAATTCTTGCCACCAATGACATACGGTCAGTCTCGTTCTGGTAGACCAAGACATCTTTATCAGGATCAACTGGGTCTTGAATTGACAAAGCCTTCTGACATTGCTGGATTACGTTCTCGTGTTCGGCCTTATCATTGGCCAACAGGAAGAGCAATCTTGTGTAGACCACCATGAGGCCGATTAAGTTGGGGCAGAGAGCAAAGGCTCGCTCTGCATAAGCAACGCCGTCCTTGAGGTGCTGGACGCGGGTTTCCCTGTTGATATTCATTGCGGTCATGCCGGCCAGGAAGTGCATAAACGACCGTGTACGGAGGAGGGCGACGGCGTTTGGGTGGCGGGATATGGATTCTTGGATGATCTGGAACCCTTCTGGGGTGTTTCCTTGCTTGGCACAAGACAAGGCTCGCTGGCTGGCTTCCCTGATTGAAGGGTCAAGGTCAGGGTCTAGGTCCAGAATATCCAAGACTAATGTGCCGGAGGAGGAGGAGATGGGTGGTGGTTCTTGTCGTGGGGGTGATGGGGTTTGCGGCGGTGAAGCAGGGAGATTGGGGCGTCGGGCGCCAGTGTGTTTCTTGCGAGCCATTTTCTTGGTTTCCCAATGGGTGTTCTAGCCGGAGTAGTCGTTAGTTCCTTTTGGTGGGGGGGGGGGGGAAGTTTTTCAAAGGGGCTCGGTTAAAGAAACAGAAATACAAGGTGTATAACGGCCTCTGTGGGGTTTGCATAAGATGATTCAGAGATTTATATAAGAGTAGGAAAATTCCAAGAAACAGATTTTTCATTAATATTTTTTTTTCTCCTTTGTTTTGATTTGTAAGGTTTTTATTTTAATAATATTTATTTTCTCTTTCTCCTTCTCTCTCCTTTTTTTTTAATTAAAAAAATCAAAATTGAACTCCTAATTTAGGATTAAATGCATTTTGAGATTGGAGAATTTGAGAAATTGGGTTTATTAATTAGTCTGTAAACGAATAACGATTATAATGTCTTGTGAACATATATGATAATAATGGGCAGAGGTTCAAGTAGAGGGGTCTATTGAATTTATCTTGTTCATTTATACAAATCTATAGGAACAGAGATAATGGTACATTGGGTCAAACCAGGTTGGATTGGGTCTGTAGCAATGTAAACGGAGCTCATCACAGAGCTTGGACTCACCACATTCCAAGACTCAGCCCAATTTGCAGTCTATGTTCTTGTTTTACTTCCGGGAGACTTTGGCATATACCTGAAGTTTGTAAATGTTTTCAACTAATTTTGACTGTGCGCTCGCCAGCATTCATTTCAGCAAATATTTTACCATCTTTCCTATTTGCTGCTCAGATTGTGGAGCATCGCAGGCATTGACTTGTAAAAAGATGGATACTTTTCTTGCTGCTCACTGATTAATGATCAGGTCGGCAACAATTGCCACTCTCTTTTTAGAGCTAATTTTTGGTCGCAGAAAAAGTAATCAAAATATACTGCATATGCCTCTCTCTCTCTCTCTCTCTCTCTCTATATATATATATATATATATATCAAAAGCCAAAAACAAAGAGAAAGCAAGACCTGCACAACATTTCCCTTCATTTCATTTTATATTTTTAAGATCAATGGGACAAGTTAAGCAGGATTGGACAGAATTGTGGTAAAACAGCATTAAGAATTCCGGTAGAACCATCTTCCATTTTAACATCATCATTGCCACGCCAAGTCACATGAAATATCAATTATGGGGAATAATGGTCAAGACTGCGATCCAATGAATGAATGTCTCAGTATGATTTATTGCAGAGTATTTGATCGAAGTGGTTGTTGCCAATCAAATTCTTAGGCAGAAATGTAACCACGATCCTCGGAAACGAAAGAGATGCATACTTTGCACCTTTTTATATTCGTCCGGTTGAAAAACCTGTCATAAGGTAGTACTTGATCCATGGTGAGCGCGTCAGGGTGATTAAAAACGTCCACTTCAGGGTTATGCACACCAACTTCCAAATATGGAGCATTCTCATCTTCCCTACCAACATTTCCAGCGTCATCCAAACCAAGATTTCCAGCTTGAGGATGTGAATCACTGACATCAGCTGTACCTGTTCCAGGCAATGTTATTGGTCCAGACTTCTCCGCTTGTTGATGCTCAGCTGGGGAAATAGTTTCAACATGTTCGGCATGGGCTTCAGTTGGAAGAGGCAGGTTTCTATTACTAGATACATCACTTTCGCGAGGATCAGGAAAAAGAGGTGCTTTAAAAGCACCAAAAATAATTGAATCTCCTGGATTAGTTATTGCTTGAGTGTGCTGGGGTGGCTCAGACACACTAGGTTCCTTGGCTTCACCAGTTGAAGAGACAAGTGTCGCATCGTCTTCCACATTATCTGAAGCCGTTTCATTCATCTCCTTATTTTGTTCTTCAAGATAATTCTGTTTGATCTGGCCCTCAATTCGTCTCTGATTCTCTATCATTTCTTTAAGTGTCATGCCTTCGGACTCAATCAGCTGCATTAATTGCTCATATTTCGATATCTCTGCAGTTAACATTAGTTGCCCTTCCAGATTTGTTGATTCATTGGTGGTTACAGAACCCGAAATGCCCCCACTGGAGGCGATTGCAAAGGTACTGCACAATAACACGCAGAAAGAAGCAAGCAAATTAAAAAAGACATGTTTGGTACGTTCAGGAAGGGGTGCTGTGCATGTGAATATGGAGATCAGAGCTGAACGCCTTACACTTCTGCATTTTTCTTTTTCAGCTCTATGGCCTCCGCACTTTTGGAAGGTACCTGCAATATAAAATCAGACAATCACCATCATTACATTTCTGCTGTACTCCAAGCAAAAAACATAGAAAAGAGGCCATGCAATCTAAACCTTATCCTTCGGCTTTCTCTTATAGAATGCCTTCTTTTTCATTGATTTCTTTCCCACGTTTGTTGATTTTTCGTCTTCTTTTCTCTTGTTGGAATCAAGAGCAAGTGAGGTTAACAAAGCTTTTTCTGCAGCCTGTGCCTTCTCTTCGGCATCTTTCTCAGCTAAATTCTCCAAATGCCCCTAAAAGGGAGATCAAAATGAATAAAATAAACTACCACGACATAGACAAGGTAGGAATACTAGATAGAACAGACAACAAGATTCAAAACCAACTCGAATAAATGACTTCAATAGATGCAACATAATTGCCCGGAAATCATAAGCTGATGAAAGACCAAAATTCTGCCTCATTCGTTCATTATCAGCAAGGCTCTTCATGAGTAATCCATCAACAATGCAATGCTGCAGTGCAACCAAAAGTGACGTAAATAAACTATCAACCTTATTTAATCTGAAAGAACAGAACCACCATAATAATTTCACGATTGATATAGAAAAGAAAACAGCTGTGAAATGATTCAACATATAAATCTAGAAGCACAAGCACATGATCCAAGCCAGACATCAATAAGTAAGAAAGGTTTAATTCTATTACACTGACCTTTCTCTCGATATCGTTTCTCTTCTGTTCTATTGCTTCTAACACATAAAGTTCAACATCAAGAAGCTGCCTGTCTTTCCTCTGCCTCCCTTCGCCTTCATGAGCTCGCAAGTCAGGTACTTGAGTATCCATACCAGACGACACTACTCCAGATGCAAGACTTTCAAAACAAGCAGCTGATGAATCATGCAGAATATCTGTTATGACGTTGCACACAAACAAATCACCCCCTTCTTTGATATCCATGTGCATGTCACGCTGCTGGCACAATAGTTGCACTAATTTCTGAGGTTCATGACTTGGCATTGTGGCCCTTCTGTGGTTCTCTATTATACACATATTCCTAACCACATGGAAAGCTCTCTCATAGTTCGAAAACCATGATTTTCCCTTGCACAATGATTGCAGAAGTTTCAATTCTGTACATAGGAATTGATAAGATGAGTTTGCTATTGCCAATTTCCAAGCCTTTACGCCTGTCCATGATTTTACTAACTCCCCAATCTCAGCACCCGAATACAACCAATACACAAAATTTTCATCATCTGCCACATTGCTACTATTTTGTGGTTTAAACTCTCCAGTCAGGAATCGCTCATCCAATATGAGGCACGAGAAGTCATCAGTGTAATCAATTGTTTCTCTATACTCCTCCTCGTTGGGGACTTCATCATAGAACTTGAAATCCTCACTAGGCTGGACCATTTGGCAATTCTTATATATTTCACAGGTCAACCTATACAGCATCTCAAGCTGCTCAGATTCTAAGAAACAAATACCTAAAGGTGTTTTGCCTAGATAAGGAAATAGTTCCCACACAATTGGACATTTTTTCTCCAACTGATATCTTGTTAATTGGAGCCATCTGAGTGCCATACTTTGTGAGAGGCATAGATTACTCAAAAAGGTTTGAAACATGGAGCAAATCCTCTCAAGCATGCCTTTGCGCTTGGCGTCGTCACAGTATGACCACTCCTCCTCGTCGATGTCCATCTCACTATCCTTCGTTTTCTCCTCACTTTCACCGGAAACATCTTGGCCAATTTCTTGTTTTGCATTTGCTTGTTCAACAATATACTTCAGTGTCCTATCTACATCCACAGGCCTCCAACCACCATTGACAATCTTGTCTACCCACGCAGCATCAATTTCTTGGGGCAGAACCTTCGCTTCGTCCAATGATAGTTTCCCAAAGTGGTCTTTTAAACCCAGATGCTGCCTCCACAATTTCCCATCCGAGAACCGATGTCCACAAATGTTACATTGCCAAAACTTCCATGATCTTAACTCCCTTATAAATCCCATGGCCTCCTTTAAAATCAAACTCGAAGACTCATTGAAAATATAGTAACCTTCAAGCTCAGAGACATCCACTTTAAGAAATGCTCTCTGCTCTTCGCGGCTCAATCCCTTCCAGTACTGCAAAACTAGGCTTTTCCTATCCGCCTTTGATAAGAGCCTCTTGAAGTATCCCTCCGTCCCCTTCTCATCTCTTACAGCCCCACCCTTATAAACTTTATGCTGCCAGCCTCTCACTTTGTCCAGTTCCTTTTCAATGGCCAGTCTTTTCTGTTCTTGACTCTTTCTTGATTTTACGAAAGGCTCCCAAATTGCATCATCACCGACAGATTGGGCACTCTTCTTTTTCACGGCGGCCACTTCATCTTTGCTAGTTTTCTCCATCTTCATTGCAACCTCATTCGATCTCTGAATCAAGAGGCGCAATTCGCGCTTAGCACTCTCAATTCTTGCGTCCTTTGAGATACGATCTTCCGCTTCGGTCTCTTTTCGGTAGAACGCCAGATCTTTTTCAGGATCAACAGGGTCTTGAATTGACAAACCCTTCTGGCATTGCCCGATTACGTTCTCGTAGTCGACCTTATCTTTGGCCAACTTGAATAGCGATAATGCGTAGATAACCGTTAAGCCAATCAAGTTGGGGCAGAGAGGAAAGGCCTGCTCTGCATAGGCAACCCCATCCCTGAGGTGCTGAAGGCGGGTTTGAATGTTGAGAGTCATTGTAACCATGGCGGTCTGGAAGTGCAAAAACGCTCGCGTACGAAGGAGGGCGACGGCGTTTGGGTGGCGAGACATGGATTCTTGGATGATAGTGAACCCTCTTGGAATGTTTCCTTCCCTGAGACAGGACAGGGCTCGCTGGCAGTCTTCCTTGATTGAAGGGTCAAGGTCAGGGTCTAGGTCCGGATTGATATCAACCAAGAATAATGTGCCCGGAGAGGTGAAGGGAGGTGGCTGCGGTCGTCGTGGCGGTGATGGGTTTTCCGGTGGGGAAGCAGGGTTGTTGGCTCGTTTTGTGGCTCGGCGTTTCTTGCGGCCCATATTCTTGGTTTTCCGATGGTGGTCCTTGCCGGAGTAGCTATAGTCAGCTTTTAGAGGGAGCTTTTCAACGGTTGTTGGTTAAAGAAACAGAATAGCAAATGCAGCGCCTTCTAGTGTGTGTATGCGTACAACGGCTCCTTTGGTTTTGTAATTTGTATATTGTAATTTTGTATTTTGAGAGACTAAGATTGGATAATTAGGGAAATTGGGATTTTAATTAGTATGCAAAGCAATAATGATAATAATATTTACACTCTCATATATATATATATATGGTAACAGGCAGGCAGATGTTCAAGTGGGGGGGTCCATCAATTGAATTCAGCTTGATTTTTGCAATTTTATTAAAATAATTTTAGTTATTAGAAAATAATTTTATTCAATAAAGTGGACTATATTTTGTCATTACAAAATCATTGGTCATGGGCTACACAATTTTTATAAATCTCAAATCTCTTTTTAAAATTAGAACACTAGACATTTAAAATAAAAATTCAAGCTTTAACCACCGCAGGATCTCTTGGGTTACAAAGTGGACTGTTTCAAAATTCAGCAGCTCTGCTGGGTATCTCCTTATCCTAGGCCTAATCTGTTGTCAGGCCTATTCATGTTTACAATTTTTTATTTTTTATTTTTCTTTTGATCATCGTTATTGTATATACTTCTGCAGATCACCCACAGAGAACAAGTAGCAGCCCAGGCGGCTTTAGCTTGGATACCATTAGCTTTTAACTGGTCTTCCTTGTAAGAGCAGCATAATGGGTAATTTTATTGCTTAGTACTACTCTTAAAAGCTGCAAATGTTTTGGCAGGATCCCATCTTGCCATTTATATAATTCGTACAAATATAGAGACTGCAAAGCACCACAAGAACAAATTGCAGTCCTCGTTTTTCGCTTGAATTTCCAGATGTTGCATTGCATGGCTCAGGGACTGAATGTAGGAAAGTCCTAACGTGCATTGTATTCTGTTTGCCGTGCATTTTTCTTTTGTTAAGAGAACATCTATGTGTAATGCAGGCTGTACAAGAATAGGGATCACAATGGAACACAACTGATACTGCTTCAAGAAGGAAAAGAAATGTGAGTGATACTAATATTAATATGTTCTGGAGTCTCTTGTGATTTTTATTCTTGTATAAGACTAAAAAGGTAGTTTCTAACCTGTTTATTTGCTAGATTAGTCCTACTCAAGGATGTGGGAAGGTAACATGAATGCTTCTTTCTTCCAGGTAACATGAATGCTTCTTTCTTCCCGGTTCATTGTCGTTAAAATCTAGGACCCAGATAGAGTTCAACTTGAAAATGAAACATCAGTGAAACTACAAACACTGACATGTTTTGTAGACCAATCGATGCATACAGTAGTTAGTGGGGTTGCATATAATTGTGTTTGAGACATCTCATGTATAGACCCACTAGAAGTCAAAACCAAAAATCTTAAAAATGCAGAAGGGTTCCTAGGCAAATGGGACTGCTAACTACTAAAGACTGTAACCTATCCATGGCAATATTTTGCTCTTCTACCAGGTGCCAGATAATAATTTGATTCAACCGAGTAAATATTCCAGCACTACTGGAATTGTTTCATATATTTGTTACTCAATTTAGCTCTTAAAGAGATATAAGGAGCTTAAAAGAAGTGGGAAAATTCCTGGTGGGCATTAACATGTCAAAAGAAGAATACTTCTCAACAGTCAGGACTCGAAATCAAGATATTGTACGCTGATTTTTGGTCATAAAATTGTAGTTAAAACAGTAATCAAAGTATAAATCAGATACCATGAATATATGTCAAAAACTAATCCCAAAGAGAGATCAAGCCATGCACGACCCTAAGAATCTAGCAAAAACCGTATTCTATTATCCATTGTGATGGAAGCATCATCATTCCCATGTTACATGCAACATCAATTATGGCAGCAGTGAAGACTGTGGTACAGAGAATGTATCTGTATGTCACCCTGGATTTATTGCAGAATGTTTTTTTGACACACTTGTTGCCAATCAAATTCTTATGCAGAACTGTAACCACGATACTCAGAAATGCAAGACTTACATACTTTGCTCCTGTTTATAATTGTTGAGTTGAAAGACCTGCTATGATGCAGTACTTGATGAATGGTTAGCATGTCAGGTTCATTAAAAGCATCCACGTCAGGGTTATGAACACCAACTTCCAAATCTGGTACATTCTCATCTTCCCCATTAACATTTTCAATGTCATCCAAGCCAACATTTTCAGCTTGAGGAAGTGAGCCGCCGACTTCAGCAGTACCTGTAACAGGCGATGTTACTGGTCCAGACTCCACCACTTGCTTACGGTCAGTTTGGACACTAGTTTCACCAGGTTCAGTATAGGCTTGAGTAGGAAAACGCAGGTTTCTATTACTTGATGCATCACCTCCACGAGGATTAGGAAAAAGGGGTGCCTTAAAAGTACCGAAAATAATTAAATCCCCTGGATTAGTTACTGCTTGAGTGTTCTGGGGTGGCTCAGACACGCTAGGTTCCCCAGCTTCACCAGTTGAAGAGATAAGTGGCATGTCACCTTCCACATTATCTGAAGCCGTTTCATTCATCTCCTTATTTTGTTCTTCAAGACGATTCTGTTTGATCTTGTCCTCAATTCGTCTCTGATTCTCTATCATTTCTTCAAGTGTCATGCCTTCAGACTCAATTAGATGCATTAGTTGCTTATCTTCAAAAGTCTCTGCAGTTAGCTGTAGTTTCCATTCCAGCTCTCTTGATTCATCAGTGGCTACAGAACCCGAAATGCCACCACTGGAGATGACTGGAAAGCTACTGCACAACACACAGAAAGAAGCAGCCACAATGAAAAAGACATGCCTTGTGAATGCAGGGAGGGGAGAGCTGTGCACATGAATATGCCAATCCAGGAAGAATGCCTTACCATTCTGGGTTTTCCTTTTCCAGCCCTACAGTCTCTACACTTCCAGAAAGCACCTGCAATATAAAATCAGACAATTATCGACATTATATTTTCTGCTGTAATTGAAGCAAGAAAAAGAGAAAATAGGCATGCAATCTAAACCTTATCCTTCGGCTTTCTCTTATAGAATGCTTTCTTTTTCTTTGATTTCTTTCCCACATTTGTTGATTTTTCATTTTCTTTTCTCTTGTCAGAATCAAGAGCAAGTGCAGCTAACAAATCTTTTTCTGCAGCCTGTGCTTTCTCTTCGGCGTCTTTCTCAGCAAAATTCTCCAAATGTGCCTAAAAGGGAGTTTAAAAAGAGTAAAATAAACTAACATGACACAGACAAGGTAGGAATACCAGAGAGAACAGACAACAAGATTCAACACAAACCCGGATAAATGACTTCAATAGATGCAACATAATTGCCCGGAAATCATGAGCTGACAAGACACTGAAATTCTGCTTCATTCTCTTAATATCAGCAAGGCTCTTCATGATTAAACCATCAACAATGCAAAGCTGAAATGCAACCAAAATAGAAGTAAACAAACTATCAACCTTTTTTAATCTGAATCAGCATAACCATCATAATAATTTCACAATTGATATTCCACATACTTGCACACAAATCTAAGCATGAACACGAAAAAAGTGAAAGAAAAGAAAAGAAAACAGATGTGAAGCGATTCAACATTTAAATCTAGAAGTACAATCACATAATCCAATTCAAACATCAATAATTAAGAAAAGGGTAAACTCTATTACACTGACCTTTCTCTCGATATCATTTCTCTTCAGTTCTATAACTTCTAACACTCGAAGTTCTGCATCAACAAGCTGCCTGTCTTTCATCTGCCGCTCTTCATCTTCACGAGCTCCCAAGTCAGATACTTGAGTACCTATTTCAAAAAACAGTCCTTCAGATCCAAGATCTTCAGCAGAAGCAGCTCGTGCGTCCCCCAGAATATCAGTTATGACATTGTACCCAAACAAACCATCATCTTCTTTAATATCATTGTGCATGTCCTGCTGCTGGTACAATAGATGCACTAAATTCTGAGGTTCATGGCTAGGCATTGTCTCTCTTCTGTTGTTCTCTTGAACACACATATTTCTAACCACTTGAAAAGCTCTCTCATAGTTTGACAACCACAATTTTTTCTTGCACAACGATTTCAGATGTTCTAATTCTTGACATATGAATTGATAAGCTGAGTTTGCTATTGCCAATTTCTGAGCCTTAACATCTTTCCATGACTTTACTAGCTCCCCAATCTCAGAGCCCACATACAACCCAAACACAAAAATTTCCTCATCTGTGAAAGAGCCACTAATTTGTGGTTTAAACTCTCCAGTCAGGAATCGCTCATCCAATAATAGGCAAGAGAAGTCATCAGTGTAATCAATTGTTTCTCTGTACTCCTCCTCATGGGGGACTTCATTGTAGAATTTTCCATCCTTACTAAGCGCAACCATTTGGCAATGATTGTAGATTTCACAGGTCATTCTATACACCATCTCAAGCTGCTCAGATTCTAAGAAACAAAGACTTAGAGGTGTTTTCTCTAGATCATTAAGCACTTCCCTCAAATTTGGACAAGTTTTCTCCAACTGAAATCTTGTTAATAGAAGCCACCTCCATACCATACTTTGTGAGAGGCACGCATTACTCAAAATCAGACAAAACATGGAGTAGATCCGATCAAGCAGGCCTTTCCGCTTGGCATCATCACAGTATGACCACTGCTCCTCATTAATGTCCATCTCCCCATCCTTAATTTTCTCCTCACTTTCACCACCACTATCGTGGCGAACTTCTTGTTTTTCTCTTGCCTCTTCAGAAATTTGCTTTAGCGTCTTATCCACATCCACAGGCCTCCAAACACCATTGACAATCTTGTTCATCCACGCATCATTGAGTTCTTCCGGCAGAATCTTGGCATCCTCCGGTGATAGTACCCGAAAGTGATCTTCTGAATCCAGATGCCGCCTCCACAATTCACCATCCAGGAACCGTTGTTCACAACTACTACATTCCCAAAACTTCCATGATCTTAACTGCTTCATAAATCCTATTGCCTCCTTTAAAATCTCACTGGAAACCTGATCGGATATATAGAAACCTTCAAGCTCAGAAACGTCTACCTTAAGAAAAGCTCTCTGCTCTTCGCGGCTCAATCCCTTCCAGTACTGCAGAGCTCGGATTCTCCGACGCACCTTGGATCCAAGTCTATCCAGATATCCCTCCGTCCCTTTCTCATTTTTGGCAAAGCCTCCCTTATAAACTTCATGTTGCCGTACTCTAACTTTGTCCAATTCCTTTTCAATCGCCAATCTTTTCACTTCTTGGCACTTTCTTGATATTACGAAAGGCTCCCATATTTCACCATCGCCCGAGGATAGGGCACTCTTCTTTTCCTCCGCCGCATCATCTTTGCTAGTTTTCTCCATCTTCATTGCAGCTTTATTTGATCTCTGAATCAAGAGGCGCAATTCCCGCTTAGCAGCCTCAATTCTTGCCTCCTTTGAAACACGATCTTCAACCTGAGTCTCTTTTTGGTACACCACGACGTCTTTACCAGGGTCAACAGGGTCTTGAATTGACAAAGCCTTTTGACATAACCGGATTAAGTTCTCGTAATCGGCCTTATCATTGGCCAACAGGAAGAGCGAACTTGCGTAGGCCACCGTTAGGCCAATTAAGTTGGGGCAGAGAGCAAGGGCTTGCTCTGCAGAAGCAACACCATACCTGAGGTGCTGGAGGCGGGTTTCAACGTTGAGATTGGCGATACGGAAGTGCATGAACGCTCGTGCACGGAGGAGGGTGACGTCGTTTGGGTGGCGGGAAATGGATTCTTGGATGATCTCGAACCCTTCCCGAATGATTCCTTGGCTGAGACAGTAAAAGGCTCGCCGGTTGTCTTCCTTGATTGAAGGGTCAACGTCAGGGCCTGGCTCCTGAAGATTGCATAGTACGCCTGGCCGTGGTTGTGGGGGTGATGGGTTTTGCGGTGGCGAAGCAGAGATGTGGGTGGAGTGGTGTTTCTTGCGATCCATTTTCTTGCTTTTCCGATACGTGTTGTTGCCGGAGTAGTTAGTGCTTTTGGAGGGAGTTCTCCAAGTTGGTTGGTTAAACAAAACGGAAATGCAAATGGAGCGAGCTCTAGTGTGTATCCGTAAATGGTATTTTGGAGAGTTTATAAAAAACGACAAGGAAGGAAAATGCCAAGAAACTGATTCTTGATTATTGTTTTTCTTTTTATTTTTCTTTATTAAATTGTAGGAGACTAATATTGGAAAATTTGGGAAATTGGGCTTTTAACCCTATAGTATTACAATTTTAGGGTTATTAAGATAATTTTAATAATTAGAAAATAATTTTATTTAGAAAAAATAAAAAAATAAATACTAATTCCAGCATGAACCATTGGAAACTAGTTCTATTGTGTTTCTATTTAGCCTAGGCCTATTATGGGGGCCCAAAGTTTGTGTATTTACACTTGTTAAAGGTTGTTTACAGCCCTAATCAAATGCGTTCATTATTGGGTTAGGCTCATTGAAGAACGTAGTTATGTACTTACATTATTTTATTGCAACATCTTTTCTTCTTCTTTTTCTTTTTTGGAGAATTTATTGTAATATCTCTCCATAGTAATGTAGTGCTTATTTTTATATATTATTATCTTTTTGTGTAAAGTCATTAGCATGTTCATAATTTCATTTATCTACACATAATTGCAGCTGAGAGTCCCAAAAAAAACAAATTTTCACTTGTCAAGAACATCTATATATATTGCAGGCAGTAAAGAATAGCGATGGATCACAGTGTACCATTTCCTTTATTCCATTCTGATCAACCTACAAGTCGTGCCCATGTTACATGGAGCATCAATTCCAATCAAGACCGGTGGTCCAATTGAATTTCTTGCAAACTTTCCAACACATTCTATCCTTGGCTAAGGGTCAACAAAATCAAGTAGGTATTTTTTCTGAGATAACTCATCAGGGTCATGCTCAATTCGACCAAATTTGCAAATCTGATGCTGTATCACTTTCCCTGCCAAGCACTAACGTTCTTTTGCATCATCACAGAATGTGTAAAAAATATCTATATCAGGCAATACTACTTCCCCCGATGACTCCAACGTTGCATCATCACAGAATGTGTGAAAAATATCTATCTCGGGCAATACCACTTCGCCGGGCGACTCCAACTCTGCATCATCACCGAATGTGTGAAAAACATCTATCTCGGGCAATACTACTTCGCCGGGCGACTCCAACGCTGCATCATCACAGAATGTGTGAAAAATATCTATCTCAGGCAATACTACTTCGCCGGATGACTCCAACGTTGCCTCATCCTCTTCATTTGCGACATTCGTTCCACCACTAATGTTGCATGTATCATCCAATTCAAGATTTCCTGATTCGTAGTCTGAAGCACGGCTTTTGTACAGAAGCATATCAATGCTACTAGCATGACTAGCATCGCCTGAACGTGTTGCCACTTGGAATTGCTGGGGTGCCTCTGCGAGTTGCTTTTTCTTAGCCTCATCCTCAAGTTGCCTCTGATGGTCTAAGGATTTTTCAAGCTGGAGTTCTACCTGTTCATAAACAAATTGGCCCCTTTGCTCCTCTTCTTTATTCCCTTTCGATTGGCCAGTAATTCCGGAATCTGAACTAGGACCGGCTAATTTGGTAGGCAAGCTACTGCAAAGCAACACAGTAAAAGGACATTTGAGTGGGGTAATATTTTTCACTGCGCATCATTGCCAGTAACTCAAATTAAAGTAGAATATCAAACTTACGATTCTGTGTTCTCCTTTTTAATATGCAGTTGATGCTTCTTGCTTCCAACAGTTGTCTGCAATGGAAATTCAGGCTGCCAGTTTTTATCATACATTTTCGTGACAATTCTCATCAGGAAAAGTAGAAAAGAGTCCAGAAGTGAAACCTTCTCTTTGATCTCTTCTTTATCTTCTCTCTTCTGTTTCTCTGCATTTTTGCCTTCTCTTCTTGAATTACGATCTTCTTTCGCTGAGATGTTGCTGGGAGGAACAGCAAGCTCTGACAATAACGAATCTTTTGCAGCATGGGCAACATCTTCCTTCAAGTGTGCCTAAGAAGGTGTCCAACATCAATTGTCATTATTTTAACATAGGCTACAATGGAAATTCAGACGACCATTTATGTTGTACACTTTTATGACAAGTCTAATCAGGAAAAATAGAAAAGAGGCCAGAAGCAAAAACCTTCTCTTTGGTCTTTCTTTTATCCTTTTTCTTCTTATTCTTCTTATTTTTGCCCTCTTTTCTTGAACTACAAGCTTCTTTGGCTGAGCTCTTGCTGGGAGGAAGAGCTAGAGCAAGCTCTGACAACAATGAATCTTTTGCAGCATCAGCAGCCTCTTCCTCCAATTGTGCCTGCGAAGGGGTCCAACGTAGATTGACATTATTAGAAGACAGACAGGACAAGAATATGAGGGAGAACAACAAAAATGATTCAATACGAACCCTCACAAATGACTTCAAAAAATGCAACATAATTGGAAGATAGTCATGAGCAGATAGCAGACCAAACTTCCGATCCATTGCCCCAGCAGCTAGACTATTCATGATTAAAGCATCTACTGTGCACTTCTGCACGGAGGACCAAAAGAAAACAATTAAAATTCATTAGTTTGATGTGGGCGTAAGGTTCTCAGTGAGAATGATTAAGAATTAAAAGGCCCTTAAGGCTTTTACAGGCTTAAAAGGCATGGCATCTTCACACATCTGTTCTTAAGTATTCAGAGACAAGGAGAATACTCGCATAGAGAGATAAGCTGTAGTTTTAAATTATTTCCACACGGACCTGTTTAGACACATAAAACTCTTTGTCTCTTATTGATGTTCTCAAATATGCTTCTGCTGCAGCTATCCTACTCTGCCTATTTTCTTCACCGGTTTTCAAATAAGATAATTCAGCATGTGATTGAACTAGTGTTTCTGCCGCACCAGAAATTTCAAAACA
This sequence comes from Kandelia obovata, assembly GCA_021464305.1. Lineage (NCBI taxonomy): Eukaryota > Viridiplantae > Streptophyta > Magnoliopsida > Malpighiales > Rhizophoraceae > Kandelia > Kandelia obovata. Next base: position 10,838,096 of record CM038473.1, read on the forward strand.
ACGAAGTTTCAGATTTTTCAGATAATTGAGTATGTAATTCAACCCAATGTTTCTGCCATCGAGTGCCCTATCGATACGTGCAACACCAGCTATCTCATCCTGGGATGAAGGCAGTAGAGACCAGTAACTTTGAGGATTATAGCCTGGATCCAATCTCTTTATGTCTTCTGCATGAAAAATATCCTGGAATGCAGCTAGTGCTTTCTCATAGCGTAACCAAAAGCGTTTTACCCAAAACAAAGACTGCAAATGTCTATACTCTGAATTCAGGTACTGAAAGGCCTCATTAGCTTTCTCAAGTTTGTAAAATCTTAAAAATGCCCATGTGTTCAACAATTCGTCAATCTCATCACCCGTGTACAACCAATGCACAAAACTAGCATCATTTTGAGATTCAATCTCTCCTTGTAGTAACCGCTGATCCAATGCCAAGACTGATAAGTCGTTTGTAAAAGTAATTGTTTCTCTATACTCTTCTGCTTCGTTGACTTCATTATAGAATCCCCCATCCTCACTAGACACACTCAATTGACAACAATAAGACATGTGCAACAACCATTCAAGCATTGCCCGAAGCTGCTGGGATCCCAAGAAGCAAATGCACAAAGGATTTTCATCTAGGCCAGGGATCAGATTGTGCAATTCTGAAACTGAAGTCTCTAAGTTATGCCTGGTTGAACGGATCAAGGAATCCACAATACTCTGGGAAAGACATCTATTTCTCAGCAGCAATTTCAAAAGTTCTTTAATTCTCTGAAGCAGTTTTTCCCTCATAATATCCTTACAGAGTGGCCATTTGTCTTCATCAGTATCCATCTTATTTTCCTTCAACAACATGTTCACGTCCACTGGCTTCCAGGCACCATTTTCAATCTTGCTAGCACACACAGGATCAACTGGACTAGGCATGATCACATTTTCCCCCAGCAAAAACACAGCATTGCGCACTCTAAACACATGATTGATCCATGAGTCGTAATCTAAAAAAAACTGTGAGACATTAGAACCAGGAAATCTCCAACACTTCCATTTCTGGCACATCTTGCCAAAATTTATGGCTTCATTAAAAAATGAGATTGCATACTCATTGTTACTGTAGTGCTCCATCATTTCATCAACATTCACCACAAGAAATCTACTCCTCTCTTTGCCACTCATTCGCCGCCAATAATCAGCAACCTGGGTTTGCCTATTCAATTGAGGAACAATTAGAGACTTATTAGCTTTCTTGGAATAGGCCGACCCTTTTTTCTCATCTTTCTTTGGACTGTCACTATCAGGAAACTTTACAGAGCCAAGATAAAACTGCTTCTCCCAATCTGCCACCGTTGCAACGTTAACTTCTATTTTCTTTCTTGTAGATTCTTGACTCTTTCTTGTATTGACGATGTGTTCTAGTTTTTGTTTTGAGAGTAAAAATTCTGAATTCTCCTCCTCTCCCTCCTCCTCCTCCTCCGCGGCCTCTTCTTTACTTTTCTCCTCACGGTATAAGGCCCTTTTGGCTTTCTGCATCAGTCGCTTCAATTTTTTTTTCACAGCTCTAATTCTGGCCTCTTTCGTGGAGGAATCTTCGGTTACAGTCTCTTTCTGGTTGGGAGAGAAATCATTCTTGGGGCGGATGAGTTCTTGAATCAACAAGGCTTGCCGGCATTGGTTGACTATTCGCTCGTAATCTTCTTGACCCTCCGCTAAATAAAATAGCGCTAGATTGTAGATCAAAATGACGCCGATTTGGTCAGGACAGATTGCCAGGGATTCCTCTGCAGAGGCAGTGGCGTTCTTGAGGAGCTTGACTTTGTTTTCGGAATCTGAATCATCGATGAGAGCAGCGAGATGGAAGTACAAAACAGCATCGGAGCGGTGGACAGCGGCGGACTCAGTATCCGAATCATCCTCTTCTGGGATTTGAATGTCGAAGAAGGGGCCACAGCCAACGGGTGGTGATGGTGGCGGTGAAGTGGGGTGATTCTTTCTTTCCATTTCTTGAACTGTTGCTTTCGATGGAATTGGTTTACTTTGTGTGGTGGGGTGGGGGGGGGGGAGAGGAAGACTTTTGAAAATCAGTTAAAATAGTTTTGTTGCATTAGAAGATCAGAAAATAACGAGACGTTGCTTTTTGGTTATTATTATTTTCTGCCTTTGCAAATGGGAGTTGGAAATTGGGTTCTATTTGGGCTTGAGCTCAAGATACCAGGCCCATATGGTAGGTTGTGAGTAGGTTTATTTAAAATCTAGGAAACCAGATAAAAGTTCAGCTTGAAAATGAAAATAAAAAATATAGGTGAAAAGGGACACTTTGAACACTGACATGTTTTGTAGACCAATCGATACTTAGGTTTTAGTTGGGCCTGCACAAATGATTACCAAGCTGTTCCCCAAGATTTAAAGCCTTAGACAGAAAGGCTGCATCACAATTTGTTATGGGTGGGCTGAGCAAGCCTAAGATGTATGCCCATTAACGTGGAACTCTTGCTGTCTTACTAAAACATAAGCCCACTAATTAGTGTTCCCATTTTTGGCCATAGAATTGCATTAGAACAGTAATCAAAGTATATGGGGGTATGCCTATGAAGATCCGTCAAATACTAAATCCAAAGAGGGATCAAGCCATGCACAACATTAAGAATCTAGCAAAAAAATCATCTTGTCTTTTCCATTGTGATGAAAACATCATGATTGACATGTCACATGCAAAATCAATTGCAGGGAATAATGACCAAGACTGCGGTTCATAGAATGTGTCAGTATGTCACCCCTGATTGGTTGCAGGATATTTGTTAGACACATCAAATTCTTACGCAGAACTGTAACCTTGATCCTCAGAGACACAAGACTTGCATTCTTTGTACCTTTTTATATTCGTCCGCTTCAAAAACCTGCAATAAGACTGTACTTGATCCATGGTTAGCATGTAAGGGTCATTAAAAGTGTCCAGATCGTGGTCATGCACACCGACTTCCAAATCTGGTACATTGTCAGCTTCCCTCCTAACATTTCCAGTGTCATCCAATCCAACATTTCTGACTTGAGAAAGTGAATCACCAACGTCAACATGACCTGTTCCAGGCAATGTTGTTGGTCCAGACTTCTCCACTTGCTTATGCTTGGTTGGGACAATAGTTGCATTATGTTCAGAATAGGCTTCAGTTGGAAGAGGAATTCTACAATCTATACTACCAATGGAAATTGTCATGCTGGAGTCCCCTGGTTGTTTGTCATGCACATTAGACCTATTACTCCAGCTTGTTTTAGACACAAAAGGCACATCCATATGGATAGATTTTTCTGCTTGAGAGTTCTGATGTGCCCCGGACATGTTATATTTTGCAGCATCAGGAGGTTTAGAAACGAGTGGCGTATCATTTTCTACATTCTTTGCACTTGTTTCACTCGTCTGCTTATTTTTCTCAGCAAGTCGCTTCTGCTCAATGTTGTTCTTAATTTGCCTTTGTTCCTTTCTGTGTTCTTTAGTATCCATGCCTTCATGCTCGCTTAGAAGTGGTGGGGTTTCACTCACCTTCTTGTTTTTCTCCCAGAGTTGCTTTTGCTTGGCCTCATCCTCAAATTTCCTCTCAATTTGCCTCTGTTGTTCTTTGACATCTTCAATATCCTTGCCTTCAGACTCACTTGGAAGCTTCAGTAGCTGATCTTCCACATTCAGTAGACGAATTTCACTCATCTTCTTGTTTTTATCTAAGAGTCGCTTTTTCTTGGCCTCATCCTCAAATTTCCTTTGGTACTCCAAGTGTTTTTCAAGTTCAATCATCTCATCATACGACATTTGTCTTGGTGATGCCCCTTCTTCCCAGTTTACCAATCCATCAGTGATTGCTAAATCTGGATTATGGCCAGAAGATATGGTACAGAACCTACTGCGTATCAACTCAGGCAAAAGCACATTGAGTGGTGTCATTTTTCAATATGCAAGTTATTTTTTCACATAGAATCGAAATGGGTCACTAGTCTGGGGGTGGTGGGGTTATAAGGTAAAAGCTGTGATAGTGAAACTTGCCATTGAAGCAGATAACTTACATTTCTTTGTTCTTCTTAGTCAACGATTGATGCTCCTGCCTTCCAGAACTCGTAGTCTAGGAAGTGAAATTAGATTAACATTTCCGCGATGCACTCACATGACAAACAATTAAGAAAAAAATATGAAAGAGGCTAGCAGTTAAAACCTTCTGTTTGGTGTTTCTGTTATCTTTTCTCTTCTTATTCTTTTCATGTCCTTTGTCCATGTTCTTGTCCTGATGGCAAGCAATCTCTGACATCAGTTCTTTTTCGACAGTCTCAGCCCTCTTTTCAGCATCTTTGAGAGCAAATTTCTCCAAGTGTGACTAAAAGAAAGCAACAAAAGGAAAACATAAATTGAAATATGAGACAGATAACACAAGAATATGAATAGGCAAGAGGATCCAACACAAACCCGCACAAATGACTTCAATAGATGCAACATGATAGGAAGATAGTCGTGAGCAGACAGCAGTCCCAACATCCGATCCAGGTCCATGACGGCTAGGCTCTTCATCATTAAAGCTTCAACTTTGCATTCCTTTAAGGAAAACCAAAAGTAAAAGATCACTTCAAGGTGAACCATTTTTGACAAGGAAGAACTGGAACTGAGAAGTTTTAACAAGTTCTCTTCAAGAAAGATTAACAGTCAGAAAAAAAAAAAAGTCTCAAGAACGTGCACTCAAGAACTTCACAGTGCGAAGCATAATTGCATAAATGACATGATCACAAAATCAAAATAAACATACATGTTAAATGATAAAAATTTACGATGTATACCAATTACTGTATGTTTTGGTTCTCCTAACCATGGAACTCAAGAAAGAGAAAAAAAAAAGAAATTAAAGTTCTAATATCTGCCAAGTTTAAATTTCGACGCACCTGTTTAACCACATCAAAGATTTTAACATCCAATGAGTTTCTAACAAAAGCTTCTGCTGCTGCTAGCTGGTTTTCTATCCTACTCTGCTCATCATCATCATCAACTGCTTTCAAGTCAGATAATTGAGTATTTGCTGAAATCAAAGCATCTTGAGAACCAAACTTCATTTGGCAATAAAGTTCTACAGTTTTCAGAATGTCGAATACAGCATGGCACTGAAACACACCATCCCCTTCTTTACTACCAGCTAGCTCATCCCGCAGATTGAACAGTTGATGCATGCAATTTTGAGGAATATATCCCGGAATTTCCTTTTTTTTTCTGTCTTCTGCAGTACACATTCCCCTGATTGCAAGGAAAGCTTTGACATACCGCATCAAAAAGCATTTTTCCCTACACAGCTTTTGCAAGTATATAAACTCTGAATCCAGGTACCGCAAAACCTCCTCAGCTTTTTCCATTTTATAAACCCTTAGACCTGCCCATGACTCTGCCAGCCGCCCTATCTCATCACCATCATACAGCCAGTGCACAAAATCATCAGATTCTCCTCCTAGTACCCTCTCGTCCAATGACAGGTGCAAGAATTCATTGGTAAAAGAAATTCTTTCTTCATACTGCTGATCGATATAGACTTCATCAGAAGGGATTCTGCCCTCAGGGGTTTCAACCAACTCACAACAATGAGACATTTCATCCAACCACCCATATATTGTGGAGAGCTGCTGAGATCCTAAGAGGCAGATGCTCAAGGCGTTCTTGTTTAGGTCAGGAGTCAAATGCCAAAATTTTCGAACTGAGGAGAAAAATTTGGTAAACGCAGTTAACGATCTCACTATTTTTTCTGACAGACATTTATTTCTCAACAACAAGTTCAAAAGCCTTTTAATGTTCCTAAGCAGATCTTCCCTCTCAGCATCCTCACAGAAAGGCCAATTGTCTTCATCAGCATAGATCTTCTTGTCCTTCAATTTATCATCACTTTCACGGGCAACTATAATCTTCAACATCTCATTTACATCCACTGGCCTCCAAGCACCATTTTTAATCTTGTAAGTGCATGCATCATCAATAGGACGAGGCAACATCTCCTTCTCCTTTTGCGATAGATGAACCATGTGCTCTGTAACTACATGATCAATCCAGAAGTCATGGTCTAAAAACCACTCTTTACATCCAGAACTGGAACAATCCCAATACTTCCAATCCTGAAACATCTTGCCAAAGCCTATGGCTTCTTTAAAAACTGACATTGCAGACTCATTGGTACTATAGTACCTCATAACCTCATCAACATTCATTTCAAGAAATCTTCTTTTTCCTTCGCCACTCATGCTCCTCCAATAATCCAAGACCAGGGCCTTTCTATCTGATTTGGCTACAAATTGGGGCGCCTTAGATTTCTTGGACCTTCTATCATTATCAACACCCTGACAGGAACCTAAATACAGCAACGCTTGCTTATCCCTCACCATCTGAATTTCAAGGTCCAGTTCTTTTCTTATTGATTCTTGTCTCTTTCTTGCATTGATGAAAGGTTGTAGTAATTCATCTGCGGGTTCAAACATTTTACTTTCCTCTTCTTTACTTTCGTCACTGCCGAGCAAAAGCCGATTCGCTTTCTGTCTCAGTCGCTGCAATTCTCCTTTCACGTCCTCAACTCTGGATTCTTTCGTGGCGACCCCTTCAGTTAGTTTATCTTTCGGTTTCACAATGATACTGTTCTTGGGATCAATGGGGTCTTGAATCGACAGGGCTTGTTGGCATTGGTTGACTATTCGCTCAAAATCTTCTCGATCCTTGGCTAAATCAAAGAGCATTTGATTGTGGAGGAGAATGAGGCTGATTTGGTTTGGAGAAATGTCCAGGGATTTCTTGGCGGCTTCCACGGCTTCCTTGAGGAAATTGACTTTGGTGGGGGAATTAGAGTTACGGACGGCGCTCATTAGGTGCATAAAGGCGAGGGTGCGGTGGAGAGTGGCGGATCTTGGATGCCGAGCAATAGCCTTTTTCATGATCTTGGTGGATTTCTTGAGGAGACCTCCGTGGAGAGCGTTCAGGGCTGCCAAGCAATCTTGCTTGATGGAAGCTTCGGCAGTGGAGTCATCTTTTCCCGGACATTGAACAGCGTAGAAAGAGTAGGTGGCGTCCCCGGCGAAGAAGGACTCGATTGGGACGGTTGTTGGTGGTGGACTCTTTTTTCTTGCCATTTTCTTGGATTGGTTCTTTCAGTTAGCTTTGGAGGGAACTATGAAAATTCAGTTGAAATAAATGCTTTTCCAATCAAGCAGAGGGAAATAAAACTAGAATTATAACTTTCTTTTCCTTTTGGGCACGATGAAGTAAACAAAGGAAATTAGACCCATTACAGAGGAGAGCAAAATCAAACAAGCAAGAAAAAAGAAAAAGAAAAACAAAAGGCTATTTCTTTATCTTTTCATTTGCTAAATGAGGCCCTTTTTGTCTCGTATAGTAGAAAGTTTGTGCCTATAGATTACAGAATTTTAGACATTTTATAGTAATATCATTACATCTCTGTCACGAGTCGTTAACTTCTCTCAAAAAATACTTATTGAATTACATAGTAATACACTCAAAATCTTTTTTTTCTTTAAAAACGTGGAAGTAGTCACATTTGTCCTTAGATTAGTTAAAATGATCCGCAACTTGGTTTCTTCTAGGTAAACATGGGAAACGCAGTGATGACATTTACTTAGCAGTAGATGCTCTTGGAATTCTTGTTTGGGCTTGCAGTAATATGAATCCAGGAAGAGAATATTGGACTTTTAACCATAAAGACAAAAACTTACCCAATGATCAGGGCCCATAGGCAGACATATATTTTGGGCCAAGCTTCTCCTCCTGCAGCACCCTTCTTCTCCAAGGTGGTGGAGTCCATGGGCGGTGGTGATATCGAGGGTGGCGATGGATTGCGGCGTTGGATGGCGGTGGGGCGCTTCCTTCTTGGTTTTCTTGGATTGGTCCTTTTTGTTGGTTTAACTTTGGAGGGGAACTTTCAAAAATCTGTTTGAGAAAAAAAAAAAAAAAACCGTTATTGAGAGAACAGTGTCCAGTTGTCCTCGATGGGTAGTTAAGGGAAGAAACCAGGGATAGAATTGTAAATTTAAAACGCTCGAACTTTGAGACAGTGGCCGTACAAGAGTTTCCCGCCAAAGCCCCGCGAAAGGGTCCGAACTCCATAGCATTTTAATTCTTCCAAAAAAAAAAAAATGGAGAAAGAAGCAAAATCACCCATAATGGAGACTAAGATCGCGATCAAGGCGGCGGCGGCGGCAGGTGAGGCGGAGCGAGGCCGATTCCGGTTGGATGATTTCCTCCAAGACCAAAGCCGGAAAACCCCCTTCTTCAAGTCGCGGTCTCGCCGGAGAAGGACAGACACCTGGCTGATTTCGGTCTTCGTCATCGCCCACCTCATCGCCTTCCTGGCCACCATGTTCGTCAACAGCTGCTCCACGAAGTCCCGCGATGACTGCGCCTTCAAGGCCCTCCGGCGGTTCTCCTTTCAGCCGCTCTCCGAGAACCCTTTCCTCGGTCCCTCTGCTTCCACGTCCGCGTTCCTTTCAATTTACTCCCACATTTTTGTTCTTTCATATTCTCGCTATAGATTTTAGGGTTTATATAATTTGCAAGATCGATATTGGGTATGGCTCTTTTACGAAGAGATGGTTTATAGAATGATACTCAAAATCTGGCCTTTAGAATAGGGCCAGGTTTATTTATCGTGCCGATCATGCCGATTTAGTTAATCTCGTTAAAATGCCAATTTCCTTGATAGATCTTTAATTCGGTTGCTTGGGTTGAGTTTTGAAGCAGTAGCCCCTAACTTGACTGGTCTTATTTGAAATCTTAATATTGATTATTTAACTGCAAATTTGCTTGACTAGAATTGTTCTGCAAATTTTGTGTATGATTTTTGGTTATTGATACAATATAATGTAATTTTTAAGTCAGTGCTTTAAAATTTGATTTTGAATAGCTTTGCTCAAGTGAGCCTGAAGGTTTGACATGTAGGTATTGGTGTGGTTTCATTGAGTGCTGAGATCACGCTTGCCCAATTGCAGGCTAGACAAAATGGGTGCTCTGCGCAAGACACTGTTGGCTGAACATCAACTTTGGCGTCTCTTCTCTTGCCCGTGGTTGCATGCTGGTGTCTTTCACTTTATCATCAACGTTAGTGGAATTTTCTTGATAGGAATTTACCTGGAGCAAGAGTTGGGACCAGGCAAGCAAGCGTGTAATTTTGTCTTTCCACTTTAGTCATTTAAGTGAGAAGCTAGAGCTTAAAATGTTCCCGAAGAACAGTTCTTGCTCTTATGTTGTGTTTTCTCCTTGTGCAGTAAGGGTTGGTATCATCTATATACTCTCTGCATATTTCGGCACCTTGGTGACTGCGCTTTTTGTTCAAGACAGCCCGGTAGTCAGTTCCTCTGGTGCTCAATTTGGGTTGCTTGGGTCTACAGCCTCTTCACTATTAAGAAACTGGAAATTGCACACTAATAAGGTCCTGCATATTCCTCTCCCCCCACCCCCCACCCCAAAATATAAAACAAATCTTCCTTCCCCATTGGTTCTACTGACCCAGATATTGATGCCATTTTCTTACTTGCAGTTTGCAGCTCTGTTGATACTTTTCCTTGTGTTTGCATGCAATTTCGTGCTTTGTTTGCTGCCTTACATTGACAATTATTCAAATATTGGAGGTCTCATATCTGGACTGCTACTTGGATTTGTGCTTTCATTCACGCCTGAGCTAAGGCAGGAAGTGCAGAATAATGAACCAGGCATGCATGATTATAGTATCAAGAGTTTCCTCAGCTTGAAGCAGAAACTAGACAGGCCAGTCCTAAGGAGCATCTCTCTTCTACTTTTTACTCTTCTGTGAGCTTTTCTTCTTTGTCTATCAAGGTTCTTACCTTTGCTTGTGAATTTTTCTGTTGTCATGCTGTAAGATTAACTTTTGTGTGCAGATTTTCTGGGTTTCTTCTGATGGTACTCGTGGGCATCAATTTAGGCCAGTATTGCAAGTGGTGTAGATATCTTGACTGTGTACCTTCCAAAAGGTGGAGCTGCAATGACATGACAACACTGTGTGAGGTAGAATTTAATCAAAGTGCTTCATTTCAAGTTCCTTAGGGAGACACTTGATTGGCACCAAAAAATGAATAGAGGAATTGCAGTGCTAAACAAATTCAAATATCTTGAATTTTTATTTCTAAAAACTTTGGAAATGAACAGTATAGGAAAGACTGAGTTTTTGTTGTTATAAGTTACCTTGCATTATCATGAATTTTATAGCAAGAATCTTCTATCATCAAAGAATTATCAAAAACATGAAAAATGAAAAGTAAAGAAGAGAAGCGCGGACCCAAAAGAAGAGAGAGGAGAAAAAAATAATTTGTTGAAATGTCAGCAGGAGAAAAAAGAAAGAAAGACCCAGATTTTTACTATTATCTGTTACCGAAAGATGCAAATTGTCAGTTATTCCCTTACTGCTGAGATAGTCCTATTGAAGAATCTTGTATCAGGCACTCTATCATTTCTATTTGCAATTCTAATTCTTTGGACAAAATATCAACCTATTGGTGAGTTTATTGTCTATTTATGTACTTGAAATCAATTGCATGGCCATTTGTTTATTTAGTCAATTGATACTAATTTATAAATCACACTCTTATGCCAAGGAAATGATAATTGCAGGTCATGGAAAGCGAGACAGGGTCAACTTTGACATGTATTAGGAATGGAAATTTTAGGTTTCTGCCCTATGCCAACATGTCACCCTCAAGGACCAGGGATTTGTGTACTATGATATGCTCATGAAAGAGTTAATTTTCATCCTGTTGCTCTCCATTTATTCATTCAGGCATGTGGTGGTCATGCAATGAGCCGGGAGAAGCTTGATACATAATGCCAATACTCTTTTCATGGCAACTTAAGTCGGATTTCTGCAGCATTTTATCCTTGCTTCATTTACAGCTAGTGCTTCATGTGCAGTTCAATGTGAAAAATTATGAAACTAGTGATTCCTTTGGCTTTGAGACTGTTGAAACGAAAAAAAAAAAAAAAGTGCACTTTTGGACATGAGAGTGCACTGTCTGTTGAGATACAATGTATGTTTTCCATTGCTATGACCAATTGTTCCTCATGACAACAATGTTGATACAACTGACAGAAATATAGCATTGCTGGGAAATTTTGGTATTTGTTATTCTCTTGAATTGCAAAGTATAAATGAATAGAGCTGATGGGATGTACAAAAAGTTCTGGCGGGCTTTTAATGTGTCAAAGCAATAGAGTACAAGCCATTGAGACTACAAGCAAAATAACCCCATCAAGGCCGAGCCTATCTTCCACTTGCATCCTCTTGAAGCCATTGCTTCCCATGCATCCACATTTACAGCAAGTCCTCTGATAATGGCAGCACAGGAGAATACATATCAAGAAGCGCTGTCCCATCAAGGACATCTAATTGCAACAATTTCCCCTTCTCGATGTACTCGTGAATCCACTTCCCCTGCCCAAGAGCCCCGGATAGAGTACAAGCTGTCAAACCCATAGTTACACAGAGTTCCTCAGGCTTAAACCCCAAAACCAACATATCTCTAAAAGCTTCTAAAGCATCCCTCGCCCAAACTATGCCGAAGGTTGCCTTTTATAAGCACATTCCAGCGAATAACATCTGGTTGAGGAATTTCATCAGACGTCTTCCGTGCAACTACTACATCTCCACACCTTCCATACAGCCTTCACGACTCCCAGTCTGCGCATGCCCTTCTACCAAAAAACTCATTTTCACATACCCAATTGTGCATTTGCCTCCCCAAACGCACCAAAGAAGCATTTGGACGTGTGACGAGCTCAAAATGCAACGTGTGGTTATCGGGTCTCACATTGCTACCTATAATGGTCCATGAGATCAAAAGTAACTCAATATCCAATTAAGGAGCTGACTAAGCTACGAGAATAGGCTCGAATAAGAGTATTGTAAATTAAAGAATTGGGTGTGTTCGATTTGATTGAACGAAAATAGAAAAAGAGACGCACGAGAAAGATCTCAATTGTTAGACAGAGAGATGAAGGCCAGAAACATGCTAATAGCGTAAGTCGTTTTGCCCTGGAAGATGCGGGTCAGGGGGGTTGACTTGCCATGGCCCATCATTTCAACCAATGAAATGTCGCCACATTATAACACACAGCAGGTTTACTATGCATCCGCAGGTTCCGGATTATTCTAATTAAAGACACAGAACACGAAAACGTAGGAGACCCCTTGTGCCTCCAAAATTACACCTTGAGCACATTTGTAGCAATTAGTAACCAGGAACCTATGAACTTCAGTTTCAGTTTCAGTTTAAAGGTTCTGTTTTTCCAGTCAGGGATATGCATAAAAACTGCAGCTAATGGCAGGTGCAATTATGGCCATCATCTTTTAACCCTTAATAAAAGACGTCAATTTGCAGCAGCGGCCATCCCTCTAGCCGAAAAGGTGAAAACTTTGAGATTTGGCTTTGTTTTTCTTTTTTTTTTTCCTGGTGTAAGTCTAACGGCTGCTTTCTTTCTTTGTTTACATGCTTATACGTGTTTGATTTTCTATGTTGGAAGAGGGAAGAGCTGTTAGTAGTGGTGGGTGGTGGAGCAGCTGGAGTGTATGGAGCAATTAGAGCTAAGACTGTTGCTCCTAATCTTAATGTGATTGTTTTAGAGAAAGGAAAGCCTCTGTCAAAGGTTCTTTCTCATTTTTGTTTCTTCTCCTTTTTCTTCTCCTTTTTTTTTTCGAGATTTTGGTGATTTTAGTCTAGACCCAAGATATATGCAACAATGTGCAAGCCACTCGTATAGGTAATGTTTGCTGTTATTGGCAGGTGAAAATATCTGGGGGAGGTAGATGCAATGTGACAAATGGGCATTGTCCTGATACGATGGTAATGATTGTTAAGCTTTTCGGGATTGTACAAGTTTTGTGCTTTTTATGTGTTACCTCGTAAGCAATGATTTCCATTATATTTTAATATAGTGTGCTTTTCTTAAAGTTGAATTGAGAAAGGATTGTTTTTATGCTACTCTCATAACCGGGTAGAATGTTCTAAGACACAGTATGCTAGTAGGCACCATAAGAATTTCTTGGATGCTAGAACCTATGAGCGATTTCTGGTTTGTTTTGGAATTTGTATTATGGTGCTTGTTCTTGTGATTTCAGTATGATCTACAGAACATCCACTTGTAAATTAAGAAGGGTAGAAAACTGACCGTGTTCATTAATCTTTGTGGCAGAGTTTGGTAGAAAATTATCCAAGGGGTCATAGAGAATTGAGAGGGTCTTTCTTCAACGTGCATGGTCCACTGGATACCATGGCCTGGTTTACCAATCGGGGAGTGGAACTAAAGGTTTTGTTCCGGGCTATTTTTACTTTTCCTTCATTATCTTATTTTTCATATGTTATTTATGCATACATACCTTAGATAGAGGATGATGGAAGAATATTTCCGGTCAGCAACAGTTCATCTTCAGTAATTGATTGTCTTCTAACAGAATCAAATCAAAGGAGAGGTATGGTTTCATCTACTTGAAATATCTGTAATGTGTTTGAATCTACACTAACAATTTGCTCATGCCCTATTACAGAATTACAATTTCTCTGTTGGAACAAATATTTCCAGTTCTGTGTCAGATTTAAAGTATATGAGATATTTTCTGCATCTCTAAGATATTAATGTGATGAATGGCTGTTGTAGTTTATTCTGCCACTCTTATAATTACTCTTTCTTTTCTGATAAGCAGCAGCCTTGTTTCTATTTGAAGTTATATAAATTAAAATTCTAGCTCCTCTAGTTTCTCTGGAGACAGGAAAAGCAGCAAAAAAAGCATCTCTTGTTGCTGCTGGAAAGTTTCTTCTTGAGGTTGAGAAATGCAAAGTCGATTCCTCTGAATATTTGTCAGCCGATTATTTGTTGATTGCAAGTGGAAGTAGCCGGCAGGTTGTGATGAATGAACCATCCACTAGCATCATGGTGTATGAAATGTTATTATATTTCCTGTTATATTGTCTTCTCTCTTCTCAGGGCTATAGCCTTGCAAGTCAGCTTGGTCATTCAATTGTAGATCCAGTACCAAGCTTATTTACTTTTAAGATAGCAGACTTGCTGCTCACGGAGTTGGCAGGGGTAATGCTCTCCAATGATTTTTAAGGCTTCTCCAAATTACTTTCTAATATGAATAGTTAGCAAAAGTCTTCTTCTTTTCACTCTTTTTTGCTTGCAGATATATTTGCAACTTTTACTTTCTGTCTAACTAATGGACAGAATGGGAATTCTGTTACTCTGTCTAACTAATGGACAGAATGGGAATTCTGTTACTGCCATCTTGGGATTGTTCTTGTTTTCAAACTATAACAATATGCCTAAGGCTAACCTGAATTGCTGTCAATGGGGGAGATTTCAGTCAGCTTTTTCATGTTATCTTGTGGTGCCAGATCATTCTCACATGTTATTGATAGTTAGGATTGTGCTTATGTTCATGTCAACCTGTTTAACTAAAAGTTCTATGAAATAAAATTGTCCCAACATGTTCAATGGGTTAACATTCTGCAATGAACACTACCTTTCCACTTGTAATCTGCAATAATATCTTTACCGCACGATAGATAAGTGAGTAGTTTGAGTACATTGTTTAGGCTTTCCTGTTTTTCCAGAAAAATTTTAATATTCACAATTTCAAACATTACGTCAATGTCTGAATGCTAAATCGCTAATCTTACTGGTCAGGTTACATTTCCTAAGGTTGTTGCAAAGCTGAAATTAGAAAATGTCCAATGGAATACACTACACCTTACACAGGTAACTTTTCTGAGCTGCCAGAGAGTAAATTTATATGATTGTATGAGATTAACTGAACTTCTCCATATCAGGTTGGGCCCATGTTGGTAACACACTGGGGACTCAGTGGGCCAATTATTCTCAGGCTATCGGCCTGGGGAGCTCGAGATCTGCAAAGTTCAGGCTACAAAGGTGCTGAAAAGTTTGATTTAGTGTTCTTTAGTTTTAGTTTTCTCTTCTGGTTTTTGTTTCATAACTTGATATCGCTTGGATGCAGGGCAGCTTATAGTGGATTTTATACCTGATTTGCATATAGAGGACATAAAATCAATCTTTTGTCAGCAAAAGCACAAATTTGCGGTAATTTTTATTTTAGTGTTTTGCTTTTCAAGTACCTTAAAGTTGTCCCAAGTGTGTACATGGGTTATTGTACATTGCATGTCAGTCTTGTGAGTTGTTTGGCTCTCCAACAACTGTTTGCAGTGTTGCTGTATGAGTAAAAAATCCTAGCAAATAGTCACAAAAAAGATACTAGTTGTATTGTATGAAGTGATTAGCAAAATTTTCCTATATATTATTTGTACAGATAGATAATCTAAGTAGTCAAGAAAAAGGTAGCAAAATGTTTTAAAGTTTTTGTTTCTAGAAGTCTTGATCAAGGGCAAAACATCCTAGATTTTCTTGTTTACTGTTGAAGATCAATGTTAATTTTAGGAACTACAGTGCATGTTTCTGCAAGGCTGTTTTCACATTGGCTAAGTCTGTGCTTACACATTTTATTTACTTGTTTTCAGAAGCAAAAAATACTGAATTCATGTCCTTGGGAATTTGGCCTTGCAAAGAGATTTTGGAAGTATATATTGGACCGTGAGGTTTCTTGGCTGTTTCAAAGTGAATTTTCATCTTTTGTTTCGCCACCATGGATTAGTTGCAATTCTTATTTTTGCTTACTGATATGCAGCATCTGATTGGAGACACCAAATGGGCCTCAGTATCAAATAACTCTATAATCTCTCTTGCTAGTCTCTTAAAGCATTGTACATTTAGGATAACAGGAAAGGTATAATTCAAATCTTCATTCTCTAAGATGCATAACTCATGTTTTTCCCACTTCCTTTAGATTACATTTTACAGGCATTTGTTCATAATACAGGGTCCCTTTAAGGATGAATTTGTCACTGCTGGAGGTGTTCCCTTGTCTGAGGTTCTTTCTCTTTGCTCAAAATGTGCATATGCGTGACTTTATTGGAACATATAATGATTTGCTTTTGCTTCATGAAAGATTTCTTTGAAGACAATGGAAAGCAAGATATGTCCACGTCTCTTCTTTGCTGGAGAGGTACTGTTTCTTAATATTCTAGATTTTCTATTTGTTTTAGTTTGGGGTAGTAGGGCAAGGGAGAGACTTGTTTAGCTTTGTTGCAATGATTCTAATTTTCTTGGCCACATCATTTGTCTGGAGATGAAATTCAAAAATATCTACAGAGCTCATGCATAAGGGGGTGTTGATGTTTCAGGTATTGAATGTTGATGGCATCACTGGCGGCTTTAATTTCCAGGTGAGAAAAACATCACTCTAATATGACTCATGGAATATGTAATCATGTTTTTTTCTTTTTGGCGGCCTTGTTATTAGGGGGTATGGTGAGAAATGACAAGGGTCTGTAAGCACCTTCTGTCCTGATAATGTTTGCTTTGAAATTTGAAGGGTTACAAATGAAATCACTTGTGAATGTTACAAAAACCAGGTATATGGACTCCTCTGGATATATCTGATCCTAGGATTTGCCATGCAATGCATTAATCTCTTAGTTGGAGAGCTATTTCCATTGCAGAGCAGATTGGTCATAATCTGAAATCCTTCATTTAATGTGTTGCTCTTTTAGCATGATTGTCATCCGATATTTTGGGGTGCCTCATCAACTGTTCTTCCTACAGAATGCGTGGTCTGGTGGATACATTGCTGGGACAAGTATTGGTGAACTAGCAACTGAAGTTACTGATCTCAAGGAGGAAGCTCAATTGACTTAAATTGCAGCACACACGTTGTCCTGTTTCCAGCTTGAAAGTTCTTGTACAAGTACATATAAAATGACTAAATATTTATTTCTTAATTATCACGTAAAAAATAAATATTTATTTTAATCGTTTGAGTTACTTTAAAAATAATTTTAACGCAAATATGTTTTGATATAATTGTGGAGGTATTCCTCGCGGGCCCTTTTTTTTTTTTTTTTTTTTTTTGTCTCGATTGCAATTTTTACAAAAGAATTGAAAGTTGCTGATATTTGGATGGGTAGCATTTTGAAAGTGTGTTCGGCTAATGCATTTCGACTTCGCCTGCCCAAGCCAATGGCCAATTTGTCGCCTCCAAATGCATTCACGTGGACACCCTATGAAGCCTCTGTTCGTAATTATTACTTATAATTAATTTATTATTTGTTAAATAATATATATATATAATAATTAAAATTTAATTATATAGACATATATATTTAGTTTACATATCTAAATCATACAACTTATAACAATGATTCGCGTTTGAAATATGACAAAAAAAAAAACATACACATATTATTTATCAATTTCAAAACTTTTAAAATTTATAATAAAACAATTAGTGACGAGAATATTGTATTTTTCTCATAAGTTACAAATTAAAAAAATAAATAATTTAGTGAAAAAAAATACAAAATTTAATTTATAAAATTTTAATTTTTACTTTTTTTTAAAAAATATATATATATATATATATATGTGTGTGTGTGTGTGTGTGTGTGTGTGTGTGTGTGTAATTTATAAAAGTTAAAAATTTTATTTTTATTATATAACTGAGTAATAATTACTCTGACCGGCCAACTTGCTCGCACAATCCAAACAATGTTGTATTTCTTTTATTTTCCTATTACATCACATTCACTTAAATTCACTTGACCATTCAATCGACCTTTACAACTGACAACCATTTTCCCCAAACTAATGCCATTAACCACAAATTACTGTATTATAATTCGATCTTAAGAACACACAAACTCTCACTTTAAACATAGAAAATCATTTATTAGTTTACATTCAACTCCACGATTTAATATAACAAACGGATCCACACAGTGGGGAAAATAAATCAATCAGAAATGTGGGGGCATAATAATAATTATTATTAAAAAAAACAGACGAAGGAAAGGCACAAATTAATGGCAGGCGCGATTGTACGCTCCGCACCTGTTTTTGGCACTTGAAGGATTCTTAGTAGGGAGGCAGTAGCGTTGACCCCTGCCGCAGCCAAACGTTGCCTGATTGTTGAGTTTAGCGGCATCGTAAGAATAACCAGAAGAAGAGACGAGCAGTCTGCCAAACTCTGAGCCCATCAGGAACTCCAAGTCCATGTCGGACTCGGCCATGGACATTCCCAGCGAAGATGTTGTCATGCTGCTCGCCAAGCAAGCTCTTGGGCTGATCAGCGTCAGCAGCACCACCCAGAAGCCTGAAACTAAAAGAAGAAACGTCAGGCACTTCATTCCAAAATCTCTCCGTACTTCCCCTGCCCGATGATCTCTGTGATAAAAGATGCTTTAATGTTCTGGTGGCAGTGGCGGTGATGGAGTAGCAACTATTAATAAGAAGGCAATTATGATATGGGTTTCCGTCCAGTGTGGTCACGCCTATCTGCAATTGAACATCAATGATTGTTATAGATGGAGCCATATCGTTGGATCAATCGTCGTGAGAAGCATCGAAGCCTTGGAGAGTAGTGGAATTAACAATCAGCCAACGCCAATTATTGATTCGTTGAAATGACAATAGGAACCCTAATCAGATAACCCCATATTCATGCCCTTGTGCTAGATTCCCGAGGACTATCATGTATTTTGGCCACTAAAATTCAACCTAAGTGACATCAATTATTATTATTATTATTATTTTATTTTAATTGTTTTTTTCTGTTACCTAAGCGACGTCAATTAAATCATGCAACTTGATAGAGCACAACTTGTGCATATAACGAGACAACACGGGACTTGGTACGCTAAAAAACGACAATTACCAAGACTCTAAAAAATGTGGAGACTTTTTTGAAGAAATCGATTAAATTCAAGAGTTAAAAAATAAAACATGACGTGTGAATATATTCTTGCGGGCCCACCATAGTAGCTATATCGGATTGGGACGAATGCAGAGAGACGAGAGCCACTAGTCCCACGAGAGAGCTCCCTCCCCACGACGGCACTCTGGGCATTGACTACAAAAGTCAACTCTTCCATTTTCTCCTCCCCCCTACCACCGCAGTGGGGAGGAAACCTCATCGGAGCCATTTTCATCTTGATTTGTCACGTTAGCGACTTGGTTTGAAGTTTCCTTCACAGTGCCTGCATCAAGTTGCATGATTTAATTGACGTCGCTTAGGTAACAGAAAAAAAACAATTAAAATAAATAATAATAATAATAATAATTGATGTCACTTAGGTTGAATTTTAGTGGCCAAATACATGATAGTCCTCGGAAATCTAGCACAAGGGCATGAATATGGGGTTATCTGATTAGGGTTCCTATTGTCATTTCAACGAATCAATAATTGGCGTTGGCTGATTGTTAATTCCACTACTCTCCAAGGCTTCGATGCTTCTCACGACGATTGATCCAACGATATGGCTCCATCTATAACAATCATTGATGTTCAATTGCAGATAGGCGTGACCACACTGGACGGAAACCCATATCATAATTGCCTTCTTATTAATAGTTGCTACTCCATCACCGCCACTGCCACCAGAACATTAAAGCATCTTTTATCACAGAGATCATCGGGCAGGGGAAGTACGGAGAGATTTTGGAATGAAGTGCCTGACGTTTCTTCTTTTAGTTTCAGGCTTCTGGGTGGTGCTGCTGACGCTGATCAGCCCAAGAGCTTGCTTGGCGAGCAGCATGACAACATCTTCGCTGGGAATGTCCATGGCCGAGTCCGACATGGACTTGGAGTTCCTGATGGGCTCAGAGTTTGGCAGACTGCTCGTCTCTTCTTCTGGTTATTCTTACGATGCCGCTAAACTCAACAATCAGGCAACGTTTGGCTGCGGCAGGGTCAACGCTACTGCCTCCCTACTAAGAATCCTTCAAGTGCCAAAAACAGTTGCGGAGCGTACAATCGCGCCTGCCATTAATTTGTGCCTTTCCTTCGTCTGTTTTTTTTAATAATAATTATTATTATGCCCCACATTTCTGATTGATTTATTTTCCCCACTGTGGTGATCCGTTTGTTAATATAAATCGTGGAGTTGAATGTAAACTAATAAATGATTTTCTATGTTTAAAGTGAGAGTTTGTGTGTTCTTAAGATCGAATTATATAACAGTAATTTGTGGTTAATGGCATTAGTTTGGGGAAAATGGTTGTCAGTTGTAAAGGTCGATTGAATGGTCAAGTGAATTTAAGTGAATGTGATGTAATAGGAAAATAAAAGAAATACAACATTGTTTGGATTGTGCGAGCAAGTTGGCCGGTCAGAGTAATTATTACTCAGTTATATAATAAAAAATAAATTTTTAACTTTATAAATTACACACACACACACACACACACACACACACACACACACACACACATAATATTATATTATTATATATATTTTTAAAAAAAGTAAAAATTAAAATTTTATAAATTAAATTTTGTATTTTTTTTCACTAAATTATTTATTTTTTTAATTTGTAACTTATGAGAAAAATACAATATTCTCGTCACTAATTGTTTTATTATAAATTTTAAAAGTTTTGAAATTGATAAATAATATGTGTATGTTTTTTTTTTTTGTCATATTTCAAACGCGAATCATTGTTATAAGTTGTATGATTTAGATATGTAAACTAAATATATATGTCTATATAATTAAATTTTATATTATATATATATATATTATTTAACAAATAATAAATTAATTATAAGTAATAATTACGAACAGAGGCTTCATAGGGTGTCCACGTGAATGCATTTGGAGGCGACAAATTGGCCATTGGCTTGGGCAGGCGAAGTCGAAATGCATTACCGAACACACTTTCAAAATGCTACCCATCCAAATATCAGCAACTTTCAATTCTTTTGTAAAAATTGCAATCGAGACAAAAAAAAAAAAAAAAAAAAAAAGGGCCCGCGAGGAATACCTCCACAATTATATCAAAACATATTTGCGTTAAAATTATTTTTAAAGTAACTCAAAGATTAAAATAAATATTTATTTTTTACGTGATAATTAAGAAATAAATATTTAGTCATTTTATATGTACTTGTACAAGAACTTTCAAGCTGGAAACAGGACAACGTGTGTGCTGCAATTTAAGTCAATTGAGCTTCCTCCTTGAGATCAGTAACTTCAGTTGCTAGTTCACCAATACTTGTCCCAGCAATGTATCCACCAGACCACGCATTCTGTAGGAAGAACAGTTGATGAGGCACCCCAAAATATCGGATGACAATCATGCTAAAAGAGCAACACATTAAATGAAGGATTTCAGATTATGACCAATCTGCTCTGCAATGGAAATAGCTCTCCAACTAAAGAGATTAATGCATTGCATGGCAAATCCTAGGATCAGATATATCCAGAGGAGTCCATATACCTGGTTTTTGTAAATTCACAAGTGATTTCATTTGTAACCCTTCAAATTTCAAAGCAAACATTATCAGGACAGAAGGTGCTTACAGACCCTTGTCATTTCTCACCATACCCCCTAATAACAAGGCCGCCAAAAAGAAAAAAACATGATTACATATTCCATGAGTCATATTAGAGTGATGTTTTTCTCACCTGGAAATTAAAGCCGCCAGTGATGCCATCAACATTCAATACCTGAAACATCAACACCCCCTTATGCATGAGCTCTGTAGATATTTTTGAATTTCATCTCCAGACAAATGATGTGGCCAAGAAAATTAGAATCATTGCAACAAAGCTAAACAAGTCTCTCCCTTGCCCTACTACCCCAAACTAAAACAAATAAGAAAATCTAGAATATTAAGAAACAGTACCTCTCCAGCAAGAAAGAGACGTGGACATATCTTGCTTTCCATTGTCTTCAAAGAAATCTTTCATGAAGCAAAAGCAAATCATTATATGTTCCAATAAAGTCACGCATATGCACATTTTGAGCAAAGAGAAAGAACCTCAGACAAGGGAACACCTCCAGCAGTGACAAATTCATCCTTAAAGGGACCCTGTATTATGAACAAATGCCTGTAAAATGTAATCTAAAGGAAGTGGGAAAAACATGAGTTATGCATCTTAGAGAATGAAGATTTGAATTATACCTTTCCTGTTATCCTAAATGTACAATGCTTTAAGAGACTAGCAAGAGAGATTATAGAGTTATTTGATACTGAGGCCCATTTGGTGTCTCCAATCAGATGCTGCATATCAGTAAGCAAAAATAAGAATTGCAACTAATCCATGGTGGCGAAACAAAAGATGAAAATTCACTTTGAAACAGCCAAGAAACTCACGGTCCAATATATACTTCCAAAATCTCTTTGCAAGGCCAAATTCCCAAGGACATGAATTCAGTATTTTTTGCTTCTGAAAACAAGTAAATAAAATGTGTAAGCACAGACTTAGCCAATGTGAAAACAGCCTTGCAGAAACATGCACTGTAGTTCCTAAAATTAACATTGATCTTCAACAGTAAACAAGAAAATCTAGGATGTTTTGCCCTTGATCAAGACTTCTAGAAACAAAAACTTTAAAACATTTTGCTACCTTTTCTTGACTACTTAGATTATCTATCTGTACAAATAATATATAGGAAAATTTTGCTATCACTTCATACAATACAACTAGTATCTTTTTTGTGACTATTTGCTAGGATTTTTTACTCATACAGCAACACTGCAAACAGTTGTTGGAGAGCCAAACAACTCACAAGACTGACATGCAATGTACAATAACCCATGTACACACTTGGGACAACTTTAAGGTACTTGAAAAGCAAAACACTAAAATAAAAATTACCGCAAATTTGTGCTTTTGCTGACAAAAGATTGATTTTATGTCCTCTATATGCAAATCAGGTATAAAATCCACTATAAGCTGCCCTGCATCCAAGCGATATCAAGTTATGAAACAAAAACCAGAAGAGAAACTAAAACTAAAGAACACTAAATCAAACTTTTCAGCACCTTTGTAGCCTGAACTTTGCAGATCTCGAGCTCCCCAGGCCGATAGCCTGAGAATAATTGGCCCACTGAGTCCCCAGTGTGT